>KZ308119.1:582023-618178 GCA_000376725.2 Ladona fulva
ATATATATATTGTATGCCTTAGCATCAGTCACGTTAGCTTAACACAATCGGAAAATTCAAATAACTCTGCAATCTTATCACGCTCATGCATCAACTCCAACATAAAGCAGATACGACCAATTTCACGTCCGAGTAACAACCGACGCTCCGTGTCTAACAGAGCGGAGACGAAAACAAAAATCGAACGATAAATAAATTAAGAACGCATGAGCTTCCGTTTCGAGGTTCGCTTAAGTATTCGCCCTTCTTCCTCATGAGACGCGGAGGATAGAAAAACAAAAATCCAAGGCGTGGAATTGGAGAGGAAAAAGGGTGAGGGGAATAAAAATTGAAAAAAGGACCGAAAAGAAACAGAGATTATGTTGGAAGCTGGTTATTTCCCTCTGACCAATTAGAGCCGGGAGATTTCGAAGCGCGCCCCTTTTTTTATATACATCGCGTCTTTCTTTTTTAGATGGCTCGTTTAATGGCGGCATCAACCCATCCCATCCGATCTCTTCGACTTCTAAAGGAATACTTTTCCTCCCCTCTTCTACTTTTCTACCTGCTCCGAACCTCATATTTTGGCCGCTCCGAAAACCTCACCGGGCGAAAATTAAAAGACGCGGGGGCAATGTGAAGTGGAGAGAGATTGAGCAAGACATGTGAGGAAAAAAAGTTTCGAAAACGTGCAAGAAATTCAAATGGCCCGTGTTTAAGACGCTACCTTCTGTAGAATGAACAATGATGTAGAGAAAAGGCTTCTTTGATCGCGATAGCTCTCTTCACCGAGGATATACTGCTCCTAATTTAATATCTCTCGCGCAAATTTTATGGCAGAAAACGAAGATGGATGCAACAATGTATGCACTTTCTTTCATAGTGGAAAATAATCTTGTAGTTATAAACCATCTTGTAGAAAACAAAAATAATTTTAGTTGTGAAATAGTCAAACTTTGAACGTTTTAATATAGGTCAGGCGCGCACCCAGGGGTTGGCTGTCATTCTTTAGCTCCCTATACAAATACTTCCTCATGAATTTAATTCTTGAAGATTTTAAATAAATACATTTTTGATGATTTGAATTTTGAATTAGAATAATTTTAAAGTATAAATAAATTATTTGAATAAATTAAATAATTTGAAAACTTTTCTGTGGGTATTATTTTCACGACGAAATAATTACTGATATTTTCTTACAGCCAACCTTCTAAATGATCAATTAGTGTGAAGCCCTTCTAAGGGATATTAGAGGCACTTAATACCACAGCTATTCAGGTGAATTTCATGCGACCGTTTGAGATGATATTCTGAAACGCTAGACCCGCCATTTCTTAGTGGCGCGAATAAAAATTACGCACGGATTTTTGAACTGCATAAAAATCATCCAGTTTTTAGTGGCTGTCATTTTTCGAATAGTCTATCTTATGTAACTCCGTGAGAAACAAAAATTAATGAATCCTCGTCTTTAGGCCGTAAAATTGCATGCTATTCTCCAGAGATAAACTTTTTTCTTCAGTATAGAATTATGGTCCCTCTCCTATTTTTTCAATAGCCTTCCTAAGGCATCCAGTAGACTCTCGCTTAGATGACTTTTGCTTAATGCTCTTTTCTGGCTAAAAAGCCCGAGTGACTATTAACCAAACAATTAATAACGGCGCTTTTTAAAATCGATACCCACGTTAATACATCAGAAACTTTCCAACTGAATATGTTCTCCTATCTTTCCCCGCTCAGGCGCGCAAGTGTACACATATATTTTATGGGTAATAATTTCCCTCCGTTATCCATCCACTAAATCTTCTTCCCGAAGTATGCCTTTGGAGGGTATTTAATAACAGCTCGACAAGATTAGAAGGAGTCTAACAACCAATCTGGACTGCCTTTAACGGTAGCCAATCACGTCCAACCTACGGACGTCACTGGGACTATAGATTCGTCCGTCGATAAAAAAGCGGGTGAAATAACAAAACAACGAAGATGACGGGAATTCTATTCTGCGTAATCCGGTTTCTCTCCCATTAACATTTCTCCGACCTTAATCGTCGTCCGAGGAAGGTAAAAAAATTACCGATTCGCCATTGCTCGATTTCGAATGATTATTTTAACGACGCCCTTCCAGAGCGAATACATTCTTACACCGGTTCGTCCGACCATTCCCTTTTCTCTAAGAGTGAGATACTGATTCCTTAAAAGCGGAAGGGACTTTGAACTGGAGAATTTATGTGAATTCGTTTATCATTTGCCATAAAACGCGAAGAAATATTATTATTAGTTATTGTTATCCTGCAATAAGACTTAAAACCTAGTGGAAACTCTTTTAAATAAATGATTCATATGTATCACCTTCATTTCCAAACATACCTCATATAAAAATAGAATATAAATTGTTACAAAAATACTTGTTTTTATTGCATGTTATCGATCTGGACCATGATTTTTTTGGCGTTCATTACATATCTTCACAGCTTACGTAGCGGTCACGGGGAAAATCTCCACCGCATATCACCCTTTCAAGCAATTCTTGACTTTGTTGAATTCAACACTTTCTCGGGAACTGTCGTCAGTACAGTAACAATCCTCAATTAGGGTAAGGGTAACAACCCTCACACTATCCCAAAACAGCACGACATTTCTTAACAAAATATTTAGCACTTCCAGGCAAGGGATCGAAGAATGATCCAGGTAAGTTTCTCCTTACAAATTTCGTCTATTTAGAAAACAATGTTTCGTGTTTCTTTGTATCCAAAGATTAATCTTACAATTATGGCTATCTTTCTCCAATAATTAGCTTCACTACTGCAAGAATATCATAGGTATAGAAGAATATAAGCAAGAATATCATATGCAATAGCTGTATCCCTGTTATTCAATATACATCTGGGGAGATGGGTTCGGAAAGAGAAATAATTGCTTCAGAGAGAGAGAGAGAGAGGGAATGGAACATAAAGAGAAAAAGGGGCAGAAATATTACTCTCTTTAGAATGCCATGCACCGGAATACCTGGACCTCTAAGATCTGGCGTCTTGGCGCTAATTAAGAGGTGGATTCTTTTAAGGCTTGAGAGTGGATTTACGAGGAAAAGTTCGCGAGGAAAGGTCGTGACGAAGAAGAATGCCATCCGTGATCTCGTTGCACGGAGTCTGGGCGATTGCGTTCTAATCGGGTGGAAGAGAATACGCCCGCATTGCAAGGCGAGAGATCACCACGGGATGGTGTCGATCAACACCCAATCCTCGTTACAAAACGCCACGCCTCTCTCAACCTAGGGAATTGATCCGCCTAATGCATATCCTTTACGGAAACCAGAGAGAACCAGCGGACAATCTAGACCTGTGCATTCCAAAACCCTCTAAAAGCAGAACATCGTTTAGAAGGCGAAAATTCGAAATTTCGAACCTCGATTCGAAGCAAATGGCTTATAGAAACATAGGGTAAAGTTTCAGTGGATATTAGCTTATCACCCAAATTCAAAAGAACAATCCCACATCGGCGGGAAGATTTATAGGAGCTCAGAAAAGGGTCGCCTAAGGGCTGAACCAGTCTTTCTCTTAGTGGGCGCCACAAATTATATATGAGCTAAATAAAGTTAAAATCAAAGTATTGAATTGCAGATGCATTTTTATGAAATCATAAAAATGAACACTGATTATCAAGGATATACTATACTTTTGAACTATACGACCGTACCTTCGAACTGAAATACTCTTTCAAGTCACTAAGATAGTGGGGGAGACGCCTTGAGCTGACTCATCAGCTGTCCTTTCCTAGCTGATCCTGAGTCAGAATGCTGATTTATGCTTATCAAGAATACATTGAGGAGAAATGGAAACGTTTGCGAGTTTCAATTACTAAAAACTGTTCAGATTTAAAATTCATCTGGCTATGAAAAAGACATAAAAGTGCTTTGTTCTCGTAATTAGTAAACAGAAAATGCTCCCAAACTTCTAGTTGATAGCTGTAGAACTCTTTAAAATAGAGTTAAATATCTGTTCTGTTCCTCATAATCTAGGAATGTATGTACAGGTTGAAGATTGAATGCACTTTCTACCGTAAAACGAAAGATGACGTAGGGTTTTCGCATATACGTATGCCGATGGAAAATCCAAATTGCATTAAGCGGCAAATTTCCAAATGATTTTGCAGGCGGATAGGCTACCGATCATAAATAAAACTCCTCAGAAAATAAAATATTTTATAACCACCGAGACCCTTTTAATTATTTATTGCATAAATTATTTTCCAAGAAAGAATGTAGACGATAAGCTTCCGGGCGATAAATTATCAGGCGAAATACGTATAGATGAGTTTTTTCCTTCCCGTTAAGGAAACCGTGGCGGGTGGTTCGTAAGGTACTCTCTCCTGCATGCGGAATGTTTTCCGTCAATCGAGGATGGAAGTGAATGGAAAGGGCAGCTCGGGTCGAATGCTTGACGAAGGGATGAGAACCACCGACTTTCGAAGTGATCGAAGCTGAAGAATCCCGAACAATGAACGTCCCTCGTCCTTTTGCTCATCTACTGCGTTTTATGAAAGGAAATTGCACAGCGGAAGGGTGATGGGCACCTTTCCTCCGGGGGAAGAGGATTGGAGCTTTGAGAGAGTGGAACGAAAGGAAACGAGTAGAATGAACCGAGAGAAAACGATCGAAGCAACGGATAATGATTGTTTTTCAGGGGAAATACAATTTACGTTAAATGTTGCTCCGTTTTTTCGCTGGGTTTTACGGCGCGTTCCTTACGCTAGGGTAAGTTTTACGAGCGAAATTTACAGGGCCAAGGAAAATGGCGGTGTTCGAAGATGAAATCACAGGTTAGAGGTACCTCAAAGCGTTACGCTACCTCTAGATATTTACTGCAAAGGTAATCACTGAATGAGGAAAGCGAGCGAAGTTATTATAAATAAAGAGTAAAGAACCGAGAATGGATAAAACAATTTAATTTAGAAAATATCGATTTATTAAAATGCTTTTCATTTTAAGTTTAAACGTATCGTTAAATCTGAACAGCGGAAAGCCTTTTTCATTGTATCACTCTTACCACTGGCCAGTTTTATTATTTTTATTGATAATTTCTTAAATAGAAACAGTAGGACTCAGATTAAATCAATTTTAACAATTATTTACGAACCCATCTTCAGCATATTCTCAGTCAAATGCGAATAAAAGTCACCGAGATACGTATATTATAAGAAACGAAGTCTTTATTCATGACTTACCGAGACTTAGGGATATCCAATTATGAAATGAAATATATAAGAATTTTCTCATCGCCACAAAATTTCCTCATTTCTTTCAAATTATCTATTCGGTCTGCAGTCTTTTTCCGTGTTCAAAATAGTGAGTGATGTGGTGGTAGCGGAGGAATTATTTACGGCGGGGCTATTATATTTTTTCGAAATTAAATCCTGTTTTGACGGGCTTTGGAGCGCTGCAGTAATAAGAAAGAGTGAAAGCGTGACTGCGCAGCTATTTCTATGCTGCTGCGGTAATCTTAGTCAGATGGAGGCACGCGAAGAGAATTAACACGAGTTTCTGAGGAAAGACGTTTTTATTCCACTCTGATGAAAGGGGACATGCTCAGCGGCAGGATGAGAAGCAGAGAGAAAAACAACTAGACGTTGCAGAAAATGGAAGCTGAGAATAGTAACAGGTAGTGTTTTAAAAATCAGATAGAAATTATTGCTCCTTGATGCAATGCGCATTTGGGGTCCTTACCTCATCGCTTGCCATATTGAGTTACAATAAAATCCTAGTTATGGGGAATTGATTTTTTCATAAGCATCTATAATATTCACACTACTGAGAAGTGCCGAAGATATTTCATGATTAAAATAATCGATCAGGAAAACTAAGGAGTTGATTAGGGAGAATTAACAGTTCGCATAATAGAACAAAGGCCATATTATGTGGCCATATATTTATTTGTTTAAACATGTAATATTTTTATGATTTCTGGCTTGAATTAGATTCAGGATGACTTAAGGCCCCACATTTTAAAACTTTATATTCATTTTCTGATAAATTTTGGTCCAAAATTATCAAAGGCATAGTTATAGGCATAGTAGCAAAAAATTAAAGAATATCATGGAATAAAACATTAATGGACACGCCATTTATGTCTGTTAAAGCTAATAGGAGCATAAATAACATCAAATTACGTTGTTTTTAATCTTGCAAGGGTATGTGTCTTTGAAATAAATTTCCAATTGTTTATTTCTTTTTGCTTCATAAGTCTAAACATACAAGAGATTTTCCTATTCTCTCAGAAGCAGTCGAAGTAAATATTTTCAAGTAATGCTTCAAAACAAGGGAAAGAATAGTCTGCTGGATATTAAAAGGCTGGACATGGAACGTAAATTAATAAAGGCTATTTAGATCTCTCTCTACAAAACCTCAGATGCTCTAATGCAAAAAAGTAATTAGCCAACATCTTTCTGGATGACTCGGTAGGAAATGATTCCTCAAGCAGGAAATGACCTTTAAGTACGTACAAACAAAATCCCGCTAAGAGAGTTCGTCGTTACGAAAATGACATACTCATTTAATTTGCCTATCAATCATCTGGATGAACCTGTATCGATACATAATATCCCATTATAGGGGATGGTTTTCGATTAAGGAATTAGGAACAGAGAAAATTGAATAGTGCATGTACTGTAATTGCTGAATTGTTGGTGTACTAGAGTCCATGTTAAACTCTGTACAATTTGTCCTCTGCTATTCACAAGTAGATATGTTTAAAAAAACACTCTTTGACTTTATATAATACTTGGAACGTAAATGATGACGATATATCCATGCCTTCTTCAATCAACCCGAGATATAAAGTGATATTCAACTGTTAAATAGGATCACATTTTATCAGTACGAAAAGGAAAAAGAGTCCTTGTACAACAGGTATTATCTAATACAGTAGGTATTATCAAATATTTTCTGCTAGTAAAACCCCAATGGATTACATTTTAATTCTTTGCACCTCTCTACACCACTTGAGCTTTGTTCATGACAGTAATCTCCTAGTTTCCTCATTGATACCCACGAAATTGTCTACCTATAACTTGTAAAAGCGATTCCGTATCGCTACGAGTAATATTCGCGCTAGGATCTGAATCAAAGTGAGACAATTAAAGGAAACAAATACGCGCAACAGGTATTTTTCCGGCGTAAATCCATGCACATGGTCATTCTCCGACGCTACACCCTCCGAGGGCCTCTGGCGAGTCGGTTGTTATCCGTGGGAGGGCCAGACTGCGTCACTCATCGTCACGGAGGCGAGGAATGCGCTGAGGGCGGAGAACTGTGGACGGATCGGCCTCCCGTCATAGGTAGGCCTTCGTCTGGTATTCGGATCCGCCAGCAGCGGTTAACTGGACGGGGAGTAATAAGAAGATGAGCCTCACCCCTTCGCCAGGCGCTGCTAATGAATATTCATTCCATCGAGGGCGATCCTCTTTCGGGGGTAAGAGTCCCTTCGGTTCAATCTTTCCCAACCGAGGGAAGAGATTTTTTTAATTTGCTCCGGAATGGTTTGAATTGCCGTTAATAATTTACGGATGAGGCAATCTCTCTCGTCTAACATTTTTACGATAAGCTTCTGAACGACTCCGCTGGCGCGAGGGAGATTCGAAAAGGAGATACGGAAAGTACGGGAGACTCATCGGGGCAGTTTTTTTGCGGTGGACTTTTGCATCAGGCCTCGACAGGAAGTGTTTTCGTGTTTATATTCATGACAGAAAATGAAATCTGTTATTACGGGGAGAATCGGCTGCGTTTTGTGCCGACCCGAATATAATTTTACTGTCACGGAACTTCCTGCCCGCTTTATTTCTGGACGAGACAAATTAGCGGAAAAGGGAAATGTTTCCATCAAGCGTAATTCGACGAGGTTTTGTTCCCGATATACAAATAACTGTCATTTTTGCTTTGCGTTAAAAAGTCTCGATTAAGTTCAGTCACGCCACGAGTTCGTAAACAAGTTTGATTCACAATGCGGAACTAACGATCTTATCCAGTTGGAATTGAAATAATAGTTTTGCTTCGTTCATAGATGAAGAGCAATCATCAACAGTCTATCCTATAAAATCATCAGATTTAATTTCCTGTCTTTCTTTGGAAAATAGCTCAGGAGTAGGATAAGGAATTTGACGCAGATATGCCTTTGAAGATATCTTTTTTCTAGTGAAAGATAGAAATGATTCGAAATATTAGAACAAAGAACAATACGGAAAAGTGAATTTAAGATTAATGGATAACATATATTAAATGCGGACAATATATGCATGCAGATTTTCCTGAAATCCATTTAATATAAGAACTAAATATACTTGAAAGAACTCATTAAGGCACGCAACACGTACCTCGCACCATTACCTTCTCAAATCACCTTCTCAAAATACGCTTTCCTGGTAGATTCTTTACCAAAAGAACAATCATTGAAAAATCATAAGTTTTCAAGATTTAAAACTTTTTTCTCATAATTTTCGTTAAAATTAAGAAGTAATAATTCTAAAGCACGGAAAGCTAAGTTTTAAACAAAGGAAAGAGAACCTAATAAATGCAAGGCTTACGTCGAAGGCGAATCCATATATATTTACGATCGAAGCTAATATAAGAGTTAAGCCTCAGTAAAAGTTTTGAAGTCTTAGTGATTCGAGGGATTTGGAGATGGAAATCAATACGGCAATGAAACTTCAGTAACTAACAGCGTAGGCCGTATGTTATTTCGTCCTGTTCAATGACGTGGAAAGTACAGCCACAGAGACATCTCGTTCCAAGTAAACAAGGGCACCTCCTAGTCTATTCCATTCTTCACCATGCATGAAACATAATTGAAGGGGGCAGCCAAGAAATTGCAAAGACATCAGTTGTGCAAGGGGTAAACAACTCAGCGAAACTCAGATAAAAATTAATCCAAGAATAACCTCTCCTTTACAAGGACGAAGGGATTCCAGAAATCAGAACACTTGTCTGATTCAGCATCTGCGTAAGGGATGATGTTTTTCCTACGATGTAATGGAAATTAATGAGAATCGCATCGCCTGAGAGAGGGAAAAGGGTAAGACGGATTATCAGTAGGAAGTTGTTTAGCGGTATTAGAGGATAGTGGTTAGAAAGACGGTGGTCGGGGGTTTTGAGCCGAGATTAATAGGGAGGCGAGATCTCTCGCATTTACTCCTTTTATTCTTCTTCTAAACCTCCGACTCCTGTGTCCTTAATTCCCATCAAGAGGTTTCGCATATTGGCGAAACACCTCCACTTGCTGATTCCGTGGGAACAGAAGGCGGGCTATGCGCCTCTGCCGAGGCCTCCGGGTGCTGGAACTGACGCGGTACCCATTCGAAATCGGGGTCACTTTGTCGCCTTGGGGAGGGGAGGAAAGATACACCGGGAGGTGGTGCGGGAGAGATGCTGTTTGGGGTTGAGATAGCACATCGGACTACGACAACGCACGAGCGTATTAATGCCACTGCTTTATCCGTGTGTATTATACCGAAGAGGTGAGTGGAGCATTCATTTCATCCCCGTCTCTCAGGTTATTTAATTTCCCTCTCCTCTCATTAGTCGATATCCCGACACTTCACTAATTGAGCGGATTTAAGGGGAGAAAAATCCTTGTCTCATTCATCTTTATTTGATTTAATGGGAAATATCAATCGCTTACGACTTTGCAGATTGCCATTTTCCATTGGTGTTTTACATACTCCTTTTCCTTGGCATGTTGAATTGCTTAACACCTTTGAGTTTACGTAATCTCATACGTACATACGACCTGTTCAGGTTCCCGAAGCTGCCAGAAAGATATACGCATATATACATTTGATTCTTTTTTAAGGTACCAGATTAATATCTCTAGTAGATCCAGCGAATTTAAAACGAAATAAAATATGATCTCGTTCAATCGCAAAAAAAACACCAATATTTTCCTAGTTCTCTAATCTTTGGTTCCATGGTACTTTAAAGGAACCAATGTATATAAATAACGGTAAGAAAATTTTGGTAATTTTATATATAATCATTATAAAAACCAAGATTAAGGTTTTTTACTCGGTTCTACATTTTAGTGGTACAACTTGGACAGAAAAATAGGATCAGAGTGTAAATTTCTAGTAATAAAACTTATCGAGTGAATAACATCTCAATAGTTGGTGCATTTATTATTAAAGTTGCTTATTTCTTAAATTGCCGGTTGGTTTAAGATGATTATATAAATGAATTCATTGAGCAAATACGAAAATTCGGCATAATAGGAAAGATTTGGCGAATATTTTTATTATTTCCAACTAAGAAATTAAATATACAAGAGTAATTTTATCCAATATCTTTTGGACCGAATAGAATGTCTTGTAATATTTCTAAATCAAAACCTCTTTCACTCGCAAATAAATAAAATATCTTTTTCGTAGGATTCGTTGAGGTAGCTAAAGAGTCGTGGACTTCGCCATGTGTGTGTTTTCAACGTTAATAGTGAGTAGATATATGCGAATATTTCAGCCTATCGAGTAATAACAGAGGACTCAGCGGGCTTGCTTAAAAGTTAAAATATTTCAAACTATTGGAGGAAGCGTTTTTGCAAGAACAATAGGAATCTTTCTCCAAACGACAAACAGGCATGTCTCAAACTGCGCAAAAATTGTAACCGATTGTCTTTAATGAAAAGTGTTTACAGGATTGGGGACGACTGTGAGCAGAAACAATAGATACTGGGGCGTTTCTGAAAAACAGTAAAACCTTGCTGCGCTTGGTGTAATTGCAGAACAATCTCTCCCCCACAACGGCCATCGCAAAACGGAGCAAATTAACTCTATTATCTAGTAAATCATCTATTCATTCTCAAAATCGCCTGGATACGAACGAGAAAACATATGTCTGTAGGGTGCCAATATGCAAATTGAATCTTAGGGAGAGCTCGGTTGTAGGATGGCGGTTTCCAGTCTGAAAGGGCGTAAAGTAGGTCCGCAGGGAGGAGATCTCCCGGAGGGTGGTCAACGACCCGACCTCTGCCGGGGATGACTTTAACAAGCTCTCTTATAACGCTCGCCGCCGTTCGCTTTACTTTATCGCTTTTTATTTTTCGTCCATACCAATGCGCCCGCGAAACTTTCCCCGGAGACGAATGTATCAGAGGCTGGATATGCGCCAGAGATGAGCTCGAATCTCTGCCTCCACCCGGTCTAACTCCCAACCCTTTTCCCCTGAAGTTTTTATCTGTTTTTTCGCCCGAGACGGCAAAGGCCTACATCGAATCTAATAGAAAATGTTCGTTTCGATCTCGTACTATGAACAAATATCAAATAGAGAGAAATAAATTACTATTCGATTAGGATTTTAATTAAAGATTCGATCAAAATGAACCGTTTACATCCATGTTCCGAAGAATTAAGCATCCGAAAACGAACAAATATTGTATGATCGCAATTTTCCATCAATCATCGTATCGTGATCACTACAAATTAAACCTGGATACTTGTAAAGGGTAAATTTCATAATTTTCTTTCAATTCATCATCTTTGATGCTATAATTTCAATATCGCTATCGTTATAACTCAGGATTAATCCTGAGTGCAAAGGGTATAGGCAATTTGGGTTCTTTTTTCCCCAATTTACGAGTAAATCAGATTCTCTTCACCTTTAATAATTAGCCAATATAAAGATTTTAAAATCGAAACTAAATAGTCTGTTCTCCAAGGGAGTTTTTGGTTTTGATTTCAATTTTATAACTCAATTATGACGGCGAAAGTAGTAACATTGAGTTGATCAAGAGATGATTTATTAATGCCTATTGTGTATTTGATTAGAAATGCCTTATTAGGCCTTTATACTACAGTGATACTTTTAGGACTGTAGTTTATGAAAGTGTTACGAACCGTCTTCGGCTTTAAGAGCTCCTTTTCTATCTGATAAACGAAAGGGCGTTCTGGTTTCTTCCACCCACGAAATATGGCTATGATAAATAACCTTCCAAATCATCTCAACCTCTCAACTAAAATCCAAAGGTTACCTCAAATGATTCGGTAGCAAGACATCGAAAAAATAATAATAGCGGGTTAAATTAGGAGGAACGAGTTTACAGTGAACTTTCCTCCTGTACAGATCCGAAGCAAGGAAATGGGAGAAAATCAATTAGGTCGTGGGTCGACCACGCCTCGAACTCGAAAACAATCAAAAGGTTGGAATGAGCAATTGGGGATGAATGGCGTTTGGTCGTGCGGTGAGACCGAACGGTACCCCGAGATTGCTAAACAATTTACGGCCGCTTTCGAAGGGCAATTCCGATTATTTTCTGTGTGCAAATGCTCTCCTGATGAACTGCTTTTCCACCACCGGACTGATATACGGCGACAAAGGGAGGACTTTCGCTTTCCTGCCAATTCGCCGCAGATCTATTGCACAGGTTGCCGTACGCATTTTGCGGATGATTTAATTGTTTTGGTTCCAATATCGCCCGGGACGACAGAGTCCCAAGCGTAAACAACGAAGGTTGACAAATCGTGTCAGCATTGAAAAACTTGCAAGTGAGCTGTGAAAGCCACGTTGATTTTTCGCTGCGTAGCTAGTTGAAATCCGAACGCGTTAATCTGAAATCTTTAACTGAATATGTCGCCATAAAATAACGGGCAATAATTATGCGACGTGTGTGGTTTTATACGGGCGTTTACTAGGTTCGGATTTTCTGTATCAGTTTCTGTCATCACGCTCATGTGAGAAACAAAGCGGATACAAATACTAATTCTCACGATTTTTTCATTAGATAATGGAAAAGCTGAATTTAATGAAATATCTAATTGCGAGATACTTGAAGACGTAACACTATCAAGGAGATTTTATTAATCGATATTTGACATGCATATGCACACCTAAAGCGTTACATCCGCATCTAGCGAAAATAGAAGTATAATGAAAATAAATGGCAAAACAAATATAAGGGGAGCCATTGTATAAAAAACAAAGGCGATTGTTGTCGGTGATTCCGTCTTTTTCTTGTGACATCGACAAATTCCTAATGAAATAAAAGTTATTGCAATTAGATACGCGGAACGAAATAACAATCAGCAATTTCCAATTGAAACTAAATTGATACAAACGTGTTTTTCATTACGTTCATTTCTTTATAGACAAAACGTCAGGGACTCATTAGAGAAGACGAATGATAGAGCGACAGATAAGGAGGAAAGACGACAGAAAAGACGAGTAAAATAAAAAAATCGTAAGAACCTCTTGGCTCACCAGTGACGCGGCATCCTCATCGCTCCGGTAGCTGTGGTCGCTGCTCACCTGGTGGGGATCGTCCGCAGACGAGGACAGAGGTCCTCCGCCACCGTGGTGGTGGTGGTGCAGGACCAGAGGATCGTTGGGGTCCAAGCCTCCCGCACCGGCGGCACCAGGCAGGAGACGTAGACCACCCCCGGCTCCCGCACCGCCTCCTCCACCCCCGAGGTAGTCAGATCGGCGGTGGTGGTGGTGGTTAGAAGATTCGTAGGGGAAAGCGGCGGCGGTCGCAGGGTGCATGTTGGCCTGCAAGAAAGAAATATAAGTGAGCGGATCCAAGAGCAGAATAGTTATGCGTCTGCCGCTATCTCTTTCTTTTCAAATACATAAAAACTATGAGTTAGATGAAGGGAGAGTCTCGTAATTCTCAATCTCTAATAAAGACGCCTCTTACTGTTATTATTTTTTGGATTATATTTCATACGTAAAATAGTATAGCAATGCATAGGTAAGGTTGCTATTAAATGTCGGGATCTCCTCACTATTCTATTTTTATTATTAATATTATAAAGCAATTTTTTCAGAGAATAATTGATAACATTTTTGCTATCAATAAAATTATTTCCAGACCAGACATTAAAAATCGCAGTGAAAAAATAGTACTTTTGATAAATTTATGCAACCGTAGAATAAATGAGTAGTTTTGATGAGCGATCCCACCGGTGATTCGTTAGCATTATCTTCAATTTTTACAAAATTTATTACATCCATTTTTTACTTTAAATTTTCTACGTGCCACCAACATGCTGCAAATGAACACTAACAAATCGCAAATTATTTTTTATAAGCTTTTACTCTTTAAATATGTATTTAACGTCCGCGGGATTCAAAATTATGGGCTCAATGGTTCGTGAGTTCCGCTGTAAGTCCACTAAATAATAACGCCGAAAATGCATTCATAATGAAAATGACGTTAGTGATGGCAGAACATACTCGTGGTATACGGGATAGTGTCGCTTATGTTGATGAATAAACAGAGAAGTCTGCGTCTGTTTATGATAAAGAGTAAAATATTTACAAAAAAAAACTTTATATAGACACTCTAAAGAATTTGTACTTGTGTTTGCTTTTCCTCAGCTTAAAACGTACTTTCGAACTGATTACTGAGTTTCGTAATGTCAGTAAAAGTGGCAGACTAGAAGGACATATTACTTTATCTGAGTTTCCCATTTCCCAGACAGGGAGGCTGTGTAATAACTGTGTAACAAAGAAATAATCGTCATCAAGAATAATCCATTAAACAAAACGTTTCTAATCGTTCGCATCTTAATCATGATGCTAACGAATAACGTTATCACGAAAATGTACGCCAAAAACACTTTTAACACTCCCTATAAAAGAACACAATTTAAAAGTGAAGATCCTCATTTAATGCTTTTCCACCCCAGAGCTAGTGAAAATCGACGTACAGCGGAAAATTTCCCAATCGCATATT
This sequence comes from Ladona fulva, assembly GCA_000376725.2. Taxonomy (NCBI): domain Eukaryota; kingdom Metazoa; phylum Arthropoda; class Insecta; order Odonata; family Libellulidae; genus Ladona; species Ladona fulva. The sequence goes on from KZ308119.1 coordinate 596,705, forward strand.
GGGCGGCTGCAGTTGGCATAAGTTCTACGGTGCAGTCCGCACCGCATACCCGCAATCATAGGATATAACCAAAGTTTTTAGCGATGTTTCCAACCTCGCCGATAACCATTCTTTATTTACGACCCGATATTGACTCTCCCGGCAATTTCCCTCCGACGTAAACTACTCCGCCTTGCGAAACCAAAAACTTCCATTCATTTTGGGCGAAATCGACTATGCTCTCCGAAGTTTAATATTCAGCAGACGCGGGCCTTGCCATACTATACCGATCCGACGAAATAATAATTCGCGGGCGGATTATAATATCCAAAAGATTCGATAGCGTAAATAACTTGCATTTTTCTCCCCGGAATGTCGGGAGCTTCCATTAGGTTTCCGCACGGATGGAAGAGCGGCAGACGAAAAAAATTCTCGAGGCAGGAGAAAGGGAAGGGAATACATTTGAAATGGTGGTATGTGGTAGATATGGGGCGGTTGTCGAAGAAGAGAAGAGGTAGTTGTGGAGTGGGCGGGAATTGGAATGGGTTTAGAGGGTGGAAGAGGTCGGGATATCGCAGAAAGGGTACAGCATCCGAGGGGGGAAGGGAGGATTCAAAAGCCAATAATGAAGCTGAGAGGGCATTGAAGATATGTTCGAATCCTCTTTCAACCCCATTCTCCCAGTCTGTATCCCGTCCCCCGTTCCATCTTCCACCCCTCTCTCTCCCAGCAACCCCCTACCCAACGAAGCAACTTGACCCCCTTATCCAAAACCCATTCTCGGCAACAAAACCCAACCCATAAAAAAAGCCACCCTACCCTAGTTCTTCTTCGCTAAAACTCCCTTCCTCCGCTCCCGAAATGCGTCCTTCCTTTTTGCAGTTCACAATACCAAAAAGCATCCTTGCAGAGTAGTGGCTGTAGTGCGGAAAATAGAACTTCCAGAGTATTACGATCATACTCTCTTATGCCGGTCTCGATCAAATGCACCCCTCTAAGGAGACACGAAACAAATATTGCGCTTTAAAGTTCATAATGTTGAGAAGAAGCCGCTTTAAAAGAGAGATTTGGGGAGTTTATCCTATCCGAGCCACTAGAGGAAATCGAATACCGTACGCTTGATCTTAACCCCTTCCATGACAATTTTTTTTGTATAAAATAACACTTGGAAATAGCATATTGTTTTATTTGTTTATTTGTGTACTTATACTTAACTAAGCACGGAAATAGTTTTTCCCCTTTGCATAGCTATGTAATATTACAATTCACTTTTTATTTCCTTAAATTTTAACTTGTTTACAGTATATCCCCATGTTGGGTAAAACAATAGAGGTACAGATGGATCGCAGATAAATGAAAGAGTGCTAGACAAGATCAATATTCTCGACATCTTAACTGAGGTATCTTTTTGAAAGTAAAAATGGTCAGAAAGCAGAAAACCCTAAATACGAGAAATCTCGAGCGTGACTGGATTTTAAGCCATTCTCTTCTACGAGATATCTCGCGAGTGTCAGGGAAGTGGTTAATCGAGCTTTAGCTGGCTTTCCTATTCAAACACTTTTTAGCTTTTCCTGTCGGTGAAATATTCAGTTTTATTCGGTTTTTACTTATCAATTGCTTTAATGACTACTTACATTAAAAATTTGCGGTGATACCGAAGAATTAAAGCTTTAAAAGTGAGTCGGTGATGAAATGGTATAGCAGACAGGGATTGAATTGAATGATTAATCGTAGTAAAAATGTTTGCCTAGGTTGCATTGAAATCACCCCATTGAATGATTACCTTAAAGCAAAAGTTGTGTAACAAATGCATATATTTCTGAATAGTTTAGGCAAATATCAGAGATATAGATGCATCTAAATAACACACGAGTTAAGAACAATATCGAACTCAGAAGTAATTTAAAGTGAGGGAAATAAGGACAATTTTCGAGAACATACATCCTTGATATAGAGAAAGGAAGACATAGACGTATATAAAACGCACAAAAAAATTCCTTTGCACGGAATTTACAACATAATCTACAATAAAATAAACTAAAATAAAATCTACCGAGAAATTACAAATTATTATGATCAGAGTAAAAATAGCTAAAGAAAGAAAATAACTTTAAATCTGAAATTTGAAAGGAGACATAAAGCTATTTCGTCGAAGTTTTTAAATGTGGCATATAACCTTTTGCTCCCAACGAATACGTCAATGGATTGAAATAGAGATTAATATTCAAGGAAAATATCTCCACCAAATTATAAACATTAAAATTCGTTCCTTCGGAAAGTCTCATACCTCAATTGATATAAATTTCTTTAGAAAAGCGGGAGAATTCACACCTAAACCCAGTAAAATAATGCTTATTTGCAGCTTGGTTGGATCAAAATGACTCATCTTTCTCAAGACAAGCTGCGAGCCTCTTTGACGTGCACATCAATGATTTCCTGCTATCAAAACGACTCTTTCCATCTGTCACATCCCCCTTCACTTCCTCCCTGATCTTTTTTCCCCATCATCCTTTCCCTCTCGGACTCATTCAACTGTTACTCTATCACGACGGAAGAGATCGGGAAAGACCTCTTTCCTGTCCGAGAGGAAAAGTAATTTAGGGATTTAATGAGCAACTTGAAGAATCTCTGGATTGTGCTGAAACGGGGCGGAAAAGGAGAGGAAGAAACGGATGAAAGTTAAAAAAGGCAAACTGAGGAGAAATTCGGTGCGGATGTTAAAAGACGGAGAATTAAGAGAGAGAGAAATGCAAGTTGGGATGAGCAATTGTGGGAGAAGAAAGGATATGGTATCCACGAAGAGGAAGATTTGGGTGATTAAATATAAACAATGACGTTGCTTACGCAATCTCAGATCTATGCTACGATGTTTTTCTATCTTATCTAAAATAATACTTCGCTGGAGTTTCACATCTCAATTCAAGTTGGAAACAGTAATTTCTAAGTAAACAGTAAATCTAGTGGACTCTTGTTTTTGTTTTAATACGGCGTTCATATGTGGCTACTTTATTTGTTAGGTCTTTAAGTCGTTTCCTATCTACGAATTGCTTGATTTTGAAAATAAATCTAAGAAAAGTATTTTGAGAACTCCCGAGGAAACTGCATTAGCGACTTCCCGTCCTCAATCAGAAAAATATTTAGATTTTGAAACTCTGGAACAATAATTATTTATGGAGTAAGAGTGAGACTACTATTACATAGAGTAACACTATTACTAACCATTTATAAAGTAACTATTAGAAAGTACTGTTTAAAAAGTCTACCGAAGTAAAAATACCGATTAATTCAATCTTCAAAGCTATATATTATACGTCGATAATATACTATTTCTTGTATTAAGCAAGTTCCGGCAAAAATTAATATATATTCTCCAAAAAGCATTAATGCATAATCTCTTAAAGTATTATCTGAATAACACCACATCATAGAAGAGTAAATGAAATAGTGAAGAAAATTATGGGAAAGTGGGATAAACGTTATCAAAAGAAAGTAAAGAAATGGTAATAGAAGAAATAGGAGTCTAATACGAGGATTAAGCGTCTCCCACTACGTACGATTTCTTTTGCGTCTGCATCAATAGCGAACATACAAGGAATGGTAGCAGATAGAAGATAAATTGGTTGGAAGTCAAAAAAGAAGAAAACAATAAAAGTGACCGCAGTAAAAGTAAGCTATTTGAACGTTCTGCCTATGAAAAACTGCGAGGCAAAAAATTTTAAATTCCATCTGCGCGTAGAAAAAACTCGAGTTAAGAACCGTAAGATGAGTCTGAATGGAAATTCTTAGAAGGTATAATTAGGGATGAAATGCCGTAAATTAGGACTATGAACGTTATATCGGCATTCTATGGTATGCTTACACTTTTCATTTATTCTTTCCGGATCGCTGATTTTCATTTGATCTCAACATGGGTTTTACAATCCTGGAGTCATATTTCATCAAATATAATAAATAATCGGCGTTTCAGTTATGTTTATTCACATTTACAGCTAGTAGAAATGTTGCCGATTCGTCGAAAATTTACCTTCTACCAGATTTACTGCCACAAGATTGTTAAAATGATCGGATAATCAGTGTCTAACGATACTCAAAAGTAATAACGAATTGTTCTAATCCTTCGAATGCAGCAAATGGCTTCAGGTATTTGCCTCTACATAGGTTTTCGAGCAAAGTTAAAGAGTTCCTCTCGTACACCTAAGTTCGAGAGGCTTAGAGAGGGACTTTTTTCTTTGACTCACAGTAAATCAAGAGTAAAAAGATATACCATTCCATAAGAACCTTATTTATCTCTAAATGAAAGTATGGCTTTCCACCAAGTAACGCCTGATCATATCGATTTTATTATTTATCTCTGTTTGGAGTATATCTTCCAAGCACTATTGTATCAATCCTTTTTTTCTAAAATATGACAGGTGATCTTTCACGTACGTGTCAAATAAGTTATTATATCTTATTGCAATCTCCACTATTTACATATTCAATAATTACGCTTATCTATTCTACAAATTTGTTTATCTTCTCAGTTGATATAGCAATGCTTATTGGAAACGGAAAGAAATTCAAGCGCGAGGGGAAAACGAAAGCATCCGAAACAACACAGGCAAGAAAAGTTCCGCCAGGAAGCGATAACTGCGACTAAATAAAAAACCTAACGGGCATTTTATTCTCCGCAAACATTTGTAATTTATTTCCATCCAACCAATACTATCGAAAGTCGCGGCCGAAAACTCTTAAGATAAACAATGTCGCGCGACGATAATTTAAATACGCCTCGAGGTAAGGAAAGAGGGAAACGAACAATCCATAGGAAGGCTTCTTTCAGTCTCCAACCGACTCTCGCACACACGACTCGCCAAAGCCGGAGGCGATGGACAATCTTTGCCTTACCAAATCGGGAAGGGAAGGCGCGAGTCTCGGAAGTCGGGAAAAGGAACGGTCATGAATGGGAGAAGAGGAGAGAAGGAGAAGAGGAAGAGGGAGAGAAAGAGGAATGCGACTGCTCGGCACTTAACAGCTTCCCTTAACGAGAAGTAATTGATGTTTTTCCCTGCAGCACTCGTACCCAGCTGGGAACTTGTCCCACCCATCAGCTTAATTCTAACGCGTTTCCGCTCATGGTAAGACGGAGAGGCCCTATGCACCTCCGTGGAGGAACTTTATGGGCAAGTTTCCGTATTAAAGGCTAGGAACAATGCGATGTTTATGAATCTTTGCATTTAGATTTTAAGCATTTGACCGAGGTTGATTGTAAGTCGCATTCGCTCTCGAGTGAAGTCTCCCGCATCGGCGGCAGGCGCCAGAGCAATCGAGAAGGGTATTTCTTAAGTCCGCAAAACCCTCAGGTGGATTCATCTTCCTCGGATGTCCCAGGAATGCCCAGGTGATAGTCAGTCCGCGGGGAAAGCCGATACGACTTAAATCGCGTAATTAGAGGATGAATGGACGCGAAAATCGCGCAGATTGAAGCCAAGATCGAACGATAAAATGCTCATCGATTCACCCATGAAGACATTCTCTGCGAACTATCGATTCCGACGCTGAAAACGATTACTGGAAATACTTCTGGCGACTACAAATCGATTAGAGATCCCCTAAGGCCGCTTGTAGAAGTTTTAGATGAATGCGTTGGTTTCACGACTTATGGTCTAACAATTAATTCCATCAACTTTGTATTAATGAATGAAGTTAGAACATCAACATTTTTTAAAAATAGCTCGGCTAGTATTGCTTGTGATTTATTACCTTGATGTAATATGTTTTATTACTCTATCATAGAAATTTCGGGGGTGCCTTAGTGAGTTAAGTGAGAAAAATCCTAATTGCAGAAAAAATTCCGTTTTATTTTGATAAACTTCTAGTTATAGTGACTGAATGAAACGACAAAATATTTTTATTACTATAATTCTGTTTTACATTTTATGATCGATATAGCTAGATATAGCTTCTAATGTCAACGTATCATATTATCATCACAATATTCGATAGATTATACTGTCTACTATACTCAGAGTTCGCACATATTTGTGCATTTACAGTGAGTTTAGAGTCCTTTCGTCTACGCTATAACTACGAGCATTATTAGACCTCTGTTCCGGTGAGTCTTAAGACATTTCCTGTTTACGGATGAGGAGCGAAGGTCAGTGAAAGGAGAACAATCCCATCCCAAACCATCTTTTGCAACTTCATCATCTCCGGAAACATCAAAAATGAATCTGTGAACAGAAAATTCAAGTCTATGTTGTGATAATTTGAACAGAAAAAGTCGATCAATTAAAACTTCAGCGAGTTTCTCTGGTGATTCGCATGAGAGGAATATTCTCGATCGATTAAAAGTCGGAATCAGCTCCAAGCCTTTTTAAACTAACTCGTATGTCGTAATAAAGTTCATAAATATTTCACTCTTTACTCAATGTATCCAGATGGCTGTGAGGAAATGAGCAAATTTATGTCGAATAGCAGAATTCACTGATATCCTAGCCTCGGCGAGGAACTCGAACGTGAAAGCGCGGATATTTGTCAACAGTCCTTATACCAACTCCCGATTATTCATCATCAAGGGCTCCCTGTCGAGCTTCCCTCGGACCTGCCTCTCACTTTCACCTATCGAGCCCGTTTCCCGTCTCCCAGATCCCCATTTACTATTCCCGTGGAAGAGTCAGCGACTCCCTTTACTAAACTTTCCAGGCCCCCACCCACGCCCCGGCGCATTCATGCAAGAGAAGTGGGCGTGGAGTTGGAAAAACTTCCCTTTACCAACATGCTTCTCTTCCGCGCTGCGGAGGGGGGTACTGTGGGAGGGAATCCTCCCCTACATCCATTGATCTCTTATCTTGCGCCATCGGAAGCATCGGTAGGACAGACTGCGGCTCTTCCCCACAGTCGTTCCTTAGAAGAAGGAGGACGCCACTTCACGCACCTGCCACTCTTCGCAGAGAACTAAGCCGCTTCTTCCCTCAGCGATATCCCTGAATTTCTGATCTCGGAGATTTAAACGAGAAAAGAGAGGACTCTTTTCGTTTTTAGGAGACAATTCCGAGTCTCCCACGATTGGGAAAAAGGACTCAAGAGGATAAGGACTCTAGATCCTAAGGTTCTCGGGATGTGCAAAAGACTGAGATGTACCCTGATATGAATCCCTCTATACGAGATTGAAAATTCGCAACCTAAAGACTGTTGCACTGTAGTGGGTTGCAAGCCGGCAGCAGGTGCATGTGAGTGAGCACAAGAGAGACAATATTAAGGTATAAGAACAGGCGAAGATAAAACATACCTTTTACACCCCTCATAGAGGAAAAAGGGGGAAGTGATGTGTGTTTAAAAAGGGCGTGGCTTCTCTTGCGAAATGGGAAGAAAGGAAGTGGATGAATCGAGGTGGGAAACGGATGAAAAAAGGTGCCGAATAGAGCTAATAAAGGGATGGGAGGATGGAAACGGGAGCAAGGGTATATTACAGTGGACTGCCCATATCCGTTCTTTTCGACATTTCGATGTTTTTCCTTTTCAATAGAAATCTGGGCCGAGAGGAGAACCCTGGGGAACCCGTCTCCTTTTCTGTATTCCCCGGCTTCTTCTCTCAATCACTTTTACCTCGCTGGTTCGAATGGAAACGGTCGCGATTTGTCCAACGGTGTCTCCTTTTCTTCCTCCTCCGTGTTCTCCGTTTAAGTTGCTGAGAATTTCGAGCACACAATTGAATTTTCTATCTATTCTACCATCTCCGGTAATTCTTCGAGAGCACTTCAGCCTCTCTCGCTAGTCCGGAGGAACTTTTCCCGTGCTTTGCGATGTCGGCGTTTATTTTCTTGAAATCGTTCTTTCCGGAAATTTAAATTACTTGTTACTACCAATAGCCATACAGATTGTAGAAAAAAGACAGTCGAGAGGCTGTTGCCTACTAAAGGATTATTGTTATGTGAACCTTTGGAGATTCGGTTATCCCACGCCTTCTTTCTAGGAAACTGATTAAAATGTATCGGTCTTTTAAATCACGAAAACCCTTCCTTATGTCATGCATTATTGATTCAAAATATACTACGCCCATCGAAGGTTTCAAATTTTTTTATTTAATCCGTAAAAAAAAGTTATCCTAAAAGACAGCTCATGAGAATTTCATTTTTAATTCCTATAGGTATATGATGCGATAATATTGCAATGATTTCAATTAACACAAAAATATTTTGCTAATTGTACGAAAGCAGATAACTTGATACAGAAAAGGACCCTCGGGAGTTTATTGTCAACTAAATTCCCCCTAATCGGACGTATCTCCAACGCAAGCCTGTTCATTTTAATATGACCGGTTACTAACTAGAAATAAGTTCTCCGATCCGCATTCCTCAATCGAATAATTTTGTTCGGAATTTATTCAAATACTACCGATGCCACTCTACATTTTTCCCGGCATTAACACGCCACAGTGCCGTTAAATCTGGTGCCCTTTCCATTTCGCGAATCCGAGAACTCCTCTTTCCCCCTATTTATTAGCCTTTTATATCTACGTGTGCGTGGATAGTGTCAAGCCCTAACCCATTTCGAACTCTTTCTCCTGCATCCATCCAATCCCACATGGCCGAAACGGCGCCTCCCCTTCGCCGTGCACTGCCTTCAGATCGGTTCTAAACGGGCGTAAGGAGGTGGAGATGCACCCTCCTGCTCTGGTTTGCATTCCTCCAACCCTCTCAGCGTCTCAAACCCTTCTAACTCGTCCCTCTTTTCCTGAAGTCTTTTTTACGACCGGCTTAAAGTCGTACATCCTCCGAGCCTCATCCCCTTCTGGATGCCACCTCAACGTATTCGCTAGCAGATTCAACCTCCACTCCCCACCCTTCTGATGCCATCCTCGTTCCGAGGCATTATCGAGATTATCCCCCTTTCGTCCCCGCACCTCTCTAAGGAATCCCTATACAAAATGATTCCATCTTATGCGTGCTCACAATCAACAGCCGGCCGCAGCATTCCCCTCTGAAAGGGAGAGATTCACTTCCTTTTTAACTAATAAACGATGCTAAAAAATGGCAATACCGTTTGATTCTCCGTTTTTGGGATTCCCTCACTCTCCTTCCTTGATTCTACCCACCCTACCGCTGGGAACAAGACGTAAATTGGTCGATTAAAAGCGAACAGGAGGAGATGTGTTTGCGTCGGAATTTACGCGGGGAAAACTGCCGTATCTTCCATGGAGTATCGATGACTACGTGGTTCTAGGGATTTTTCGACCCGACTGAGGCCATAAATTGGATATCTACTGTTAAGAAACATCAAGGGTGTTTCCTTCTTTTGGAATTTCTCTGGACACTGTAACAAGAAGAAGCGTATTTTTGGATTTTGCATTCTTTTAGTTATTAATTGGGGAATTTTATGAAATTGATTTCTATTTTCTACCCTCTTCATTGTTTACTAGCGTATACTTTTGTACGGTATAACTTTTACAAAAGTAAGTACTGATAAGAGTTTAATAATCTCTTAAGGTCTCATGTAGTACCTCTAATATCTCTTACAATTCTACTGAAAGATAAGTTGGAGAAACAAGAATATTATCGAGGGAAGGAATTCACAGAATACGGGTTATCCTTACTCACAGCCTTGATTAAGAAAGTGCTTCTTTCTTTTATGCCTACAAAAATCAAGGGTATAAAAGATGGCAATCACTTTCTCAGATTTTATAATGCATTAATGATAGGCTATCGTGCTGTAGTAGACAATGCATAAGAAATGAATTTCTTTTCAAAGCATATGCCTAGATTTAAAAACCTCCAATCGAAATTCAAAAAGATTGGTTTGTGAGTGCTAACGTAAACCCGACAAAAATTAGATTTTCTTTTCATAGTATACATCGTTTGAAAATCAGCGCTACACTGATAAACCGAGATAGAGATTAGTTAATCAATCTACAAAAGCGTGTCCTGAGATGATTTTCATTACTTGACCACCACGGATGGGCAGCATCTTCCGAAGCCTCCAGCAGTAAAAGCACCAAGTACCAATTTATCTCCTCATTGTAGATCACCGAGATTCTATAGGACGTCCCAAATGCAAGGGAAATGCGAGCGCGAAATATAAGGCGGCGGTTCGCGTCGGATCGCGGCGGCGAGAGCGTCGATCCTTGCCGAGTCGAAGCCGACAATAGGCCCGCGACGTGATCGAATGACCCCCTCGGGAAGTAAGGCGGCGGATTCCTTTGATGCTGTCCTGCGGGATTCGGTGGGTGCGGATATGGGGGAGTAGACGCCCAGAGAGTGAGACTTGAAATTGAGGAATGAGTGGGAAGGTGGAACAGATCTGGCACCTTGCGGGACACCTCAGCAAAGCACCGCGGGCGGAAAAACGGGTTGCAGGAAAGTGAAGAGGGGTTGGTGTCAGAACGCCTGAGTAAGGGGTAAAAACATTAATTTTCGGGTGACAACTTTGGAAAGAGATCTTAATCAGAAGATGATCACGTGACTGGGGTCTTACTGTGATTACGGTACCTGAAACTCATTTTCATGCTTCTCTAGTATTTTAAATTGCTTCCTACAGTAGAATAATTCATCAATATATCAGGCTTTATTAATTTAAAATAAATAACAATANTAGAAATTAACTACAAAATATTTCATAAACATTTAAAAATTTAATTATTCATGAATTTGCTTGAACGTGATAATGAATGTCTAAGAAGAAGCCGATTCAATTTTACCTTAACATAATACACTTAATATCTTCCTTAGTAAAGGACCTTTATCTTGTTTGATGATTTACATAGGCATATTAGATATCCCTGAGATGTTTTGCGCACAAATTATGCTCAGTTGCTTTTCTTTCTTATCTCTTTCTCAACGCTCAGTAATCTTTTACTGTCAGTACAGATATATTTTAGTTAAGCTTAATATTGATAAGACATTTTATCATTTACAAAGAGAGTTTCATGATCTACAGAAAGTCAGAGGTATCTGGAAGAAACTTTGTGGCAATCTTAGTATGCGAAAAATCGCGTCGAAATTTGACAAATCCCGCTTTTTACTTGCCAATAAAGAGTCATGAATACTTTGGATTTTTTTCTTAAATAATAACGAAAGAGAATAATATACTGAAAATCTATCAGAGAAAGTTTTCTCGAGCACTAATTTTCTAACGATTTGCAAAAGGATTTCGGAAAAATACGAAAAATTTTGTATTGTTAGATATGATAACCAAAACCTCTTAGCTTTGCAAAATATTAAGTGGTTTTAATAACCTTAAAAATCGCTTTCACGGAAATAAATACTTTATTTTAAAGAAAGGTACTTACCACATGAAGAGGGTCTCCATCAGCCCTCCGAAGAACATCGTGCGCCGCTGCAGCCGCTGCTGCCGCTGCCGCTGCCCTGCCACCCAACTGGTGATGCGTAGTCGCCGGATAATGCGGTTGGTGGGCCGCAGCCGCCGCGGCAGCCACCGCATGGTGAGCGTGATGGGCGTGAGCGTGGTGTGCGGCAGCGTGATGCGCGTGGGCGTGATGAGCGGCTGCTGCGGCCACATGGTGGTGCGCCGCATGTGCCGCTGCGTGATGCGCATGGTGCAGGGAATTTAGGCCGGCGTAAGGATCGGCAGCGGATGCAACGGCCGCTGCATTGAGGTGCGCTGCAGCCGCAGCTGCTGCCGCCGCAGCGTGATGGAAGTCCAGTTGGTGCTGGGATTGGTTTTGTTGTCCCTGCCCTTGCTGACCCTGTCCACCCTGTGGCCCCTGCTGCTGCTGACCCTGATGTTGCTGCTGCCCTTGCTGCTGCTGGGGCTGCTGATTCTGAGGAGGCGGCGGGGGAGGCGGAGGGGGCGGCGGAGGCGGGAATGGGGGAGGGAAGTACGGTGGCTGGAAGTCGGAGGCAGTCGGCGTCATCCTGGGTGCCGTGGTGAAGGAGGCTGTACCTCCGGCACCGGAGCCGATGGAAGCCAGGGAGCCCAGGCCACCCGAATGGCCTGTCACCCGGTCCTGAGGAAAATAAATGGAAATATTGAATTAGCAAATAATGATGATGAAAATCAAGATTATAAGATTATTGACACGGAGAAAACTGATCACCAAGAGTCCCATAGAGTAAAAATGCTGTCTATTTTTCATAAAATTTTAATATCCTTCACTGCAACGTAGTTTGTGAAAGTAGTGTAGTTTGTTTAATAACCAGAAACTTTTCTATCATTGAATTCTAATATTAATAGAAAAGTCAAGTAAATATTTGATGCAAGGTTATTAAATTAAGCCTGCATTTTATTCTAAAAAATGGTATATTCTCAAATATTTACATATACATCCAGCGTGGACGTATACGTAAATATATAAAGCTCTTATTTTTTCAGGCATTATTTATCATGAAGAACTGCATACATTTGTTACGAGAGTGATATCTGGAGAAATTTTATATGAGGCTAAGTGAAGTAAATTTTCATTACATGAAATACGTCGCTGAGATGACAGAGAGCATGTTTATGAAAAATTTCTACACTCAATTTTGCAATGAGTTTGAAGTTACAGCTAAATTAGATGCATGCTCATTCTTTAATTGGTTACCCCTGAGGTGATGGACGAGGCGGCCTTCTTGTCAGCGTTTACAATCCTTTTCTATAAAGAATTTATTCAAATTTTACGATCCCAATATTTTAAATGGTGAAAAATACAGGAACAATAGCCTAAACAATCCTTGATGTAGTTTTCCATTAAGAAGTAATAGTTACTTATCATATATATCATTTTGTTGAGTCGGTTACTTTGACGAAACAGTATTAGAGTCTATATAATCCTTGTAATAGTTAGTTTTCATATTTTCCAAACGTTTCAATCACTGACATTTTATCACCTTTACTTCCTATAACTCTAAAAGAGGTTATTGAAGGCAGGAAGTATCTGCATCAGCTTTGTTCGAGGTAGTCGTAAAAGAGGAAATACTACACTGAATAGCCTACTTGAAAGCATTTAACCATTAAAGTTTATGGCTTCACCGTACAAGAGATAATTTAGAAAAGCGGTGGAAATCAAAAGAGAGATCAAAACTCGTTCGAGTGGTCACCATACTTTTTTCTTGCGAATATTTTCCGTGGAATTGAAGTGAGCTGTTTCAAAATAAAAATTAAAAGTCCGGAAAACGCAATTGGTTTTATGACTCCCGAAATTTCTTGAGCAAAAGAATAAAGAATGCCACCTTGGAGGGAAACGTTTTTTCAGAACAGTTTTAGCGGAAGGCATCTGAAACTATGGCCTTTTCCTTCTGACATGAGAATTAAAATCCATTCTTTGTAACATTCTACCCTATCGAAACGGACATTTGTGTGCATTCTTAAATTATAAAATCATGCGGTTTATGAAGATAGACGTTCTAGAAATTAACTACAAAATATTTCATAAACATTTAAAAATTTAATTATTCATGAATTTGCTTGAACGTGATAATGAATGTCTAAGAAGAAGCCGATTCAATTTTACCTTAACATAATACACTTAATATCTTCCTTAGTAAAGGACCTTTATCTTGTTTGATGATTTACATAGGCATATTAGATATCCCTGAGATGTTTTGCGCACAAATTATGCTCAGTTGCTTTTCTTTCTTATCTCTTTCTCAACGCTCAGTAATCTTTTACTGTCAGTACAGATATATTTTAGTTAAGCTTAATATTGATAAGACATTTTATCATTTACAAAGAGAGTTTCATGATCTACAGAAAGTCAGAGGTATCTGGAAGAAACTTTGTGGCAATCTTAGTATGCGAAAAATCGCGTCGAAATTTGACAAATCCCGCTTTTTACTTGCCAATAAAGAGTCATGAATACTTTGGATTTTTTTCTTAAATAATAACGAAAGAGAATAATATACTGAAAATCTATCAGAGAAAGTTTTCTCGAGCACTAATTTTCTAACGATTTGCAAAAGGATTTCGGAAAAATACGAAAAATTTTGTATTGTTAGATATGATAACCAAAACCTCTTAGCTTTGCAAAATATTAAGTGGTTTTAATAACCTTAAAAATCGCTTTCACGGAAATAAATACTTTATTTTAAAGAAAGGTACTTACCACATGAAGAGGGTCTCCATCAGCCCTCCGAAGAACATCGTGCGCCGCTGCAGCCGCTGCTGCCGCTGCCGCTGCCCTGCCACCCAACTGGTGATGCGTAGTCGCCGGATAATGCGGTTGGTGGGCCGCAGCCGCCGCGGCAGCCACCGCATGGTGAGCGTGATGGGCGTGAGCGTGGTGTGCGGCAGCGTGATGCGCGTGGGCGTGATGAGCGGCTGCTGCGGCCACATGGTGGTGCGCCGCATGTGCCGCTGCGTGATGCGCATGGTGCAGGGAATTTAGGCCGGCGTAAGGATCGGCAGCGGATGCAACGGCCGCTGCATTGAGGTGCGCTGCAGCCGCAGCTGCTGCCGCCGCAGCGTGATGGAAGTCCAGTTGGTGCTGGGATTGGTTTTGTTGTCCCTGCCCTTGCTGACCCTGTCCACCCTGTGGCCCCTGCTGCTGCTGACCCTGATGTTGCTGCTGCCCTTGCTGCTGCTGGGGCTGCTGATTCTGAGGAGGCGGCGGGGGAGGCGGAGGGGGCGGCGGAGGCGGGAATGGGGGAGGGAAGTACGGTGGCTGGAAGTCGGAGGCAGTCGGCGTCATCCTGGGTGCCGTGGTGAAGGAGGCTGTACCTCCGGCACCGGAGCCGATGGAAGCCAGGGAGCCCAGGCCACCCGAATGGCCTGTCACCCGGTCCTGAGGAAAATAAATGGAAATATTGAATTAGCAAATAATGATGATGAAAATCAAGATTATAAGATTATTGACACGGAGAAAACTGATCACCAAGAGTCCCATAGAGTAAAAATGCTGTCTATTTTTCATAAAATTTTAATATCCTTCACTGCAACGTAGTTTGTGAAAGTAGTGTAGTTTGTTTAATAACCAGAAACTTTTCTATCATTGAATTCTAATATTAATAGAAAAGTCAAGTAAATATTTGATGCAAGGTTATTAAATTAAGCCTGCATTTTATTCTAAAAAATCTCCATAATATCATATCATTCCCAAGAAATTCAACTGTTTTCGAAGTTAACTCATGATATTCGTTTAATTTTCGCTATTGACCTTTAATTTCAATTTTTTTTGGAAAATTTAAGGTTTAAACTGGATAGATTTGCATAAGTTAGTATTGAAAAAAATCTTCATTATCTTTTTTCATTTATTGAATTCCTTTCCTAATTTTATTTTATGTATTTAAATCATGCAAAAGAGTGATTTATATTCATGTGCGTAGCAATTCTTGGATTTTATATGAGATACAAATATATTGCATCTGAGAATTTGCATCTCTCATTGCATATCATTGCATTGCATTGCAATTATGTTCGATATTGTATGCCGGATTATATTCGATAGATTGTAATCATGATTAAAATAAATTCCAATAAAAGGGATGGTATTCTATTTGAGTCTTGTTTTGTTGATTTGTAGAAATATTAAATAACCCAGAGCTATCATTCAATGAAAACAAACCAAAAGAATCCCTTTTCTTATCAGTATGTTAAACAAATACTTTGATTACAAGGAGCCAACAGTATAATGAGTTCTACAAAAGGAAATAAATCTATAGAAGGAAATATTTTTAATTTTTAAGGTGAGACTGCCGAATGACAGCGAAATATCAACGTCATCCTTAGTACGATTATTTTTAATGTCATATTTAGTGTCAATAATACCGATCGCAGATTATCCCTCACTTGTAGTTTAGTAGCCCATTTGACGTACTTTACTGTAGAAATGCGAAAATTCCTACCAAAAGTTCTGTACAAAATTCTCCTTTTGTTACAATTCACAATAGCGAAACTTTCGGAAAACTGTCAGCACCCTTAAGAGTTACCACATCTTTCCTTCCTTTTCTCTCCACCTGATTGATGAGCCTCCTCTCCCATCGTGGGAAGATCTAGATTGAATGGAACGGACTTCAAACAGTCACATGGGGGAAAACACCCTTCGAAGATGTCCCGGGGGAAGAGGAACGGGGCGGAGTAGGGAGTCGACGAGAGAAGTCGCAACAGACCGACCGCCGCCCACGGCATTCGCGGCAATGCAAGGTTAATTGCGAATGGTTCTGTAAGTCACGTCTCCCGAAGTCCGCCCGCCTCCCTCTGCCTTCCTTTCCCTATCCGGCGTTGAAATCTCTCCGCCGCTCGGCCGGAGAGCGCAAGAAGTGGCGCAGCGCGGGAGCGTGCGACGCCGACTATCTATGCCCGGGATCTCCGCCGTCGGTTCCCGCGCTTCGTCCCAACCCGCCCACACCGAGGAACGAATTGCTAATCTCGGTGGATTTAATGGACGCGGCAGTAAATTGAAGCGCGAAATGAATTCAGGCGTTTTGTAAACGGGAGAGAGAAAGGGAGGGAGAAGAAGATCACGTGGAGGATGCTAGTCGGAGACAAGGGAAACTCGGCGGGGGTTAATTAGCAGCTTCGTCTCGGATTAGATTGAGAGGGAGGGAATACTTCTGGATTGACTGCTTATGAGGATGCTAACTTGATCGCTGCTTTCAAGACGTTGGCATCGGAAGGGTTGCGAATGTAAATATATCGTTGTTAGTTTCTAAACATAGGAAATCATGGACATGGGGTAGGGTGTATTTAAGAACAGTATCGAAAATTATTATATACCTGGAGGAAATGAGGATGAGGAAGAATGGCTGACTTCTGGATTGTGATTGCGAATAAAGGAAAAAAAGCTGCTATTTCCCGATTGAACGTAACTAACACGAATAACTGAAACAAGATTCTGAATTGGAGAGCTTATTTCGCAAAGAAAGCAAGGAGTTATTTTTTATTTTCAAGTTGAGATTGTCGAGTGACAGCGAAACGTCAAAGAGATTACGGATACCATTAAAGGAAGGGTACCAGAGAGGTAAAAAAATGGGCTTTGGAAGTGTATTTACAAACAGAGAGACCTACCAAAACAAATTAAACTAAAGAAATCGATGATAAACATCGAAGTACACCCAAATTTAAGGATGATAAACCAATAACCCCTAGGTTCAACAATCAATCTTGTTTTAAATTGCATACCCGAACAGTTTTCGGAAGTAGAAATAAATTCGTCCAAATGGAAAGACAATACCACCTCACTAAATTTTTTGCGATTTATTGCAATCCACACATTTCGTACCTCCATTATCGCAGACATGCTGATCCCAAAGCACGGGGAGGCCAGTTTTGTAAAATCCCTTCAGCAATGCTGAAGGCCTAACATCACAATAAAACACCACATACACCGCACACTTCACACATTCGCCCCTTTACGGGGACGCTCAGAGTCTTCCGAAACAACGACCACGAGGGTTCGCGAACACGTCGACCACACACGCTCCAATTCAACGCCTCCCCGTCGGAAGACCTTTCCCCTTTCGCCCACGCCCGCAGGTTCCCCATCGGAGACACATCACTCTCCTGGTAGTCACGTCGGCGAAAATGGGGAGGGAAAAATAGAAACCGTCCCGATCGCAGGACTATTTCCGGAACTCTTCCGCTATTTCCTTTCGTCCACTCTCCGTTAAATACGACACTGGAGACTTTTAAATAGCCATAATCCGTTTCGCTGTGTGCTCGCGCTCTGTCTACAAATTGACGGTGGTGGGGCTAAGCGAGGAGTGTACCTTAGGCGGGCGCTCTTCATTTGCATCCCGAGCGGGGATGGATGTTTTACTCCGGTGCTCGCATGGCGGTAGTGTTGCCGACTCGCGCGAGAGTATCGCTTGAGTGCGGTGCGTGGGAAAAATCCAGGAAAGGAGAAAAAAAAGGAAGGAGAGTGGGGATGGACCCGGAGAGGTGGAGGTGGTGATGGTCGTACGCCGAACTACGTATCACATCACGGACGTTCATAGAGGCGTCATCTCCGGCGGTCACGTGCCGTCTGACGTCACTCGTCAAAAGGATCGTCAACCAATCGGCTCGAGAGGTGCTGTCAAGTCCGCGTAACAGGAGAAATTCGCATTGCGGATGGCCCAAAAATGAGAGCGTGAATGGGAAATATATAAATTAGGAATTTCGAATGAATGCACTTTCTAGATGAAAAATTGGTTATCAGTTTGGCGTAACCTAAATTTGGTGAATTTACTATGGATTCAAAATTTTCTTATTAATTTGTAAGAAAAAATCAAGAACTTTAGGCAAGATCTGACTTCTTTTTCACCACATAAGAAATGTAACAGTGAAATGGTTTTGAATAACTGTAGGATTTTCACTTCACTTATGACTCAAGGGTTTACGAGATGAATCCTATTCCAACTGAGGAAAATTCTTCAAATTATCGTGGAAATAAAAATTAAGTTATCCTTTCCAGGTTGCACTTCGAGATCGCTGAATACAATCAACAGTAGGCAGTATGGTAGTCTTGTAAAATTATCCATGGAGAATTCCTGTTGCTAAAAACATCATATCCTTGAATATTCCCCTAGTGGATCACTAAATTCGAACAAACTCCCGCAAAACTTTTTATATTATTAATTATAAATATGAAAAATAATTTAGGTAGAAAAAAATTAAATAAATCGATTTAATCGAAGAAATATAATTCGCCGCTTTGACGTCGAAAACACATTAGCGTAATACAAACGAACGAAAAGAAACGTGAATGGCATTCGATAAGCGCTCCAGAAATATTTTCTTTTAGTTCCCAAAAATTCCCGGCTCTCTCGAAGTATTCGATAACAATATTCTATCCCGGATAACCCTTATCACCGATGATATAGGACCGCGCGCTGCGATTCTCGTGCGAGCCTCCTAGCAGCCTTCCATCCTCTACCACAAGTCCGCACCATCCACCCGACAGATTCAAACTGACGGTGAGAAAGAGAAAGAGAGAGAGAGGTAACCGGGGGAGGAGGAAGGAGCAAATCCTCCCCACCACATCCCCCCACGGGTGTAACCTCCTCTCCCCCTCCCCGACTCACCCTCCCCAACCTACGGTACCAAACTCCCATCCCTTTCTCCCTTCTCCCTCCCATCCATCCGCCGGCCTTCCTGATGCCCCGGGCAATAGCCAGAGGAGTAGGGCGCTGGAGGAGGAGAGGGGAGATGAATGAGGGAGATGGAGGAAAAAAGGAGAGGTCGCATTTGGTGAAGAAGGGACGGAGGGGTGTGGGAGGGATTAAAAGGCATCCCGACGCGAAGGGGTTGAAGGTAGCAGAGGTGAGGTGATTAAATAATTGATTGGCACCCGAAGAGGGATGGAAAAATAGGGACATCAAACGGCGTGGAGGACGGATTTCCCTTTCCGAAGGTGACGAATCCTTATCCTCCCCGATTTTCCTCGCAGAGAAAGTCATTCCGGATGAAGTGAGCGGGCTTTTGTCGAACTAGATCTGGGATTTATGAATACGAATGTCGATCATAACTCGCGCACTTCCACGACACGTATAAAACGTGTGAGCAACGACGTCCGACGTCTTGTAAACAGGCATGCCTAATACGAGAGTAGATAATAATTGAAAGGCGTTCTCCTTTGGGGATCTAATCTGGACTGCCACTAAGAGCAAAATGTCACGATGGAGATTACGGTAAATAAAAACGTTTGATTGATTCAAGCGAACCTCAAATTTACATCTCCGGCTTTAGTGGCAAAGAGCAGTGCTTCACAACCGGCATGCCGTGACCAAGCTCTTGGTGTGCCGCGTAATATCAGAGTATGATTTTTTTTCGAATTTACGCAATACAATTTGAGGTAATTTATTTCATTAAATTGGAATTTGCTTAGATACAACCAAAATGTTTTATTCCATTGGTTTTCCAGTTGGTGCTCTCTTTTTCGGTATGAAGTTTAACTAACTGACATGAGAGTGTTTGGTGAGTAGCAAAATTTATGTCTATACTTAAGTGCGCCTTGAAAGATTGACGCCTGGGAAGCATTGGCAGAGATTCCTAGAAAGGCTAATTTAAAATCCTGAGTTCAAATCCCAACCCTAGTTAGGGAATGGCTGTTTGTGCACGTTAAAGGATTGATTATAGGAGAGGTCTTTATTTCTCCGATAAAGGCACGGTTGTTATATCATGATATTGTTAAAGCATGTATCGACATGTATCGTTAGCGTATTTAGCATAGTATGTACACCTTGGAGGTGCAATGACCGAGCACGATTTATATATATAATCATTCTCTTATGAAAATTCGCGACCAAAATTTATTCCCCACTAAAGTACCGAATGATGATACATGGAGTCGATTTGCTTCCTAAAAACACGCACGAGCGTTGGACCATTTTCTTGTGGGAAGCGAAATGTGCTTTGAGGGAAGAAGGATGCGGAAATGAAGGGGATTTAGATGAACGAAACGGGATAGAAAGGGAGAGAGGGGGAAAGGAATCGGGGAAGAGGGAGGGAAAGGACGTGGGAGGGAACCGGAAGAGAGGAAGTTGACGTTGGGGAGGGAGCTGGGGCAGGAATCAGAGATGGGAAGATTGTAAGGAGAGGGTGCAGCGGATTGAGCGAGAGGAGGAGATTTCGATAGAAGAACGAAAGTGCAGGGAGTAGGTAAAGGAAGAGCATTATGGGAAATAAAGGAAACTGGAGTAATAAAAAAAGTTATCAGAGCTTTTACTATTGCGGATATTGCACTCTTTCGTTCTAATCAGGAGCATTTTTCAATTCCAAATTTAATCATTACCAAGTCATTAGCAACTTGACCTCTCCTGTAGAAAATCAGAGGAAGGAGTAGAAAATAACTAGATAAAGAATGAATATGGGTAGAAAGAGTATGAAGTATCAGGGTGAAAGTGGTTTTATTACGTTAGAATGGAAGAAAGCAGATTTAAAAAGATGGCAAAAGAAGGTAAAGCGAGGGATGCTAAAGGGAAAGGAAGAACGGGAGAAAGATGCCGAAATGGATGCCATGAGGATAAGAGACGTTGATGTCCATTAGAAGAATAAAAAGCAAGGTGTGTCAAGATACATTGGTGCGTCTGAAGCGGATGATACATTCGAATTTGACTATCTAAGGAGTGTTTTTATATAGAAGGGGCAAATGGCTCATAAACTCGTAGTTTATGGGAAACTTCATAACAAGTATAATGAAAGTATTAACGAATAATAAATGATTTTGTTTTATTTTGGTTTCCGTACTCGTAGGCATTAATTACTTACTCTACAGTTTTAAAGAATAAAATTAATTTAATTTCAATTAAAAATTTAAATTTCTAACCTTTACAAAGGAAGGAACAATTCTTTAGAATTATTTCCAGTAAAAGGTTTACCGTATACGAGTATCATTTATAATCATTTACCGCGGGACTAAGATTATTCATCGTTATGAACAATTTTGGAGACGGCGATCTTAGGGAATGGAAGCATTTTTCTCTTTGTCATTTAAAAAATTTCCACATGAGACAATACGGAGAAAACCTCAGCGGCATAAAAATGAATAATGCGATTTGTAAACAAACCCTAGAGAGCACTTTCTATTTCACAGGACATATATTACCATTAAAAATACTTTATTGAATTCATAACTTTGAGGAGAAAATTATATATATATAT
>KZ308119.1:618204-825790 GCA_000376725.2 Ladona fulva
TGGATATATATATATATATATATAATCAGCTAATGTACCTATTCTTCTGTTCCTAATTCTAACATCCAACTTATAAAATAAATGCATTTTCCTCCAGTGGAAGAAATCCTTCTGATGGTACGAGGAAGTTATTGTGAACGAGTGAAGAGGGGGAGAACGTGAAGCAAAATGAGAACCCACTATTTGTACAAAAGGAATCTAGTGAAGATGGAATTGCAGGGTGCTATCTAGCGTAGACTTGGGAAGAGGGAGGCAAAGGGGGAGGAGGGAACTGCAGCGGTCGTGGAATGGGCGAAGGCCCGATTTGGAAAGGGGGTCTTGATCCAAAGAGTTGTTTGAGAGTATGAAAGGCGAGTGAGGGGAAAGGGGAATGGGGCCGTTTATTGGACCAAGTGGTAAAGATGAGTTGCGAAGGAAAGTCTAAAGCGGGAGCAAAAGTGTGGGAAGAAGAGAGATGATGACGAGGGAGGAAAAATCAGGGGCTTGAGACGAACGAGATTGGGAAAGGGGAGGAATTTAATTTACGTTGCAAGAGCTTGGGATATTTCGGCATGCGCGCAATTGAATGTAATAAAAAAATCGAAGGATCTGTAAGCTTTTCGAAAATGCTGAGATTCTTGGTATCCATAACCAAAAAGAGGTGAATTTGTTTCTTTTGTACCTATTCGAAGATTGTTTTACAACCCACTCACGACCAGTTTTCTTCCGATTCCGTTTACTGAAATAAATTTACATTTAATGAAAATATTTATCCAGTGAGGGGTGTGCCTTAAGAATTGACACGGTTGAGGGCTACCCTGTTACCAATCCTGTTGTTGTCGTGTAACTTTTTCTGCTATTTTTATAAAAATTGATGTCTTTCTATCTTACTCTCCTATAATTTGTTTCTTGATATAACTTTCAAGATTAAAGGAAAATAGTTCTCCTATTTTATACGAAAAGGAATTTCTAAAACTCGATGCAACTTAGAGAACCTCTTGAAATAAATTCCAATCGTTGTCACACGTTTCATGCCTCTTCAAATGGATACTTATAAAATGACATGTCTGTCCTCGTCATTGTGATAGTTGTAGTTCTCTAGGTTGCTGAAACGATTAGAATTTAGGCCCCCGAATAGCCAAGTGGGCAACGCGTTCGACTTCAATGAAAGCGGTCCCGGGTTCGATTCCCGGTGGGGGCGTACGTGCGAAATGACCTTAGCTGTCGAAGCGCTTTTAACAATACTACTACTACTACTACGATTAGAATTTGCAAAGGAATGGTTAGTAAAGAATAAAATACTCTTCCCATCCTATCTTGTGAATATATTCGAAAGTTTTAACAGACTGAAGCTGCTAATATTAGGGTTCAACAGTAAGGAGTAAAGGTAATGTGGTTATGCTTGAATCACCTTTTTTATCTAGATTTTAACCTCCCTCTTTACCTTAATTTATATTGCCCAGAATGTGCAATGAGAATAGCATTTACTTCTACACAAGTACTCTGAGAGCCGCCTATCGGCGTATGGCAGGGAGTGCACCAGAAAACGTACGTAAGTTACGTAACTAGCGCAAAGTTACGTAGCTCACGGACTCATCAAAATGCAATCTCAAAAATCCCATCCTCGTGAGTACGTTATAAAACAGCAAACCTCAACGATATCCAAGGTAGATAGCTTAATTAAAATGATCAGCAATTCATTTTCAAAAAGAAAACAATTAAAAATCATCGCCAATACCAGCAACAATTACCATAAAGAGGGGAGGAAATGCATATATATGAAGAAGCACCCTATAACGCCCGAAACTGAGATTTCAGCTTTCATAATGATGGGATAAAAGCGCCTTTGGGTGTAGACTGAAGAAAAGAACGAGGACGAGTGGCTCAAGAATGTAATGGGGCGAGGGAACGGATCGCTAGGGAGAAAAGTGGAAGGGGAAGAGAGAATGGAAAAAAATGAGATTGGAAAGAGGGGTGGACCATCGTGTGCCTGGGGAGATATTTTCTGCTTTAACGGCTGGACCATAGGTCATCTCGCGATTCACGTGAGGGAATCCGCCCAACCCATCCCCCTCCTTCTGCAAGGCGATATTTAGAGGGAGTTGGCAAACAAGGAAGGAAGGCGAGGATAGTCCATTCTTCGAGCTCTGAATGAAGTGGGCGTCTTAAGAGGGAAGAAGTGTTCCCCCCGACAACGAAGTCGCGTCACGCTGAACGTATCAATCTGTTATTTTTATTGATAGGTCACGGTCTCCACGCGGTAAATGTCACCCTACCTGACGCGTCGTTAATACGATGTCTGGGGTGTGCTGGTGAGTAATTGTACTTGAGTGTGTGGTGTGTATCTACTGCGATTCTCCAATTAACACTGGATAAGTTCCGGCAGCTATTCGTGTAATGAGAAATCGCGTTAAGCGAGACCATTTCTAAAAACAAAGGTGCCAAAAGCCGCGTAAATACTTCACAACGGATGATTTCCATTAAGAGAATTTGTTTGGGGTGAAAGATAACTAGGACATAATGTTCTGTACATAGACGTACTGAGGAATATATTGGTGGTGGTTCGTCTTAAATAACTTGAAAATTACAGCATTTGAAATTTAAAAAATTGGATTATTTTCCCGGTTAGTAGTATCAATAAGAAAATGTAAATGTGTTAATGAGATAGGGATAATCCAAACTGACGAAAAGCACTTTTAGAGTTTCAGAATAAGACTCCTTACTACGAAAGATTTTATCTGTGAGTTGACCTCCATTGACTCAATACAATCTCGCTTGAAGAGCCGATTTACCAAAGCATTAACATTAACATAGATATCGCCGATATTCAGCCTCTACCTAATCGTTCGTTGATTAATCTTATCAAAAACCCTAGCATAAAAATGAATTTCTCCCAGATAAGCAGTTTTGAATAACTAATTATACCTTAATTGAAACTCTTCCTTACTTGTATTTCAACCACAAATAACATTAATTAAAATAAATAATTAGATAAATAATTAGATAAATATATGCAAGGAGATAAATATTAATCATATATTTAATTACTTCTGCAAGATTATTCTCGTAGCAAAGGCATTCTTTGTAAGTAAATTCGTATCAACCAATAAGAGGATAAATACAGGAGAAATTATTGGAAAAGTAATAAAAATATTCTCGCTCTTCTCATCCTCTGAAACAGAAATAAAGATTCTAATATTCATTTAACGGTAATTTAAGATTCCACGTCATTTTTGATAAACTACTCACAAATTAGAATAACGGTGGCCACATACAGAATTTTTAAACGCCAAATTCCATCAAACGGTTAGTTAACTATTTAATGCCAGGGTACGCAGAAGATGAAAGAGATTCATTTTTATGCAACTCCTCTCCAAATTCTTGAAAACCTTAGTCATGAGTACCTCTTTTGTAAAGATAATCAAAGGGAAGCTATTTGTGCATATATTTTGCTCTATTCCGCGTCGTAATTTATCTCTATGTTTTTATTAATACAACTAATAAATCCTTTTTATGAAATACGAAACGCATCTTACGCTATATCATAAGATGGCTTTAAACCCAGAAGTTAGATTCCATTTCACGCCTGAGAAAACGAAAGAGCGATACGCGCTGACCCATAATCGGCTGTACAAGTATAAAGTGAAAGCACTTATGCACCGTCCCAAGAAGTCATTCTTAAGAGTAACACTCTTTAATCGCTCCTGTCCCACAATCCTTTACATGTAACCATGGAAATGTGACAGCTGATATCCATCTTTCCACTGCAAAAGACACCCATCTTGCATAGCCGTGTGCAACCGTTTCGAATGGTGGATGGATACTTTTCTGCAAGGTGCAAATATATTAGACTCGTTACTTTTTATTCCTAAAGTAAACATTTTGTAACTGAGATGGAAGATGTGAGATTCACTAACATATCACTGTGTCAAAAAACTTTTGTTGGTTGGGTGGCACCACTTGGTTTCCTGCATCACCAGCAAAGTAAAGAATGTTCAGAATGTAATCACGAAGGAAAGAAATACACAATAAGTAAATAAATTATGAAAGTTTAGTTACATTGATAATAAATTAAGAAAATATTTTATTCAGAAATCGAGATATGCTGCGCGATATTTCAGCGATGGACCACTAGTACTGCAGCGCCATGGGCAGTGATGGTTTCGCGAACTAGTTATCTCACCCTCCAAAGGTATGGTGACGCAAGAGCCACTTTCCAATGATATAATATTCAGGAATATGCCATAGGATAGTAAATTTAATGAAAGGAATTCCATAGTTTTATCACCAAGTATTAATAATGAGACAATAATCGTTATCAATAATTTTAAAATTAACGGAAACACGATCCTAATGCTACTCTAGTTGAAAAACTGAAAACATGATCTCGTTTTATTTTAAGTATAGATCTAAATATCCTAAATATAGTATAAGCTCCATTAAACAAAGTTTGATTAACACGAAACAGAATAAGATAAAATATGAGTTTATGCTGGCGTAATATATTCATGAATACACTAATGGACTCTGTAATGAAATACTGCAAGTAAAATTTCTTTCAATTTTACATCATTATAATGGTCTCATTGAAGATGACAGGAACACACCAAAACGCGTCTTGTAAAAAGAGTCTGAGAAGTTAAGTTTAAGTTTTGAAATTTAAAGGTTAGACAAATCAGTTTGTTACAGATGTTGGTACAGGAGGATGAAACTTCATCATTGTTGATCATAAGTTTCGTTACTGAAAAATAAAAGTATACGAAAGGTATGAGGATATTACTTACTAGAATGGTTTTCCAACTCGTAAACAAATTGCGAAGTTTAATGATGATGCAATATCTGGGGACCTATATGCTTTACAAAGGCGTTGAATAGTCTATGCGCATCGAACCCTTCAAATCCCAAATACTGACGTAATGGAGGAAGGAAAAGAGAGAAGAATCGCGTCGGGATCGGAATCTCGCGCCAGATTCAAGCTGAAGGTTGAACCAAATGAGTCGGCATATTTCTTTGCTAGAGAAATACACTAAAGAATAACCGATGAATAAACGCACCATGGGTCACTCACCCATACAACCATTCCGTTCGCGTTATTTTTCCCGCCTCCCTTAGCACAACCTATAGAGGCGCACTTTATGCCATCTTTGGAGCTATCTGCGGCCGAGATCGTCAGATAATGAGAGGTTGATGAATGGGCTCATACAACACAAACGCTTAATGCCCTAGGCTCGACGGAATCAATGTTTTAATTAGATGTATCAGCCGTTGGATCGGAGCCGCGGCAATACGGCTGGTGCGTAATTAATCCACGACTTGAGGTACTCGTGGCCGCTGCGTCCTAATACTGGCGAACCGTGACTTTTATTCAAGAGGCGGCTTTCCATGACGGCAAACGTGTAAGGGCTCGAGATTGCGCCGTCCCGAAAAGCGACATAGATCACCCGCGCATCGCGCCGAGATCATATCTAAGGCGGAATTATTTGTGCGCGAAAACCATTCGTGGTAAAACACGTCCAACACCGGCAATGAAACCGATACCTCTGTAGTCCGGCGGGAATAGTCGGAAGTGTACGTTCAGGGGGCACCTGTTGCTCGGGTCTCAGGTTCGAGTCCGGGTCGCGAGTCAAGCCTCATGTAAGGAAAGTAAGGGAGGCAACCGGGGAGAGAATGCGCGCATTTGATATTGGGCGACTCCGGAGGAAAGCGGATGAATGAGTGGAAGCGTGAAAATACTTGGCATTTTTATCATTGACGGGAAGAATAGGGGGGTTTTGATCTCTATTGAGGGCCTTCCTCCTATCTAGTAGCTAAAAGAAAAAAGATTAGGTTAATGACGGGACATCAGGAAGTACGTCAATCAATCAACAGACGACGATGATCAATCTATTCATTTTCTTCGAATTGAGAATAGTTCACCCAAGCGTAGATAAGTGATAGAATGGGGACGTTGGAGCATTTATTAAAAATACCATTGGCGCGATGGATGGAAAGAAAGACCGTATATGCGAAAATCATTTATTGGTAAATGTTCTGATTCATTGCTTGGCTGATATACTGGCTGATAAATTCTTCGCTACAATTCTTTCTGACATAAAAATTAGTTTTTCGTTTTTCTGCATGAGATGGGTTGTTGATAATTTTTCAATCTCAGTTTTAGAAAGTAATGTCCTTCGAGAAATAATCAGCTGTGATAAATGAGTGATGAATTTGCCACCGTATCGCTGATAATTTCTTTCATAGTGTTTGATGAAATTGTAAAAGTTCTCTAAATACTAAAAGTAATTGCATATTTATACATAGTGCCTCTATAATTGTAATAAAAGTAAATAGTCAAAAAATCTCTGCAACAATGTCACTAATAATAAGGAAATTATAACTGCTATATGATGCACTTTAAAGCTCATTGATAGAAACTTTTATTCATTTTAGATATTCTTCTTTATTCTGCAGTTTTTTCTGAAAAATTATATTCCTTTCCAATTTATTTCTATTTTATCTCTTCTCAAATATTCTAGAGTAGTAATTTTAAGCAATTTCAGGATAGTTCTACCTTTATATTTTGTTTCAGTAGAAGAAATTGAAGTACAACAGTCCGTTCCGTATGATCCTGGGAAATATGCAAACAAATTTATAACTCCTTAAAATTTGTTTTACAGATTTGCATAGCTTTTACAATGAATTGCACGAGATATTTCAGCAAACATATTGGACCAAGCCGGAAAGCGGATTATGCGATTGATCTCACCCCGTTCCTAATCAGGGACGTATTTTTTATTACGGAGAACCCTATGGTATCTTACCGTTTCCCCTTTTGTTCCGAAAAATCGCTTCCTCAAATAATTCCTTCGATCATTCCCCGAAAGTAAAGCAAAAAAGCGACTCTGGGAACCCTAAAAATTAATATGATTACCGCGAAATCGATTCCCTTCTCGAACGTTTCATCAGCCTCGGCATTAATAAAAGGGTTAAGTCTGGAGCGCACATGGTCTCAGTCGAAGCCTAAACGCAATCACCCTTTCGCCGTGGAAAGTCACCCTCAAGCTCAAGAAAGGAAGGAGAGAGGGGAACCGAGGGTTTGCGCGGGGGATGGTGAGAGAGATGACCACGGTCGAACAGCCTCCAATGGCGAGATGAAAAAATGACACAAAGCCGACCCGCCTCGGCCCCTGCCCTCAAAACGGCAAACCGTGCACCCCAGACGACGTTTTCGCTTTCCAATATCCAACCCTCTCGGTCCTTCCCCCTTTCTCGTCCCAATATATATATAAGCTCTCTTTTCCCTCTCCCTATGCTTACCTTCGACCCTTTCTACACTTCCCGCTCTCCTTCTCCCCCACTCCCTCCATCGCGGCATCAATAACCGCACTTTTATCTTTTCGTATCTCATGGTCGGAAGAGACAAGCGCTCCGAGAGGGAGAAATCGGAATGGTTTGGGGAGGGAGAAAAAATGAGATACGTAAAGGGAGAGGAAGGAATAGAAGGGTTGGGTCAAGGGGGAAGGGTCCAGGATGAGTTTATGAAAGTCCGGATTGCGCGGGAGGAGTGAGGGGGTCTTCGAACGGAGGCCGACTATGATAGTGTTAGTGCGAATGAGATGAGGAAGCCGGAAACGGGAGCTGACTCGATTAGTTGGGATGGATGGGTAAAATAAAAGAGCAAATCACGAAAAAGAGCTGGAAAATCTTTTTTCCTAGAACGTAAATATGCTATTCTGGTTATCCTGGTTTCGGAGACTACCCTGCATTTCTTAAACATATATTATTAAATATCATACCATCGAATCACACTCCCTTTGAATGCAGATGTGCGAAGGGTTCTAAATATTTTATAAATATTTAGCAATCGATCCTAATTTAAATTCTAACGTGAAATTCTTATGGAATGGTTCAAATATGAATCTCAAAGCAAAATATAGGAAAAAATTGTCAGAAAAAAATCCAATATTGGAATTCCGAGAATACTACCCCTTAACTGTTAGGAGCAATTGGATCCATTAAGCTATTTTTCCAAGGATTTTTCTTTGTAAATTAGACAGATGTTTACCATAATCATTCCTTATCTTAAAATCTGACAACAGTAATGCCTTACATAATGTATATACTACAGACGATAGCATTAGAGTACGAGGATACTTTCCTCCGATAAAGTTTCCCAAACTTAGAATAAAATCTACGGAGGAATGCGTTTCCCAAAAATCTTAGTAATCATCGGAATATTTGCTTTCCAGCTCACTAGTTTTATGCAACGGAGAAAATCGAAGTATGTACATACAAAGAAATGAAATATCTTCATCAAACTCTCTGGAGACAAGAAGCTCGCATTATGGCAGCTATAGCATCGGAATTCAAACTCCCTGTGTACATTACGGTAATCAACGACTCCAAACGGGGAGGAACTTCAATTTCGAAACCTGAATACTTGCACAGGCACAAGAAGTTATATCCGTTTACAGTTACAGGTGCGCTGTTTTAAAGTGTTTTCCCTTCTAAATGGGTCATACCGTTACGGACGAATATAAATCCTCTGCGTTTATTTTCAGCTAATAGCCATCCCTCTCCTGGAGAGGGGGCTTTGAGCAATGAGAGCTCACGAGGAAAAATCTCAAATCACCCGATAATATCCGAGTGCTATCGATTTGTGCTTTTCTAGCGCGCCGCTAAACCACCCTCGTTAGATCAGGTCATGACTCGACGCGTAACAAGTGTTTGCAAATCTCATTTCAAGGCCTTATGTTTCTAAATAGGAAGGAGGATCGAAGAAAGGCCTACGTTACCCTCGAGATTCTCATTATATCTCGCTCCCTTAGTTCTGCGGGAACGGAGCATTATTATTTTTATAAAACGCTTCGCTTCCGCGGAGAATTCCTTATTTGGTATCGCGTATGATTGGTCCATGAGGGATAACAGTGCCAAGAGATTAGTTTCTTCGGAGCCGCGTTCCGAGGCAAGACCTTTGGAACGATGGTTGCCGTGACTTGGGTTACACGCTCGCTGTGATCGAACAAGGGCCGTCACTTACCGCGTCGATTGCGGCGATTCTTCTTTGCATCGCGGAATAAGAATTTCCCAAACGGACGGGATCCGGCAGTCGGTGACGGAGAAAGAGAAACTCACGTACACAAACACATGCATCGAAGCAAAGGGTTTCTCAGCAACGTACTTTACGATCCCTCTTTAGCATTCGAGATATGCATCTTTTGCCTCGGCACGCCCACTAAGGCTTTCTTGCGCCCCCCAACCAACCTCAACCTCTTTTCTCCCGGCCACTCCAACCCTTTAACAGCTCCCACCATAATGCCGTCCGGCACTCCGTCCTTCCTTCTTCGATACCACTCATCCATCTCGTCTGCGGAATCGATTGCAGAACCGAAAAAGTAATTGCAAGGATTTAATGACGGTTCCCAAGAGCCTCAAACCTTTATGGAGGAGATGCGATTTATAAACCGAAATATACATCAAATAGCGGTAAATTTCTATTCTCTTCCCTCCAGGCAGAATAAAAAAAATTCGTTAATCCCTAGTAATAAAAATTACATTTTAAGGTTAACATGTATACTATGTAAAATTAATTCATAAGATATGCTGTTATTTTTGCATTAAACTATGAACCGATGAGGCTTCTGCCTACCAGAGACGGTAGAATGAAGAGGAAAAAGAGGTTTCCAGTCATGAAAGAATCATTTCACGACTTCCTCATGGACGTAGCGATCAGGAAAACGTGAGAAACTAACCATAAAATCGTGGTTAACAGTGAATAACGAAGATTGTACGTGACATTTCATAACAGGGATCATCCAGATGAAATTATTTGTTAAAGCAATTTATAGGATTGTTAAGAAAGATATAGTTACCACGACTTATGCTTCATATCAAAATTCATTGGTTTACGCAACCTAAGTTGCACATTTAAATATTGCATATTTTGCCAGTAAAATATTTCTGCTGTATGAAACATTGTATCTAAGATAGATGAATAAAGCAAACCGATTAGTAATACACTCTATTACGATTTGAAACTTAAGGTTATGCCTTACATAATTTCATAATAAAATCGTAAGTTGTGCCGGTAAGGCTAATATCCAAAAGGACGATACAAAAATTCGGGAACATCTGAAAGAGTTCCGCGAAGCGCACGTATAAGGAGCAAAGATCAGGTAAGACAGAAGGGGAGGAAGAAGGAAGTGAAGAGGAAGGAGAGGGAACAGCGAAAGAAGAGCAAATTATGTCGAGTGGATGAACACAGGGTTAAGGGGAAGGAGGAGGGTTGACTAAGGAAACGCTGACTCATGTGTTTATGTGGTCCCTTTAGGAACGTGATCTTGCACAACTAACCAACACACAAACCACACGCACAAACGCACCAACACACGGATGCACGCACGCACACGTGAGATCCCATGCACGTCTTTCGAGGGAGCCTTCAGCTCCGCTGTTTGGTTACTCCTTTCGTCACCCCTTTACCCAGAATGGGGCACACCCACGCTTCCTCCCCTTCATTCCTCACACATACATCACCTACTGGGATGAAACGCTTAGTTTGGAATAAGGAAAGAGGGGGATTGGCAAAACAAACAAAAACAGCACGATGTCCTTTTCTCTTGGTTTTTTTTTCCTCTCCCCCCATCCCCTTCTTGAGCGCTCGTTGAAGTTCCTTAAACTACCCAATGCGGTACATCTTCGCTTTAAAAGCCGTTGCTCGAAATCTCCCTTTACTCTGCATGAC
Organism: Ladona fulva; assembly: GCA_000376725.2. Classification (NCBI taxonomy): domain Eukaryota; kingdom Metazoa; phylum Arthropoda; class Insecta; order Odonata; family Libellulidae; genus Ladona; species Ladona fulva. The sequence goes on from KZ308119.1 coordinate 628,907, forward strand.
TCTCTTGCAATGTTTAAGCAATTTCAAAATGATTGCCTAGTACGCAATTTACTGCTTGTAAGCATTATACCGATCGACATAAAACAGGATAAAGAGAAAATCAAGAAATTAATTTTAATTGTAACTAATCTATACAGTGACAATTTTAATGTGTTAAATTGATATATAAATTTAACAAAATTCCATTATTTTCAAACATTAGACTTCTTAATTAATGAAAGTTGCGCGCAATAAATTATCTTCGTTACGTTGCGCGTCAGTTATTTGCATTCTGAAGCCTTTATAGGCTGTATAAGACAAATATAAATATATGCAATATATGAAAAAATATACGCAATAAATGGATAAAATGCTAGCCAAAAGTTATGAATTCTTATATATACCTGACATTATTAGGCAAAATTTATCCCATGGGGATTTTTTTACTGAGGAGATTTCAACGCTCGAAGAGAAACTACAAAGAATATCAAGTTATCGTCAACGCAAAATCTTATACGCATCTTAAGAAATTAAACTCAATTTATCTATGTATACCTATGTTGACATTCATACTTTCACGATGCAGCAAAATCGTTTAGACATGTCCATATACTCAGGAAGTGATTTTTCTTTACAGCTAAAACTTATTGAGTTTCTGAAAGAATCAGTGCCAAAATGTGTTAAGCTTTAAAGAAAACTCATCAAACTAAAAATATCGTATATTTGTGTTCAGAAAAAAATTTATTCATGAGAGTAAGGTTATTAAAAAATTTACTTTAATATCTCCGAACTGCTATTGACTGAAATTAGAATTCTCTTTCCCACAGAAATACTTCAACTTCAATATTATTATTCTTCATTATTATGAATTTACTGCAATCGGAAACTGGATTGTTTTTGGGAAGGATACTGAAAACAGAAACTGCTATTAATTATTTCTAGGAGCTAATTTACTAGAAGCGGTCAGAGAGTCTGTGTAAGAACATAAACGTCTCTTCAACCATCTGTTATCTATCTTTAGTGGGGTATTCATCTTCGTCTTCGGACGGGATGAGAAAGTATAAAAAGAGAAAAAAATTAACCCTAATGACAAGAGACGGTCGAACAATGGGAGGCATGAGGTAGCAGTTGGCCTAATACGGAATACGGTAAAATTTGTTCAGTGCTTTAGCTGGAATCTGAAAGGCAATAGGCCATCAGACTCCACGAAGTCTACAATTCCTCTATAAATAAAACGAGGTAGAAAAGTCCAATGGCGAATGTACATGCAAATTATCCCACTTAAAAGAGGATAATTCTTAGGTCACGTCCCACGCAAAATAGGTTTACTCATGTAAGACTGCAATTATAAGGTTTTCTTTCACTACTCAAAAACTCGCAAGAGAAAGTCAGATTGATTTCTTTTGAAGTTAAATTAAGTTAAATTAACACAAATTAAATATGTATCTTTAAGAAGGAATTTAAGCTAATTGATCTCTCAAGGGTACGATGAAATGAATTGCCGCCTTTAACTTATGCTAACTCTGGGTAAAAATCCTTTAATAAAGTATTCGTGACAGAATTTTCGAGGCAGTTTTTCGCTACTGGGGAAACTTTCCCAGGAAAAAACAGAGAAGATAAAGAGAGAGAGAGAAAGAGAGAGAATAGAGGGAATGGGACGAGGAAAAACGCGTGGATAAAAAATCGGAGGATCAAAATTAAAGAAAAAACAGTTCCATCCGCAGGAAAAACAGGGAAGATGCGGGAGAATGGAGAGAATACTAAGAAGGATAAGGCAGGTGCATATATATCTCTGCAGGTACCGGCTGTCGTCATTAGTTTAGTCGGTGGACACGGAAAGAATGGGCTTTTTGTAGAGGGAAGGTGGGATGGGTGGACGAGGAGGGAAAGACGATAGGGGAAGGATAAGAAAGCCTCAGGACCAGCATTTAGGTGGGAGAAGAACATAGAATGGACTGGAAGAGAGAGATGAGAGAATTGGGAAGAGCATGGAAATAGCTGAAATGTTTGTGGCTGGCCGCAAGAAAACGGACGCACCCAACGAGATTACCTCTCGGAACCCAGTTTCTCTTCAGCAATAGATTTTCGAAAGTCCTCTATATTTTGTACGCCCTCAGAATATCGCGGTTCATTTATTCAAGGCTAATCCCTCATTCTGAATACAAGGAACCCAGAAATGAAAATAAAAATATTATTCTATGTTCCATTCATCATCATCATTACTGGAATTTCCCGCCATTGACCGAATCTGCCGAATTTGGATTAAATTGAGGCTCTAAGAAGTCCTTCACCTTTAATGAATCTAGAAAGAACGCCTTTACTCTCTAATTAGTGCTCTATTTGGCAAAATTATTCTTTAGAAAAGGTGCTATTAAATTTTTTGTTAGAATTGATTTTTCTTTCCTTATCATGGAAACTGCTCAAATGTACACCTGCTGATGAGACAGAATGCACGAAAAAGTTAAGTGAAAATTAGTGAAAGAAGTGTAAGAGACTGGATTCAAATAGCGCTGAAAAAAAGGAAAACGCTCTCATGCTCAACAGTCAAAACAAGATATTTCATGACAGTCGATTCTGCCCGAAGTATTGTATGTACATGTTACCTCAGTAGTTCAAGAAAAGCGGCTTTCGTACGATTAAATGAAGCGGTATTTTATTCTCATTCCACTCTAAAAATTATTTACTGTAGATTCTAAAATGCAGCTGAAATAAATTATTGCAGAGATGATTTCATAAAAATAGTCTGAAATGATATAACGTAGGAATATGACAGAAACATGGAAACGGGATAGATAACAAGAGATAAGGCCTAGTATTTAAAAATTATGAATCTAACCGCGACAATTCAAAAAACAAAACCTCGAAAGAACAACGAAACCTTTAATGCACGATGATAAAACTAATCCCAAGCAAAACAAATTCATTGCCTTAGTTTGCCATTGAATATCTTCTGCTTTCAACTTTTTGCGAGACTTTTAATGAATTCGATTTCGTTGCATTTTAAAGATTGAAGTGGAAAATTCAAGATCGTGTACGAATAACAAGCTTGATGCATAAAACAGCACTTGTAAAAAATTGTATTTATATACAAAATCAAATGAGACGGACAAGCCGGCGAAGACTGATATTTTCGTACGAGAGTCTTCCCTTGGGCAGTAAAAAATTATCGAGAAGTAAGATTTGAGCGTTAAAAATGATTGATCGATATTCGTAAATATTTTGGCAATCTTTGCTCAAATATCTACTGAAAACAAAGCAATTCGAAAAATCGTCGTTTTTCTTTTCTTTTAATAATGTAAAATAAGATTAAATATATTGTAAATTATATATTATCGTTTATTTTAAATAGATGTTTATCTAATATAATCAATATCCATCAATTTAAATAACACCTTAAATAAGTTTTCGAAGATTTAAATAACGGAAAATATTCAATACCACATATTCCAGCAAGGAGTAAAATTACTTTTCCACCGAGCACTGAAGAAAGGGTTTTCCCAGCATGGCGCAGACCTTCACATGTTCGGAGCAACGTCAACTTAGAAACCTGCTCCATCGATCAACTCTAAACATCTCAACCGAAGGGAGAGAGAGAGAAAGAACATCCTAATCCCAAACTCCATCGCTCACAAAACTTCGATTCATCTCCGAATCGACGTCCAGCGCCGCGAAAACACGAGGGAGAGAGAGAGAAGAAAACGAATCTCGCAGCATCCCTCCGTGGAGCAGGGTAGATATTACGTGGACTTAGGTATCCCGATCCATTATCTACACGGACGCGGCGACACTCCCACTGCTGGCAGTCACCCTCCGCACCAGCCTCCGTCTCCGACCGCGGGAGTGACGATGGTGGAACACCTGTTGCCGTGACCCGAGCACAGAGAGGATGGGACTCGCCGACTCCTTGGCGGGTCGACGACCTCCGCGCAATCCCATAAAAATCTCGATCCGACTCCGCCCCCTCCTCCATCGCCCCCCCCCCCACTACGCCACAAACACTCTCACAAAGCTCGCCACCCACTGCATCTTAGCACCTACACACCGACACAGCGCGAAACAAACAGCTGACATTCGGGAGAAGAAAAAATCGATCGGAAACTCGTGAAGACGGAAGGAGAGAAAGAACGCGAGATAACAATTAGACACATTAATTGCCGATTCGTGGTGAGGGACTACCTTTTAGCTCGGCATTTTAGGTAATACCTTTCGGCATATGACATTTCTAATTAACGGTCGAACGAGTAATTATGTGTTAACAGTAAAACATTAACACAGTTTTTGGGCGTTCCATTTACGGAAGAAGCTAGTAATTCCAATTCTTACTGTATGGATAGTTATTTCTTAAAAAAATGCTATCTTTTTGTTATGCTTATTTATAGATTTAATTTTGTATCATAATCTTAAATAAATTATGGAGATATTCCATCAAATAACGTTTGATATGTTTCCTTAGGTTCATATCTATTTAAATTACTTCGTAACACATACGCCTCGTAATACATAGTACCTCACAAGTATTTAAAAATGTATCAGCATCAGATAAAACAGAGTTGATAGTCCAAAAAATTTAAATTATAAGTCTACTATTCCTTATATCTAAGTGGCCAGATTATAGGAAAATTCACTTAACTCGAAGCGTACGTGTACGTTATTATCTTATAAATAGAAATTTAACGACTAAAATCTCGACGGTAATCATAAAACTAAATAATTTTTAATAAAGGTGAATTTATAACTTTCAAGTAAACGGAATAAAATATTGATAAAAACAATATCATTTTAGCTCGTTAAGCAAACTATCTGACAGCTATCTGAAGGGTGACTCGACAGAAACAGGTTGATGAAACGTTGAGAGAAAATCTGGGTTTTCAGTTCTTATGTTCTATCTTTAGCCGTTCCCCTTCCACGATCACTAAAGGTTATTAGAAATTTCTGTTACTGAAGGAATGAAATTTTAAAGGCGGAGAAAGTAAATTTTCTGAATGGAAATGAAATGAACATATACATTTATTTAGGGCTCTCACTACATTATAAGAAAGCAATTACACCTGCCTCTCTGCTTAACATCTTCGGATCGTGTGGCATTTTGCAGATGTTGTATTTGAAATCGAATACTGGCGCTTAAAGGTAAACAAAAGAGTAAAAGCGGAAATTTTTAAATAAATATCAGTTCGTTTTTCTGTTCTCTTCAGTTATAATCACAGCCGTTAGACTTGCTGCAAAGAGAAGTGACATGTATAGAGACGGCTCTCTAGCTCTAAATCTACTTACTTCCATTTTCAGCGCCACTATTCAACATATACCAGAGCTCTGACATTTTTCACATCATCCTTAGTTATGTAACAAGCCTGGTTACATAACTAAAGAATAGTTCTTTACTACATACGCCTACAATTTACGAAAAAATATGAATAATTTGATAACCCTGCCATTCAGGCTTGAAAATGTAAGTGAGCTTACGAAACCATAGCGAATTAAAGTCCCTGTGGAAAAATACAATTTTTCTTTTATTCTCTATTCTGATTACCCTACCTTATTGATAACATTTTCAGAAAAAAACTTGGCATTGCCCGATTCATAAACTACTATGAATTTACCATGATTTTATACTAATACTGTTACTAAGTTAGAAGTTACAAAATCCAACAACGATCATACTTTTAATATTTGATTAGTGTAAGATTTTCGAGTTGAGGCTAAAAGTAATGCTGAGAAGAGTGTGTAAAACTACAGCAATTTTTCTGCGATTCAGAACTCCTATTTTATGAGTCAACTCCACAGAAACCTGGTTTTAGAGCTACACATCCATATGGCATACATTTTGATGTGCCTCTTAGAGCGAACAAACAGTTTGCGATGGAGGAAGAAAGAAACTGCAAATAGTTTTTTTTTCTAGTTTAACAGTTTGACCTTTACATAAAACCGCAGAGCAGATGCTCGGCATAATATTCATGAGAAAATCAATCGCACGCTCAATTGAAGGACCAAAAACTAACGGATAACCTTATGGACGAAGTATTTCCGTTAAACCAAGTCATGTAGCGGTACTTCTCATTCTAAGACACAAAGCAATTACGGCACATTTCGGAATATTTACTATCCTTCCCCGAGGGGACTACGATCTTGAATCGAATACCCAGCTAAAGCGGATTGTTATGCAAGCACCTTGATTTGTTCCAGCAATAGCAGTTTACTGTGGCACATTCTAAGCAATCTCTTTCTTTCCTGGAATGTCGAGAAACGGGCGTATTCTCAGTGCGTGGAAGAATTCGCAGGATGTATGTCTTCTCGTTTCTGCACACATATCGTCGAAGAGCGATGAGATACCCCTACCCACTGTCGGTACCGGCTTCGGAGGTGCAGAAAAAACTCGAAGATGTGCATTTGTCATGGATGTGGAGCAACTCCTCACACTTACGCCGTTTACTTGGCTGTCCACCGACTGCCTCGCTGAGTCCTTGAATGGCGCTGTCACGTGTACCGGAGGAATAAAGTGCGCGGATCTACTTTCTCTTGCTCGTATAAACCGGCGATCGAGATCACTTAGGACATCGCAGATTTCAGCGACAGAAAAAAGGATTAAGGAGAGAGAGGAATCATTACTGTTACAGTGATATTCATGCGATGTGAAAGGGGAAGGGCTAAATAATTGAGTCGAAAGCTACATGGAGTGAGCCATTTTTTGTAGCTAGTGAGTGCAGAAGACTTCGGCAAAGCCTTTGAGTTCCCTAAAAGGTGAAGTCATATTGCTTGATTTCTAATGCATACTTTGTTGAAAAATTATAATATCGGAGACCTAGGTCAGAGATTGCTTTTAATTTTAAAATCTTTATTAGTAGTATACCTGCTAACATGCAACATAAGTGAAGAAGGAAAATGGTTAGTGTGGTAACCATATTTTAGAGCGAACGCCGAATATTTACCAAATATATTGATTGAAAAGAAAAATAACAATATTTCTATAAAAACGTTCAAAATCCCTTAAGTATGTTTCACCTGTGTAAAGTTTTCATATAACTAAAATAAGTTTGAAGTTTCTTTCCCATTGTGGTCCCGTAACTAGCTGACGGAATTACTATTGTCAACCAAATTTACTTAGCAGAAAGCAGAAAGTTATGGTTAGTGAAAGGATAATGTGAAAGTCTGCAAAGATTCAACATATTTTTTAGAGGCCTCTTAAAGAAAGTAAAACCGAGCATAAGCTTGTTCTATTCGAGTAATTAATTTCCCTAGCTGAATCACAAGAAAACTGAGAAACTTTTTCACCAATAGTCAGGACAAATTTAATGCAAAAATGTCGTTAAACAATATTAAAATGCACTCTTTACTGAGTTAGAAAGCAAGTACTGTTACACCTGAGCGGAAAGCACATGGCCATTAATATAATATCTAACAAGTTATAAATGAGTTATTGGTAAGAAACGAATCTCGCAGCATCCCTCCGTGGAGCAGGGTAGATATTACGTGGAGTTATATTTCAACTTCAATATTATTATTCTTCATTATTATGAATTTACTGCAATCGGAAACTGGATTGTTTTTGGGAAGGATACTGAAAACAGAAACTGCTATTAATTATTTCTAGGAGCTAATTTACTAGAAGCGGTCAGAGAGTCTGTGTAAGAACATAAANTCAAATTTAAAAAATCCTGGTTTTTGAAATAATCCCAACCACACGGATAACAAACGCTGATCGAGAAGCTGGGCATCCTTGCGCGTGAATAATAACTCAATATAGAAGGAAGATATCCATCTTTCGCATCAGTAAGCGGAAACTTGCACGAAATTTTCCAAACAAGAAAACCTCTCCCTCTCATTTTATATGACTCATAAACACCCCGAGATTACTATTATCATCTCTCTGCGGACAAGCCGGACCGCATCTTCACGCACTTAACTCCCTTCCGGTAAAATCTACCGCATCGAATCCCAACGCGATAAACTCACGCCTTACATCATCGAATCGTATTCTCATCAGAACGCGGAATCCGCGAACTGGCAAAACCCAGAAAAAATCCGCGACGCGACGCAACACGATCCCCGGGGAATGCCTCTCGTTGGAGTAGTACATAAGCGCCCTTCAGCTGCAACATGCCCCGTCAGTCGCGCTTCATTCACATTCGATCCGATTAACCCCCAGCCATCAACACAAACCACCCTTTCCTCTATATAAGGTCAGCATTAACTAACTCGCCGGATGCGCGATTCGCACACACAAACTCTGAGCGGAGTGTACCCGGCAATCTTCTCCGGGAATCTTTCGCCTTCCTCGTGGAACACTTATAATACCTGCCCAACTATCTATCAGCTTTTACACATCTCACGTGAGACTTGAACCCGCCAAGGTCAGCGAGAGCAACATGGGGAGGCTGAGGAAGGGGGTAAGAAAATGGGAAAGCCTTCAATTGACGCAGAAAGGAATACGAAGATGAGAAAAACGGTTACGCGAGTCCGATTCGTTTCTTTTTAACCTTTTCCGGGAACTTGCCTCTCTCCCGCCCCCGCCGCATTGACCCCGGTGGAGGCCCAATCCCATAGCGAGTTCCTCGACTCTCACACCTACCTACCCTCGGGGTAACTGGGGAATACCTCATTTCTTCCCTCCTTTTTCCTTCATTTTTTCCCGACCGAAAGGCTACCGACCCTCATACCTCGCTTCGGGCGACCATCTCACGGCTGTTGTGACGGCTTGAGTAGCCCCCGGGCCCCCTTCAACCTGCTCGCCCCCACTTTTCGAAGGAGGCCGAGTGAATAAAAAGGGTTCGAGAAAAAAAGGGGAGCGGTGAAAAAAGGAAGATTGCTTTACGTAACCGCCGCCAGTGATTAGCGCCGCGATATATTTGTTTACCGCGTTTTTTATTTATCTCTTCTCGTTTTCCTCCTTGACGTCCCGCTCGTAATTCGTGGCTGCCGAAACGAAAGGAACCATAGGGGTTTGTTTAAGGAGGGTATTATCCGTTTGATTTGCAGCGATCGGAGATTCGGGAAATTAAGTAGTCGGAGGAGAAGGCCACCTTGACGGGCCTCTTCCTTATTCACGTATGCTTCAAAAACCGGATTTTTTACGGATTCCTAGTAACGGTAACGTGACATTTCGTACTTACAGAGGTTACAAACAGAAATAACGTAGCATTAAAAGTAAAAGGAAACCCAGAGAAATACGCATAAAAATAAATTGCCCAAATCATCTTTCTCATTTAAGAGGCCTACATTTAAGAAAATAAAAAATATTTCTTATAAATATACTTAAGTACATACACTTTTGGTAGGGTTAATGCATATTATAAACATAAGCACTTCCTTCTTCATATTTAAATTTCAACGCCTGCCTGTATTTATATGTTAATTGCGAAATCCAAGCAACCGAAATGTGTAATAGCATTTATAGTTTAAGGTAAAATTTGTTCAGATCGCACAATTTACTAAAAATGTATGCATAAAAGAAAAACATTATTAATCAAAATAACAAACCCTAGTGTTACCATAGCATAGAATTACGCGCAGAAATATTTTCATGGTAATATAAATTTACCCAAGTGTATTTATGAAGAATCATCTCCATCAGTACCCACCATTAAATATTTACAACCAGTAAAAAGCACTAAAACAATTTCAACTATCGTTAGCAAAACGATGGATTTGCCGATGCCTTTTTACCAATGCTTCTTCATCCGTAACAAATAAAGCATATCCAGACGTAATTTTTTCATCGAATAGATTTATTATTCTAACTACTTTCCCATCGGCGTTTCTCAAACATAACCTCGCATTTACCGCTTCTTGATCGATCACCCTTGACGACTTCCTTATGCATCTAAACTACTGAAGTCTCTTTTCTCTTTAAAGCTAGAAGGAGTAGACTACTCGGAAATTTCCCTCCGCTTTCCTTGGTGGGAAAAATAAAGAGATTTCGCAAAGGCCACGGCGGAAAAATATTAGCGAGAATTAACGGTAGATCGGAAAAGAAAGAGAGAGTGCGTCGGTGTGTTTGGACGGCTTTCTTTACCGTGATACTGTACACCGTTATCTTTCAAAGCCCCACGCTGCGTGAGTGCGTGCCGTCGACTTGCTTTGATCTCTCCGCGTTACGCTATGCATGGACCGTACTTTGCATCTTGAGATCTACTCGCTGAGGGAGGTACTCCCGCGCACCAGGTGGTGACGTTCGAAAAAACCCTATCCCACGGATACGAATGCTTCATGCGAGGAAAAAGTTTTTCTTCTCGGAAAAATGACACTGGTGTAGGTACCTACGAATTATTGCTTTCCTTGAGAATACCATTGCTCAGAAAACCCCGAGTTATTTTACACGCACTCCCTTGGTTTTGCACGTAACTGATGAACTTAGTTTCAGCCGACATTGATAGATATGCGGTTTGAATGCCTGTTTAGAATAATAACAGCATCATCTTCCCTTAAAACAGCTCCTTATTTAGAATTTTGAAGTGAAATTGAAACGTCAGTTCCACAGCTGGTTTTGCGCTGTGTACGTTATATATACCGCCTGCAAACAAAGGCAACACGAAATGACAATCGACTGGATTTTAAGAAAACTTAAAATGGAAGATTGCAGATTAGAATATGATGGTAAATAAGCTCATATTTTTTATGATTATTTCATTCAAATTTAAACATATTGTTAATTATCATTACTGACTCAACTGTGCCTGGTTTTAGCAGTTGTTAAGATTCTTTATTATACATCTCAGACCATATTTTAAAAACAAGCCAGATGTTTGGATATACGTTTACCTCGAGTTTCTATTGAAGTAGCTGAAATTGGGTACTATCTGAAAACCAACTAAGATACTAATTTAATGTATAACAACAAATTATACCGTGAAAATTCTCATCATGAAAATAATATCACTAAGCGCTGGGCAAAGATCACATTTCGTAGTTTATGCTGTTTGGAATGCCTCATTTTGAAAATTAGAGAGAAACGGTCGATTTATTGTTGCTAATGTCATATGTAAAAGAATGGCTAGATCCTTCTCTAAGTTGCTCTAGTATATGATACAGAGGATATGCTTATTTGCGGAATTTCAAAGGAAATGCACACTATCAAGATTACTTGTTCCTTCCAAGCTCAATAAATCTTCACTTGATTGAATCAGTTACCAACTATACAACGATTATAAATAACTATTTTAATCGTAAAACGACTTCAAAATCAAAAAATCATAATATTTCTGTGTAGATTATGTCGTTATAACGTTTGACGGTGTAATTTATCGGTATCATTTTATGAAATGCTTGCATAAATTACATTTACTTCAGAAATTAAGGAATCATCACATTTTTGGATTTTTAACTTACGGAAATATTTCATTAGTCTTACTTGAGATAAAATACATATACCTTCGATCGCGTGAAACCAAATATTTGGGTTCATTTCATACGTTCAAGTAGAAATAGCCAGCCTCCTTGCACAGCTGTATATCAAACCCAATAGCCTTTCTCTGACGGGACGCCGTATTTCTTGGGATACGCCGCAGTGAATGGCGTCGTTCTCTGTCTATACGAAAGTAATGAAGCCAGACTAGCATTCTATTCGATGCCTCGATTGTGATCTAATGCTTCTAATAATGTCTCATATTTACCAGCGGCTGTTTCAAACTAAAACACAGTTAAGCCGTTGATATATCGCATCCGTGATAGTTGGAAAAATATCGTTGTTGAAAGTGCAAATACAATCTAAACGATGCGTTTCGTCTCTTTTCTAGCCAGAGTATTTTGCAAGCATCCATTTAATCTATTAGAGCGGTAATCAGCGTCAATATCAAGCTCAAAGGTGAGTAAATAAAGAGCAAAAACGAATGAATTTAACCTTCACTGGTTAGATTACAGAGTTTTCAATCTCTGTTCTTAGAGATGACAACGTTTCAAAATAGTCGTTTTATATAAACTCGAAAATATTCATCGAAAGATACATGGTATGCGAAACTTATTACTATGGGGTAGATGAAATGCATAATAATTCCTGTGGTGTTTAGTAAGAAAACTACTCATTTTGAATATAAGATTAATAAGCCAGGCAAGGTGGGAAATAAATCATACCGATATAATCAGATGGTTATTTTATACGTATAGAAATGTTAATTAAATAGTTATTGAAGACCTAACACGGAAAGATAATTTTTATTATAATTTATCCCAATTGTTCCGGTGCCGCTTTTTTTAATTGATTTAGTCACAGAATAAGTTGTACCAAGTAAATCTTTTTCATGGCATTTTGGCTGTGTCTACTAGGAAGAAGCTCACATCACCAGTAGAATTTGTTGTCTATAGCACGGTAGGAATTCAGCTAAGATAACCAGTTTTTCTATTACACAAAGAAAGCATTGTACTCGGCAAAATAAAATCTGCTGGTAATCGGTAGTCCAATTATAACAGAGATGGCTTCACACTATTCTATACCAAGTATCTTATTATGACTAATGAATCAACGCTACTAATGAGATATTTTCTAGTCATATACAAAATCTCTTTTTCCTAAAGAAAAACCTTAAAAATACAAAAAAAAATACGAACACCGGAGATAGAAGTCGGCACGCAAATTACGAAGGAAACGTTGCGAACAATATCTTGGGAAGGATCCTGACCAAATCTCCGCGAGTTATAGGATCGTCGTGCGACCCCAATTACTCCGGTGCCACTTTCCTCCGGTACTAGTTGACTCTCGCCAACGGGCCTCATCCTGTTCCTCCGTCCTCCTCGCCCCCGGCTGCCACCCCCGGCGGTGGCGTCGGCGGCCGCCTGGGCTCCGGTGGCCGAGAGGGCGACCGGGCGCCCTTGAGACTCTCGGCAGGAGCGAAATTCTTTTGTCTTTTTTTACCGAGCCGCAGCCTCCGCCCCGGACGTTTATGATGCGTCACTCTCATTGGCTACCGTTTATCGACCATATCTCTCATGCAAATGCACAGAATATTGAGGGCCGCTAAAAATGGCCTCGACTTTTAAATATTTTTTTCTGGATTGTAATACACATTGCAACATCAGAGGAATAAGACGAGGCGACCGAAAATCTCGACCGCGGAGCGTTTCCCCTCGAATTATGGCTTTACTTGGCACATGATGACTTAGACGTGGTTCATTCGATCGGCCATAAAACCCCGTCTTTTGAAATAACTTGCGTGAGGGATGTGAAAAAACGCATCGCGGAGAAAGCGAACGTGCGCGGCTTGATCTGATACAAGGAAACTGGTGGATTCAGCGCGATTAAAATATGAGATATTGCAAAAAACTAGTGGTAGTAATTTCGAAATGGGTTTTGATTTTTGAGGCACTGGAATGCTGTACGTGTCTACAAACCCAAAAATTTTTCCGAGATCAGAAAAGCCTTGTTTTGCTGAATATTTAGTGTCTATGGAACGAATACTTGGCAAAAAGTTCAATAACGTCTCCAGATCTGAGTTAGGAAGCCCGTGGACTTTTTGTTACTTCTTAAAAAATGTACACATAATTAAATTGATATATTTTCCAATCTAGTTAATTTCCTTGAGTGATAAATAAAATGGAAAATATTTACTTTGCATTAAAAAGATTTCCCTAGAATTTTTTTTTTGAATTTAAACTATTTGATTGTAGACATATTAAACTATAAGATTGTCGGATATTATAACCACCAGGCCGCATTTCAGCGGTCTGATGGTTATAATATCCGATCTAGTGGTTTTTTATGCGGCCAGATGGTACATGCAGCCTTCCGAAGAAGAAACGCTCCGCACCCCTGGTCCAGATCAATTTCATATTTCGCCATTGCGTTCTAAATATACTCGTAGATGTAATCTATCTGCGATGTCAGTGCAGTGCATGGATGAATCCTAAGGCTTTTAGGATGTTCTTTATAGTGAACCCATCACATAATTTAGTTGTATCCTCAGGTATGACCACGTTCATTTTTACGAGTAGATGCTGTAATGAAGTCAAATACGTCCGTTCCCTCTCATGGGCTCAGAGACTGTATCAAAGGGAACAGAGACAGAATCTTACGAAGAAGTTACCTATGTTGGTGCCGCACGGGAAATAAATCTAACCCGATCTCATATTGTCTCGCGGGGACAGAAATGACTTTGCCGAGACAATGAGAAACTGAATCAGAATCGAAGAAGTAAAAGGCTTCCCATTGAAGACAAATGGCAGCAGCAGAGGCCTCGCCAACTCGCAATAGAAGCACGCCGACTTCCCACGCACACACGCTTACGCACGCTAGCTTCCCACCTTGCAGTGCATCGGAATGTCGAGCACGGAGACTCGCGTCCTTCCTCTCTTGGACCGGAGCCCATACGGCACGCGGAAGACACGCAGGAAAAAAAAAACACATAGTTCCGGAAGGAAAAAGGCCACGGAAACGAGAAAAACGGTTTTCCCCTTCTCCGGAGCATCGAAAGTGAAGACGAAGGATGAAGAGATTGTTTCTATACTAGGTAGTGGAAAACTCTCGGTTCCTGTTTGCAGAATGAGAAAATGGAGCGGTTCAAGAATCGTTCCCGGCCCGCAAGAGAAAGAGAACATCACGTGGGAAGAAATGCGGAAAATATATATTTAGAGGGAGGAATATTGATGGCGAATAATGAAGATTTATGGCCGGTCGAAGGGGAGCCTGCGATTCTCGAAAAACTGCTCGTGTAAAGGGTGAGGGAGAGAGCGAGAGGTGGAATAAGGTCCCGATGCTTCGAGGCGGATGAGGACATAACAGATGGGAGCCGCTGTGGGAGATAAGTTTGCGGGTACGCGAGAGCCGCGCGCTCTTGAGCGCAGAAATGGAGCTGAAATTTAGGAGGAAATGGAAGAAAAAAGAAAGCAAAGCCGTGAATAACGACTCCTTGGGAAAAAAACTTATGTCGGCCCGTGTTTCTATGTTCCTTGATGTAAATTACTGCGTTTCCATTATTTGTTGCTCCGCTGTACAAGTGATGAGATGGGACGGTGGGACAGGGAATATCTACATCAGAAAATGATCAGCACAGAGATATATATATATATATATANGGCCTTCCTCATGCTCTCGTTAATTTCTATGGCCTCCTTCGCAAATCTTTCGTAGAAATTCCTCACATCTTTCTGAATTTCCCTTCTGATGGTCTTGCATATATATACACACACACACACACACACACCAGATGGATCATTCAATGGAACTAATTCACGGACACATAAATTCTTCCTGAGGACTTTGTGGGGAAGCAACTTACCAGAACTCTCTATTTTAGTCCAATTTCAAATTCCAAATTCACAGTGTTGGAATAGAGAATCAAATAAGAGAATGAGTCAAAACAGGTCTGACCTTATTAGAAACCTTTCAGTTTTCGAGATCCTATATTAAATCCAACTCGCCACTTCTATCTGATGAAAATAATAAGAAATGTCTGAGGTATTATATGAAGTCTTTTTAAATGAGATTCACTTCACTTTAAGTGTCTTGTCAGGTGAAGGAGAAACGTATTTAGTATGTGATAAGGTTTCTAATTATTAATGGAACTATTAATTTAAATTCAGTAAATACTGTTTCTTTACTTAAGATTTAAGACACTTATGAAGAAAAAGTAGAGATATCATGGAGAAACAAACATCTTTTAACGAATAAACTTGATTTTATTATAAAAGAAACAAAACAATCTTAAGTGTTTTCTTATTGTGGACAATCATATCTTGGCTCAATGTCCTCCGCAAAATATCTACGTCATCGATTAGTATAATTCTTCTAAATTACCTCTAGGTCAATAGAGGACTTAAACCAGAATTTCGGAATTCATTTTATCATTGCCGATGTCAATTTGCCTTAACATGCAAGCATTGCAGAGCATGGTTTCATTCCTCCGATTAAACTCTAATTTTTAAATGCAGGAAAGACGCGGTATGATTCCGAATACTTTTTCGAACCCGTTACTTTTAGAAGCAGCGAGGAAGGGCTGTAGACAATTTATTGTAAAGTCACGAGTAACCGCGGGCTGGCAGGAGTGGCCGAGAGCCTCGGGGCGTTTTCTGCCGTCCTTTTTCGCACGATCTCAGCGAGACTAGGTCAGGGGAACCGACGCAAAGATAAGCAAAGATAGAGAGGGTGGAACAAACTTAACGATCATACAAATAACTCACTACTTCTTCAAAACCTACTAAAACTCGCTCTTATTTTCACGGCGCAATAAATTCTTTGCATTTTTCCTCGGTTTGGTAAAAATTTCCCCGTAATGGACGTTTCAAGGTGAATCATAAGGGGAATACTTACCGTTTTTCTTTCATCCACCTGTACGTAATTTACGGAAAAAACGAAGAACTCTTTCCGTGTAGTCGGTCTTTAAGAAAAACGTCGGTAATAACAATCCAAATGGAAAAGTAAGTAAATCAAAATCTGCCGCAACACCTGCAATGCTGTCCCAAACTCGCTATCGAAAAAGCTTGGGTAATATTTCAGTTATCTTCAAATCAATATCTAAGAGGAAAATAAGCGTATAAGAGGTTGATTGGGAGAAAATACAGCAGAAACATACTTGATAATAAACCCTTAATTTGATCTGACCTCTTTCTCAGTAGCTTTCTTGTTAATATTTTAATTAATTTGGACATTTTATTATTATCCCTATGTATATACACGATCTTTTTACTTTTAATATTTCTTCACGAAATCCCGAGATAGTAGAAAAGAATAAGAGGTAGGAAAAACCTGGTTTCGGCTTCGTCATTCTTAGCATTTCCGGACTTTTACCTTTCATTGAAGGTATTACTCGTTTTGAGAGGCTTACACTTATTTTTTGTGTATTCGATTAGGTATTTCGAAATGCCCTTCCATCCATGTGACGCCGGATACTAGCACAAGTCAACCGGTCTTCTGCAGACGATAGGCACTGGTCTGTCTCGCCCTCACACACGCCTAACGAATTTATTATCTGGGGTAGGTTTTTCGCCCGTTTCCGAACAATTGGAGAACACCGTCACGTATCCACGGAGACGCGTGTACCTACTCGTTTGAAGACCGCGGAGGATGCCTGATGCATGTTAGAAGTAAACAGGAACTTATTTCAACGTCCAACACAATAAGGAGACTAATTTACTCGGCTCTTGGTATCTCGAAGTGTTAAGGCCGAGCAAACGAAAGCAGCTAATGTCTTTACTAGTGCATTAACTTATGGCAGATCCCATAATAAAACAACCGAGCGAACAACTTGATAAAAATAGTCATAGTTATTTCTCGTCAAGCAGCATCCAGTGATTTGAAGATTGAGCGACAAGTTTCCAATTACGAAGATTGATATAAACAGGAGAAAGTTGAATCTTAGGCTATATATGTTGGCCCTCCTGAAAAGTTTAATTTCGTCAGAGACGGATAATGCAGCCAAGAAGAAGCACAAGCAGCCGGAATTGAAAGGATCCGCGCCATGAAAAAGTAGAGCAGTAATAACAAAATATTTTGTAGTTGTTCATAATGTTGTTGGAATCACGCTCACGTACGCGGGATCAAAGAAGACAATGCGCTATTCGAGACGATCACAACTTTCACTTTGAATCCGGATTTCCTCCATTAATTCTTGAATGTCACTTGACCTCGCTTTTCCGTTACAGGAAAACGCAATAATGTTAACCAGTATTTGAAAAATGAATCGCGGTGAAATCTATAATTCAACCTCCGCCAAGATCTTTTCCATTGCTCCCTCTTTTTCATTAATCACCGCCCAGGAATTTCTAAATTTGCGTCTAACTGTTCTTCAAGCTGCGTCTTTCATACCAAACCTTATTGAGATTTGTCACGAGTAGAGAAACTGTCGGTTAATTCCTTACCTCTCGCATACCTATGCCTTCTTAGGCGGAACCTAGAGATGAACATTCTTTTTTTGCTGACGTGTTGAGGTGCAACCTTTCGTGAACAATTTAAAATTCAAAACATCCTTTTTTAACATTTTGCCGCTGTTTGGTTGGTAAGTAGAGCTCTGGGGTTCCACCTTGCTACCTCGGCCAGCTTGACAAGCAGTTGCTAAGGGGATCCGAGACAACGCTCAGCCATCTCGAATCTTAGCACCAGAGGTCTCACGGCTATAAAACGACTCGGATATTATATGGTCCAGCCGGCGGGGGTCAGCCAGCAAATAGGCGTCATTGCTTTTGCCTAATGGCTCACGGATAATTGCGCTGTAGAATAAATTTAAATAATCACGATTCTATAGGTATTACCTCACTCATATTTTGAGGTGCAATCAACCGTCAATGCTCTCTTGAAATGAGAATTATTGTTAATGTACTAAACATTGCTAAAATAGTCCAAATTTGTTACAATACGACTTCTCGTCATTCAGATGACCATGAAACCATCTAAAAAAAATTCAAAGAAGCAAAGGTTTTTTATGTCTAAGACCATAATATCGAGAAATGCATGAACATTCTCATGAGATTAGAAACAAAATCACAGCTAGATATTTTCGACCAGCGCAAATGAAATTCTTTAGACTGCAAGTTTTCACTCTCTCTGATGTTTTTTATGAAGTCACTTGAATACATAAATCTTGCGGGTGAACGTGATTGTATTCGGTATTTTTAATATAAATGAAAGTTGCTCTCAGGATGAGACCTTTATAATCTATGGCGATAAATTGTTCCAGAAACTCGTTCACCTGTCTATTAGAAATGCAGTGGCTAGAAAAAAGTCGCCGTGCAGTTAGGTTTATCTATTTCCGCGATAAAATATTTCCTGCACTGTATTTCGAAAGAAAAGTATAAGGAGAATGGAGCATCCCGGAATCGCTAAACTACAGTAACGCGAAAACTCCTAAGGAATGGATTTCATTTTAATCGATTAGAAAGAGGAGATTAATCACTGGTTAAGCGTAGGCATTTTATGTTGAAATCTCATCTCCAATCATTTTCTATAGAGTGAGGGATGGAAGCAAAGAATGGTAATCTATTTTGTCATACTTATTCACTTTCACTTCCTAAAAATGTTTAATTGGCGAACTTTTCCTATTAGTAACGTGCTTAGATGATCCATCGTACATAGATGAAAAAACAAAAAAAAAATTCTGGTCAATTTGGGGAAGTTTAGCTGAAAACTGAGACTCCAAGTAAGAGTTGAAGTTAAAGTTGAAGGAAAAAAGAAGGAAAGGAAAACGAATGCGTTCACCGGAAATTCCTTACATTTTAGTGTCGGAGCAGCAATTGTAGCAGAAATAGGATGACTGTATCAGATATGCAGAAAGGCATTCCTAACGGATGTACTAACAAGTATTGTACCTTTATAGGTATAGACTTATACCAAGATGTGGTGGAAAATTCCTTGTGAATCCCTGATTATATTTGATTAAGGGATGAATGCCTACCATAAGAAAAAATTTCGTTTCTTCACTTTCAAAAACGGGAAGAAGATTATAGATTGTAGAAAGGCTATAGACAATGTCTCATATGCAATAACTTTGGAAACTGGTTCAGCAAAGGTATATATGACACTGTACAGTAGCAAAGTAGTTACCATTTTCGTTTCAAGATTTTCAAGTCATATTTTTTATGAACTGTTTGAATGAAGATTTTGAAATTAAGTGATGAGATAATAAGCGATTTTTTATATAAAACAATTACCTTGTACAGGAAACGGGTGAGGGTGATCTAGCGCAAGATGGTGCGCCCCCAGGAAAAATCCCAAGGAAGAATGGACTTGAAAAATGTCTGATAGAAGAGTTCTGCCGGGTTAGCTTAACGGACAGAGCACCCGACCAGCGATTGGGAGACCCGGGTTCGATTCCCGGTCCCGTCAGACTTTTAATTATTAAAGTATATATTATATGGATAATTTATTCCCTGAAAATCTTTTTCCATCAAATNAAGGAAAACGGATAAGGGTGAATTTGCGCAAGATGGTGCGCACCCAGGAAAAATCCCAAGGAAGAATGGACTTGAAAAAAGTCTGACGGGACCGGGAATCGAACCCGGGTCTCCAAATTGCCGGTCGGGTGCTCTGACAAAGTATCCCGAATGGCTTGAAAAAATGTTCTGCCGGGTTAGCTTAACGGACAGAGCACCCGACCGGCAATTGGGAGTCCCGGGTTCGATTCCCGGTCCCGTCAGACTTTTAATTATTAAAGTATATATTATATGGATAATTTATTCCCTGAAAATCTTTTTCCATCAAATCATATAACACAAATCGTGATATAATTGCTTTGTTTTATAATGAGTAAACTGCTTTAATTGGTTATAAGAGACCAACTTAGAATGTAAGATGGGTAATGAGCATCATCGGAGATGTAAACAACGAGGCTGAACATCTATGAGAAAATATTTCCTTGAGAATAACGCCATTGTGGTGTACTTTTTAACTTCTGAGTTGTGGAATAGAGTAACTCTGCGGCTTAAAGATATATTTCCCTGTCATGGAACGACCGCAAATTGAAACAGAAGCTCTCGTCATTCACCTATACCGACCACAGATACAGAAGTTTACGCACGTACATCTAAAACCACTTGGGAGAGTACGAAAGAATCCAAGGGTAGCTATTATCGGTGTCCAATAAGGTAAGAAGTAGCTAATCACGAAAGGATTCAAAGAATGCAATGGAGTTTCTGAGGGTTTAAGAAACACAAGAAATGAATGTAAGGGATAGGGTAAAAACAAACAAAATTACAGAATGTAATTTCCCAATTACACTAAGAAAATGTAAAACCGATTAACGCGAAGTATATTTTGTTACGTTCTCAATCGTGCTAATGTGAAAAAAAGTAAGAAAATACTATAGGAATTGAAAATCAACATGAAAATGTTCTTTTACTTAGCAATTCATGGATTTTTCTTATGAATAATTAAAAAAAATCCATTATTTACTCTTGAGTTTTACTACATTCAGTTGATTGCTTGACACCGGAGTTCATCTGTTTTCGTAGCTCCTTATTTTTCTGTGTATATTGTGCGAGGGATACTTTCGCGAGCTAGTGTCGATTTCTATACGGCATTCGGGTACGGTGCATTAACTACACAGTTTGGAAGGTGTAGCTCTCATTAAATGTTCGGTATAGAACAAAGTTCAGATACATTTCCCTGTAAACTTAATTTTGCAAATGAGGTAAGGTAGGCAGTAGTAAATATACATTATTGCGATCTATTCTAGATATATTTAACTCTTATATAATACATTTTACCCGAATTTTAAAATCAAATAGAATCCGCTCAACTTTGCACGAACTACTGAAAAATCTTTCATTTCTACAACAATTCTGAGGAATTCCACAACTCTTTTCGGGAAAAAATGACTTCCTAATGCGTCTAAAATGAATACCTCCGTACGAATGAGCAGTGACCTCGGCTAAGTTTGGGATTCCATTAAATAAGGAAAACATTTCCCCGCTTTCGTCACCCCTTTCCACGAAATAACTGGAGGCGAGAAGGAAGGAGAGGAATCCGTGAATGGAAGTGAGGTTGGTGGGTGAGCGAGTTAGGTCTGCGCAAGGGCTAGCTCATCAGATGAAACGAACGGATTGTTCGTAGTTAGGATCAAGAGTAAAACTTTAGAATGGACAAGGGGTGCGGAAAGATACGGTGAGAGAGAGGGGTAAATGGAGAAGAAGTTGGGAAAAGTGACAGGTCATTTGCCATAGGAAAGGGCCGGAGTAGTTGCGTAAGAAAGAATATTCCCAGTACTGAAAAATGTATTATTAATTAGTGTCTTCTTTGGAGACGTCACACTCCGACAGTTTTATATTTTCGCCGGTTTATCAAGCGAGAGATTAAGTAAGGTACGAATACAAGAGATAATGACTTAACACCATAAATCCATGTATTACTGAAGAGGTTTGAATCAAGGGGCAACAACCTCGTTTTCTTACTGTAAGAATTCAGAGATTTGACGCTTATTAGACTCCAAGGAATGTTTATAAAAATAATTTGCATTAATGACGTGGAATTTCATTCGTTAATTTGAGATGAGAGGTTCGAAGAATTTCAATTTGATTTTAGGCAAAAAATACGTTCTTTAGCAACGTATTCAGTATAGTCACAACAATGGTATATTTTCCATATTTAAATATCGAAAAACTCATCATACGATCTGACTACTTGATTTTGAGAAAATATTACCGAAAAAGAAAACAAACACGGCTAAACCTCCTGGAGAGGGAATGAATACTTTGCTCTCACGTTAAACTGATATTGTTAATGAGTTAAATCACGCCACGGAAAACAAAATTTACATTTATAAGCATAACACATTAGGTATGCGATATGTTCTTCGTAATTAGCAGCCACTTACGCTCATAAATAAACTGGCATTTGAAATGCCATTGATTTTTCCAGTAATTAAATGATTTTAAGCAAACGAACCAATCGTGTTATGGTTTGTTTGTTCTAATCCCAGTCAATTAGAGAGAAGGAAGGAATCTTCAGTTCCACCTAAAATATACCCGACAGGAGTAATGGAAACGGATTTCTTGTACTCTGTAAATGGTGCGCAAGCCCTTCCTAATCGCAAGGCCAATTACACTCTACTCTAACGAGACGTGTGGTCAAAAAGATCACGATAAAAGGAAACCTATAAACTAAACTTTCATCGCGGCTCTAATTGCTTAGATACTGATGGCAGAAAAATGCATAAATGGGAATAATATCATGTAAGGACTAACTAATTCAAACATGTAAAATTAATCACGATGTTTCGTTAATGAAAAGCTTAAATATCAAAGAACTGCAATTAATTCTTAAAAGTATAATCTTCCATTTCCAACGTTTTGATAAGAAACAATAGGAAAATGAAAACTTAGAACATCTCTTATACAACTGTACTTTGTTACTGAAGATATGAGAGGTATCTATATTTTCTATGCTTGCCTAAAATTGAAAAACAGAGATAAGAAATATAAAAAACATACAAAAAACTAAATCATACTTAAAAAAAGAGCGGCTTCAGTTATAGTTAATTATCAAATAATAACCATCAATTTCAGTGACATTTCAAGAAATGACAATTAAAGAGTTCAGTATTGAATTGAATTGAGTATTATGTACACCATTTCCATGTAAACTGGATGACCATCATCCTCGTATACAGAAGTGGAGGAAAATCAGTCTATTTGTACCGTATGGAAGAAGATACAAGACCAAATTATCAAATATAGAGTCGAAAAATCTGAATTAATTGTTTCAAATAAATACAGCTCATTAAAATGTAATGAATGTCCCTAAAGAGTACTTATGTGCGTAAAATAAGGTATAAATGTGTAAATATGTTTTCAGTTTTCAAAGGTTAATTTCGAGCTTGAACAAAGCATTCCGAATAATATTTCGAGAGAACTCTCATACTCCAGCGTTGAAGTCTCTACGTTTAACGAAGAGAACATACCTCGTCGCATTCGTCCTCTTCCCCATCACCCATCAGAACGAACTCAACATCATTGTTGCTGTCTGGTCCATCCGTGCCTCCCGATTCATCGTGCGGTCCACCGCCGACACCCACCATCGAACCCGAGTCAATATCCTCCAGTTCATCCTCTACCAAATCATCATCTTCTACATCCACCACTTCCATCTTTCTAGGTATTAAACTCTCTACGTCGGACATCATAGGTTTCCTTTTGTTGCCTAGGGAGACATCACCAGTGACCAAAGAGGAGCCAGAGGACGCCGAGGAGGCGGGGCTGTCCGCACGGGCGCCCCTTCCGCCTCCGTCTCCTCCCCTCATGGGACTCACGTGGGTCATCGAAAACAGCGCCTTGCCGCCCCCGCGACCTCTTCTGCGACCCTGTCCACTCCCACCCCCACCACGCCTCCGCGAAGCTTCGTGCATCCGATCGGTCAACCCAAGTCCCTAAGGCGGTGCACGGCGGATACCGGCGGCAGCTGAGTCCCCGGCGCCGGAGGCGAGAACGTCCGCGAAAAGAGAGAGTGGCTGCCGACAAAACACACGCCAACACCCCGCGGCTACGCGCCTTCCCTCAACCAAGAGCGGATTCCATCCGACGGGGCACGCTTCCGAAGATTCCGTAGCTGCGCGTCATCATACGGGACGTTCCTACCGAGGCCGGCAATCGCTCCCGGGGCCCGCGGCGTCGAGGAAGACGTTGAAGCGGAGTCTGCGGACGTGGGCACGTGGCCCCGTGGGAGACGGCGAAGACGGCTTCCAGCTGATGGGACTGCCCTCGGGGTACGACACGATGAGCCTCAACGCACACAAAAGGGAGGGGAAATGGGTGAGGGGGGGCGACCCGGATGGCGCGAACCACAGTGAATAAGGTGGAGAGGAAGGGGAGGGAAGGAGGGGAGGTAGAAAAGGATCACCCCGCGTACGGAGAATGGCACACACGTCGCGGACGCGGTCAAATCAAATCCCTGATCGGTGCACGCCACCAGGAATCCTTCCCTCGGAGAATCAACAGGTAGGGGACGGATCAAAAACCAAACCCGCGCACTTCTCGATCGTCCGAACTTAAAAACTCCACTGAGCGATCGGGCGACGCGACCTGCGCCTTCCGCAGGGGGTGGTGGCGCTGGAGCTTCGAAAAAAACCCTCTCACCGGACACTTGGACCTCGCAGCATCGCGAGACCTTCCGCCACCTCTCTCTTCCCTCGTTTATCTCACCAAGGCGACCGCTCGCCTTGCCTCGCGGCTCGTATTTGACGGCCGCGCTCTGCCTGGTCTCTGGGCGGAGGTCGAGGGTCTCCGCTGTGAAGAAGGGAGAGCCGACGGCGAAGGAGAGAGGCAAAAAAGCGAAGATGCAGAGAGAGGGAGAGAGAGAAAGGAAGAGAGAAAAAGAGATAAGGAGCTGCTGCAAGGAGGCGAGCGAGCTTCGAGTGCTTCGGGGCCCGAGTGAAGTGAGGGAAGGAGAGGAAGAGAGAGAGGGAGAGAGAGGAGGGAGACACACGCTGCGTACTCTTCCCCACCTCCTCTTCGGCCATCCCTCTCGAAAAATCACTCCTCCTCACCGTCCTACACACATGCCCTCCAACTCCACCCACCATTCCTCCACCCTCCCCCGTACGTCCCATCATTCCACAGTAGTGCCTCCCCCACCTCCTCCCCCTCTCCTTCCCCAATTCACCCCGTCCCCTCCATTACCTGTTCCTCCGCCTCTACGTCGTCAGCGGACTGGGAGGAGGGAGAGGGACGAGTGGGATGAGAGTACGGAGATGGGAAAAGCTGAGAAAAGATCTCCGGAGAGAGGATGAGGTGATTGTGTGAAGAGGGAGGGGAGGTCGGGGAATTTTAGAGGGGGCGGAGAGAGGCGCTGGAGGTGGTTAGAGGTTGCGGCGGGAGAGGAAGAAGGCAACATTAAGAAGAGGGTTGGAGGCCTCCGCATCTTCAAAGGTGGGGGAAGGGTGCCATTGGGTCCCACGTGTGGTGTGGGGTCTTGGGGAGGCACCACCACCTTCTTCTGGAGGTGGGATAAAAGCGATACACCGAGTGACACTACCTCCGCTTGAGGACAAGATCGCTTGTTGCTCCTCGTTGAATGTTCTTATAAGATGCTGAGTTGAGGCGCCGGAGTCTAAAGCTGGGATACGGCGCGGAGGGAGACAGGATGTCAGGTCGCTAGGCTACCGTGTCGGCAGATGGTGGGAGGGAGAAGGCTCGCGGTGAGAAGCAACAGGTCTCTGCTGAATAGTCCCCCATCTCTAAGCACGTACACACAAATATATTCACATCTCTTCCTATACCATCATAACATATGGGATACTGGAGCTCTTACACTTATTTCACTTGTTTCTGTAATCCTGCATCAAGATTTTATAGATTTGCCCCACATGGTGCAGAGTGCTATCTCAGAGTCACCGTTTTTTTATCTTATGTTCTTTCTAATATATATTCTCAACGCCATCGTTTGTTGACATTTCTTTCTGTCATCGATATTATAGTACCGAATTTGACGCAAGCACAAACAGTACAACTTGTCTGAAGAAATCGCCTGATGTAACAAGGTGCAATGAGCAGATGGTCAAAATAGCTAGATTTGGATACTGCACTGCGATTCTGTCTTCGCTTCTTATCAAAATACTTATACAAACACTTCACATGAAGCAGGTGGTCTGCATTGAGAGGCCGTTACAACTTTACGAAGTTTCTTTCAGGGCCAACAGAGGATCACCTCAAACCACTCTTCTTCTTTTTTACATATCTCTCAATTACTGATTTCTTATAGCAAAAAATCTCGGCTCTCGACATCTCGTTCGATTTTCTTTAACTCGCGACGCATTCGCTCCTCCCCGTCCGTCGTCGCTTAACCTTTCCATTTCTCGGCAACCTTCTCTCCTCCCGTTTTAATTTCCTTTCACTTCCCCTTTCGCCAACACTTCCTCCCTCATGTCCCGATTCCCGAGTCTTCTCCTTGGGGAAGGGAAGAATACACTTCTCACCTTGCCACGTCGGATATATGGAAGGGTTTTTTGAAGACGGCGAGGATGCAGGGAGAAAGGAGATAGATACAGGAGGAGGAGAGGTTTTGACTTCAAGGAAGAGATAGAGAGAGAGGTAGGGAGATACCTGAGAGAGAAAGAGAGAGAGAGAGAGGGGACAACCTTGAAATCTCCCGCAAGCGTCCCTTGGGGTTCCTTTTCCATCTCTGCCTCTCCACCTCATTGCTAACCGCCATCTGCCCTCTTTTTCTTTCATTTTCCACTATCATTCCATTCGGTACCGTCCTTTTTTTCCTTCTCCACTTCTTGGAGCTATCTGAGGCACCCTTCTCAGTTACACCCGTTATTTTCATTGTTTACCTCCCATCCACAGTCTACCCTGCATTTCTCGAAAATCAGTCGAGATTTAGGGAGTAAGGTTTATATGGTCCATTGGTGTTCACAATGATTACCAAATTTTATTTACAACGTAACCCATTCAAGTTACATAAGAAAGGAGCCGAATTAGTTGCAAACGTTTTATGCATGGATTATTCATACTTTCTCAAATTAATGCGTGATAATCATATTAGTTTACAGATTTAAACTAAATTTCATCACCCTATGGGATTTAACGATTGTACGATGGAAAGGAATTAGCATTAGAAGAGAAAAATTTCAAATGAAATTCAGCTCATTGTATTAATATTGCCTATTCTGTTTTGTTGGCTAAATTTCGACGCAAGTAATAAAGAAATATGTAGAGGCATTTCTTAAAGTCAATGCAGAGAATTTTATATTAAGATGAATCTTTGATGAGTGACACGATGAAAAGGAAGCAGTATCACCAAAAATATGATAGACGAGTGAAATTAACCCACAGCTCATCTTCCAGAGTTGTAAGCTATTGATGTACAAGTAACATCGGTTTCATGTTACTTAATGCTGTGCTTCTCGAAGAAGAAAACGAAATCTTACATTTCAGCGATTTCAAGAGACATTTCATTATTCACTTTCGCGGCATGTTTGCGGAATAATTTACGTCATCTTAAGCAAAATTTTATGTACAATTTTCTATTAATATCAGTCAAGAGATTAGGCATGTATGTTCATTGTGATGAGTAAAATACAGAAGGCGTGGTGGTAATAATGACTGCTAACGCTCTTTTTGAGGACTCTTTAAAAATACACGATTTCCTGAAGAAAGCATTAGTGCATTATATGAATATTTAAACTTCCAATGCCAGTTTATGTATGATACAACACTTGGAATGTAGTTGAATAGACGAAGTAAAGTAAGGACGATCGAGGCGAGGAATCTGGATGGAGAATGGGTTAGCAAAGGACGCAGGTTGCGTAGGCGTGTGGAAAAGCGGAGAAGAGCGTGTTGGAGGGAGCTGAGGAGAGTCCAGTGAGATTCGAATGTGACCCTTTTCTGCTCCTCCAGTGGCCCTCCCATCCCATACTCGCATACCTTCTCGATACGATTTTAGGTCGTTCACTCCTCTATGCCACCACTGGGCAGCAACATAGTAGAAAGGGAGATCATATTCTTCAGCGGTGTATGCTGTTACGTTGCTTCTCTACTTTACTTCAAGGAAGATGATTCTCAATAAGGAAGAATGAGCACATAAATATCTACTTTACTGGATAGTTCATCAGGGTTGATTTGATGCATTCAAATCACCAAGCTATATTTCTGTCCACGATTATGCAAAATTTTCTAAAAATGGTATCTGTAAGTGACACAGCAGACATATCTGATAACTGAAGATTTGATAAATAATTTGAAGATAATACTTACCTAACGTAATAAAATTTCATTTGGATTTGATAATTTTAAAATATGCGAATTATCATAGGGATGTTTCAAATGGTTTGGAAAATGAGGTACAGCAATCAGTTTAGTACCATGACAAAGCAGCAGAGCATTCATGCAATTCAAATTTGGATATGCATACATTTCATTAACTGCGATTTGAATCAGAGATTCCACGAAAATTAGCTTAGATTTCCTGAATGCTAAGAAAGCTACATCTAGATAAATCAATATTAACTTTTATCCGTATTTCCATTAGCTAAGCCTACTCTAATCGAAAAAAAATACATTTAGATACGATAGAGATTACGTGATATAGCGCAAGCTGAAAATTACTTTCAAGTAAAATTTTATCGATAAGATTTCTTTAAAACTTACTTATATGCCTTCGCAGGCTTGAAGGAATGTGTAGCCGCGCAAATAAAAGTCAAGAGTACTGCAAACATATGCAAATAGTAAAAACGTGGAGCGTTTCCATTTCCTGGCACATAAATCTAGCGGACGCGAAAGATCAACGTTTTTTTACTTCATCTCGCAAGCTCAATTTCACTGAAACTTAAGCGTTTAAGTAAGCACGAAACGCGAATGGAATAGATAATTTAGGGGGAGACAATTTTTCCGGCAAAAAATCACGCGATGAGATTCATTCGCCTCAATTTCCTCTTACCTACGTGCCATCCTTTTCTCTTTACAGCATCCATCGACTCCTTTATCCTCTCTCCGATATTTCTTACTCTCGTGGTTCGCCTTCTTTACCCACCGCAAAACCTCCGGACTACCACTCCTTTTCTAATATTAATATTTATTCCCTTGACCAAGCAGCGTCACGCTATCCGTGTACTTAAGGGAGCGCCGTAATGCGTCTTTCAGACGGGCACAAGCTTTTTAACCCCAACCCCTCATTTTTTTCAGTCCGAGGGCGACGTGGTATCACTTGTAGCGAAGACATGGAAATATTTGGCAATGTCAGGCTCTTCTCCGAGAGGTGAAAAATTCCCTTTTGAGAAGGCCAAGAGGAGTTCGAATTAATGAAAATATCTCCATTGGAGGGGGGCGATTTCTAAAATCTTCATCAAGGATGGATATGTCACTTAAGATTCGCTCCAGCCTTTCGTTTCCAACGGAACACGCATTATAAGAAAGTATCTCATCGCAATTCTGTCGCTGAATAATTACGGAATAAATAAGTTAGTAATCTTTGAATAATAGTTGATGCTGTGAAAACGTCTTCATTGGTTAAAAAATTGCGGAATATTCGCGGAAAACAATAAATATCCAGAAAAAGAATATGAGTGATAAGGTTATGGATACATCAGTTTTTAAATTTTGATTCCAGAAAAAAATGGATTTATTGTATGAACGATAAATGTGATCATATTTGTTTTTCGAACTAGGCACCGACGTAATATATACGTGTGAAAAGGGATTAACTTTTCGCTACCAAACATATTATGTCATTTACATTCCATCCTGTCCTCGGTGTGTCCTCGGTGGTTGATTTAATGGAAATAAAGCATTCATATGGTAAACATTTATCACAGCGATTCAGTGGATATACTGAGCTTCAAAGATAACAAGATATTAGGTTTCATATTATGCTTATTTATTCTTATTGTTAGCTGGCCGAATGATGGAAATCTTAAGCAAAATTATTTCAGTTTTTCGCATCCGATGATTGTTGTCGGTGAATCTGGGTAAGAAGGGATGCTTGTAATGCATTCGTAATAAGCCGACGAGGTTACTTCCAGCAAAACGCTGTGGTGTGGTGGTCAGTATACTCCTAGCTAAAGGTCCTATATATCAATCAATATCCGGAATTGTAATAATAACATTTTTCGATCAGTTGAAAAATTATTAATTATTACAATGAATTTCAGTTCCTTTGGATAATAGAATTCATATAATTGTATACGATATTCTCGTTACAATCAGAACAAAAATTAGAAAAACAGAAAATACGCCTAAAAACTTCAACATTCAAGCTCGGATAAGTGTTTCTTTTTTCAGCTGGAAACTTTTAATTTCGATCCTTTACAAGATAAATACACTGACTAACGTGTCGTGCATCGGGAGTCGCTTCTCTCACTTTCTACATTTGTGGCTTAATTCCAGAGTCCATCGGCTACTGCTGACGCCCGCACGATTCTCGCCGTCCCTGGTGATAGCCAAGAGTCAGGAATACGATGATGAAGGGTGGTAATTGGATGGGATGAGATAGAAAGGAAGGAGTGGAAGAGGGAGAGATTGAAGGGAAAGATTGGAAGGCGCGGTAAGCGAGGGATTCGCCGGCTATTCTACTCAAGATTGGGTATGTTATCCCTTTCGTGATGGGAGGCAATTATAACGAAATATGTGAAAAGCCAAATTGAAAGACACCGTGTGGAACGGACGGGAAGAGAAGGAACGGACGGGGCTTCCTATTTGGATCAGAAGATGAAGAAGGCTCGTTGGATGAGGAAATGAAACGAATTATGAATGTGAAATGCTACCTAACGCGACTTTTTACGGATAAAATTTTAACACAACCACTTGGTTGCGTAATTTAGAAGCTACGGGTATCAATATAGGAACCGACCTGAATCGTTTGACGAAACTGATTATTTGAGTTATTGATGACTACATCTAACTATACACCAGAAAATACATTTGATAAAAGAAAACAATGTTTTCACTTCGATACCTGTCAATATTTTATCTCCAGCTTAAATATTCTTTCCATACCAACAGTTATAATACTTTTATTACTCTTAAGTTGTTAGTCATAGTTCTAAAATCTCTAAGAGAGATCGGTTAGACCAAAGACATTAAACGTCATTACAATATTCTCAACACTGGCGTTAATGAGGCAAATGCAACTGAGTTAGACCAAAGAGCTCTCTAGCTTTTAAGCAAAATTTAGCAACATGTATCCTCACCTTGTGACATAAAACTCTATATAAAGAGTTAGTTGAGTATATATTGCAGAAACTCTGAGAAAATAAAGCCATTGGAAATGTGTAGCTTATTTATTTAGCATAAGCCTTCTTTACGTGCAGTTAAAAGGATGTGTGTAAATACAGAATGCTCGTGTTCTTTTCATTTCATTCCAGCCCATTATCTACCACTTAAAAGAAGATTTTCATAAATAAGGTTCTTGAAAACATCTTGGCAGCTCAAGGAAAAGAAAGTAGACGAAAATGACGCAATGGATACCAACCTGGCATTATTTAAAGTACTCCATACTTCTCCCGCTCTAATTTCCTTCATCAATTTTCATCATAGCTGAAAGACTCGGAGTATGAACTACATAAAGGAGGCGCTAAAAAGATCAAAGGAGATATTAAAGGAGGAGAAGCGAGACTGAAATCCTACGGCAATGGAGATGCGGATGAAAGCCGGCGTTGAAGTGAAAAAAGCTCCAGACTCCACCCTCTCGGACAGTGGTGTGGGCAAAAGAAAAAGGGTTGCGGCCCGTAATACAATAGAGAGATGAGTTAGGAGGCACGAAAAGAAGGCGATGATGGTCCTTACGAGATGGCGGGAAGCAAAAAGCGAGGTAGAAGGGCTGGCAACGATTGCCACCATAAAATTCAAATGAAGAATGTCCAGCCCGCACCACTGAGGCGTCTGCTACGTTGTTATAAAGATTCCTATGCAAGCATACGCAGGAATGCAAGTGCGGGATTCGATTTACATACGGATATACATAGCCTCGTTGGCTATTGACAAGTATTGGCTGGATTGCTGAAAACTCGAGCTATGTGGAGAGAATTTGGAGAGTTTTTGTTACAGAAACAACCGCCCGTATATAAAGAATATCCCAGACTAAATGAATGTCTAAATTAAAAATGTGACGGAAAAATTTTTGATGAGAGAAGATGAATAGAGTAATAGAATGAGATCTGGAGCCTGAAATATATGGTGAGGGAGAGATGAAAACTGATTTGATGAAATACAGTGGTTGGATTAACGTGGGATAAAGGCATTTGCAAAAAAAGTGCTGAAATTAGATGTGAAAAGAATCTATTGTGGAGGGAAGAAAATAGACGCTTCTTTGCGCTAGATTCGGTGAGTACTTTTTTTTTGGTTTTGGTCAATCACTAAAATGGACAAGAAATTACAAGCATGAATAATTGGAATTAAACGGAAAACGATGAATAATAATAAATTTTATCATATATTTCATTACATAATTTACTTGTATATTTTTCGCATAAAATTATATAGAAACTAGAGTCCTGATAAAATATTTCTTCTCATTCCTATGTCTCTTATGTAGCTCTTTAAATGTTTCTTTTTGCGCTTTTTTCCCATTTATTATGGGTACGGCTGATGTTGATGGTATCTAGGAACGATAAATTTTAACATTTTGGCACTTATTTTTACGGCCGGATGCCCCCCTGCCATCATTTTATACCAAGGGTTCCCACCGGGATCGAACAGAGGACTTCTTCTACCAAAAAATGTACGATCAAACATCAGGGAGTCTTTCTACGTAAGTTTGTTATGATCATTGTTTGCTTCTATCAGAAAAAAGAATTTTTAATTATTGAAAAAGTATCCTGCATAACACAAAACTAACATTCATATTATGTGGCTATTCTTTCAAAACTCTCATATTTACAAGTCACTCAATCTTAATTATAGCCCGACGATACGGGTAGGTC
Organism: Ladona fulva; assembly: GCA_000376725.2. NCBI lineage: Eukaryota > Metazoa > Arthropoda > Insecta > Odonata > Libellulidae > Ladona > Ladona fulva. Next base: position 661,645 of record KZ308119.1, read on the forward strand.
GAGAAGGGGATGAGCATCCTAAAAAAGAGGAATACGAACTATCGTACTAAAAACCCAGCCTCCAACGGTGAGGAAACACGAGGAAAATGTACCGTATGCATATTTATTTACTTTATGACGGTATCCAACCGCCAAAAGATATACCGGAAGATTATTTTTTTATCGGAAGACGGAGGGGATGAGTCGGAACATGGACGATGGGTGAGTGGGAGGAAGAAGGGTTCATTCCGTTTGATGTCCACTTCCCCTCTAACTGAGACCGCTTTTCGGAGACCCCAAAAGGGATATGCAATCCGGTTTTCACCCCTCCACTCTCCTTGATTCCTCCTTTCTTCATCCCTTCGGTCGGACCTAGCCCATTCTCCGAAAAAGGTTTCTTTTTGTTTCCTCCGGTCCATCGTCTGAGGCCTTCCCGGGGAGAGGCGATGTCTTCTCCGCTGACCAACCCGTCCTCGGGATCCTTATCCACACGAACATCGTCCGTCGTCCTGGACCCACCGTTACTTCGTATCCGCGTTCGAAAGAGGCACACGGATTGCCTCTGTTTTTTTCAACCCATTCCAAACTCTTCGACCGCTCCTATTCCACCACGGATGACTCCTTCCCGTACGATCGTGAGCTTTGTATTGCGTTTAATGCCAGACCGCGCGATCCATCAAACGGGCGCTTGAAGTTTTTTTTTAATTTTCTTATAACGCGTACTTAAAAGTCCCATAAATTGCAGCGTCCGGGAACAGTCGCAGCGATATTTTGGGGTGTTTACGCCCGGCTTTACTCGCAACGAGAGAAAAATTTAGTGCAGTCCTTCTCGTGGAGAAATAAAGATTGGGTACTTGATAAAGTTTCGATAGATAGAGTTTCATACCTGTCGTAAGGGATTAAGACGGCTGTGTTAAAACTCCTTGCGGACTCTTGGTTTGTTGAAAATAATGCAGGATATATCAATGAAGTTTGTTGCCACCAAAATCCATTAAAACAGCGGGTAATAAAAAAAATGCTTAGTGGAAAGACCACAGAAAATTAAATTAACTCAAAACTAGTTCTCGGAGGAAAAAATCCACCCAAGCAAAAACAGTAGGCAATTAATATAAGGGAACGCCACTGCATTCGGTTGAAATGGAATGCTGTACGGTCAAAGAAAGGCTAATCGGCGTCCACCGTATTTGGAAGAATTTTTCTAAAGCGTCGCATCTCTAACGTATCAGAAAGGATTTGCTTCTCTCGCCGAGATTAAACCGAGATAAATCCCTCACGCGGCGGTCGAGTAATGAGTCCGCGCGGAAAAAAGCAATGTTTTATCAGTTAAGGGGTATTATTTCTTTAAAGGCTCAAAGGAGGAGTCCATTAAAATGAAATTCCACAGACTTGAGGACTCCTACGTAAGCGAACGGAATTCACCCTGTATTTTTCCGGGACGGGGAGCGGATTCACACTCGGGTAGCCCGACAGAGAACTAATTGATCATCTGAGTCACCTGTCGCTTAAAATCAACGGTGTCCAGCAATCGAGGAAGAAATCGCATCCCGCCTCAAAAAACTTCAAAATCCATCATCTCGGGAGGAAATTCCAGGGGGAAAAACCTCAACGCTTCCGGTATCGGAGTGGAGTTAAACTTCTTATCACGGAGGACTCTTTGCCCCTCACCATTCATTCCTGCGCTGAGAACGCGGTCGTTCCTCTTAGCCACCACCTCCTTGGCCTCCCCCAAACCCTCCTCACCTCGGAGGATCTCTCGCTCGCCAATGGCTGCTGCACTCGTGTTTCGAACGCGACCCCCTATTCGTACTTTCTTCTCCGCAATTAACATTCCTCAAGGTCTTTTTACCCTTCCCGACCGACTCGCTATTTGGATTAATGAATTGGGGCTGGAGAGAGAAGCGGAGTTTTCTTTTTTGATCGCTTTGTCGCCTTATTAAATGCTAAGAGGGATTAGATCGTTTGGAGCGATTGGGATTAGCTTTCTTCCTGCGAAACGACTTGTCTTGCCTTATCTATCTGGTTGTCTGAGAGTATTTCCGATAAGTGAGGTTATAACTATGCTAGTTTTAATTTCCTGGTGCTGCTCTAGTATGTACCCTGTGTCATTAGAAGAGTAATAGGATGCCGCACAATCAAGGGTGATCAACTTAAGGAAGATTTTTGCACATAAGCTTTTTCATTTTTGTGAAGTCATAGTCGGGCCTTGTAGTGCCTTTTAGTCCTTTATTTTCTCTGGTTTACTGTATTAGATCGTATTATTTTGTCCGGATGTAGATTATTTTCAGTAGTACATTAAAGAAATTATGCAGTCCGAACTGCGTTTCATACCACCTTTATAAGAACCGTTTAGCTGTAGAAGACACAAAAAATTAGAAAAAGTAAGCAGCGGAAATAGCTTGAAACGTCCTAAATAAGGGATTCAGCAATGGTGCAGAAAACTTCTTATCTCAAAACAGTGAAAGCTCTAATGAAGCCGATTGCTCTCAATAGCTTGCCCAACGATCGAAATAACTTCTAATTAATGTGCTTCTTAGGTTAATCTCTTGGATGTTCCTAGAATGATTTTTCGAATCTCATAATTAGGAAATAATCAGTTATCAGATGTTGAGCTGTAAAGATGCATAGGTATCATTTACTTTATACTCAGGGTATCTAAGTAACGAGAACGAAGAATTAATCGCATCATAAGAAACTAACGTGATCAAGGATGAATCAAAATAAAAATTCAGTAAAAGCACTGAAAAAATTGCAAGGCATCTGCATTAAAGCCTAACTAATGGGTAAAAATTTTTCTTTTGATCGGCGAGATTATTTCATAAACAAAAGAATTTCTAGTTTTTCATTAAGAAAAATACGAACTTGAATCCTTGCGGAAAATAACCAAAATATTCAAATGAATTTATATCTTCCTTTTATACATGAATGCACAATGAAAATTCTCAACTACTCTTCTCAGACATACAGAATGTACCGTACTTTGATCTACGCTTCCTTCTTTGATATGCAATATCTCTTTTGCGATCACAGTCATAATTATGATAATAATTTCACTCAACATAGACACACCGCTTTCATTATATTCTCGTCAACATTCTGCCGTTGGATGAGATGGGGCTAAACCCACTCAAATAGGAAGAATCATGAAAGGAATCAAAAGATGATTAATGTAGCGAAGACTAGGTTGCAAAATCGGTTCTAAGTATAGAATAGAATAATGCACGCATGTCTGAGAATCATTCAGATGTAAAGAAGCTAAGAAAAAGAGGCGAAGGGCAAAGACTTTCTTTATAACAATTCACTGAAGCTGAAGCAGAAATTCCGCCTCTATTTTCAGAAAGATTTCTTGTAGCAAAAAGCTTTCTTCTAGTACATCTTAGGAGTAAGACAAAGGGGTGTAATATGGTAATCATTATTCATTCCAGAATTTCAATTTGAGCTCCATTGTACTCTATGAAACTGTAGCCTCCTTTTTATGTTTCGAAACGTTTTCTTTTCGGTTCTTCAAAGGAAGCCAAAGAACAAGCTCGCCTTGCAGAAAAGTTAAAAGTAATCGGTCACTATATTTTCGAAAACTTTAGAGATATGGCATGTATGTGATACAATAAGTATAATTAACATCTTCCAAATTCTATAAAAATCATTAATTTAATCTGCCAGAATAATTAAGCTCAATTTTAGACAAAAGACGAGTTAGTTACATGCATGGGAATGATTCATTTTTATAGTGAAATAAAATGTTTTTATAAATTAGTTTAATATTTCCAAAGATAAGCTTCGTTGTTAAAATAAATTTTCTCAACACATTTAACATTTAATATAAATGCAACTATTGATAGTCTTCATCCTGAATCGTAACGACTATGGGTAGATATTTGAATTAGGAGGAAGTAGGTCCAATGAAATTCAGCTATTAACAGATGGCGTTGGAATGAATGCACTAACCACGTTCCCCAACATTATTGTTGTTTGGCTATCCTTGGTCATTGTTGGCCGAAACGAAGGATATATTTTATTATAACCATTGAATAATTTGTGTAATCTGTTTACAATGGTTCTTTTTTATTTATAGAATAGTCACTTTTAGTTCATATTTCTAAATCATGCACATAACTACAAATTTACGAAAGAAAGAGTGATCAAATATTCTTTTAATAACTTGGTCTCCTAGGAAATTCAGAGCAGTAATAGTAATAATAAGTGAATTATTATGGTAATATTGAGGCTAATGTGTCTCTTACTACATTTAACTCAATAATTAGAGTTATTGAAACGATAATTTTGAACTTTCCGTTCTACACAACGTAGAGAGGGCACCCGGATAGCCAAGTGGGTGGCGCGTTCGCCTTTGGTGAAAGTGGTCAACGTTTCAATTCCCAGTGGGAGCCCATAAGTGCGAAACGACCTCAACTGTCGAAGCACTTTTAACAATACTACTAATAAACACCACAATAACGGTTCTTTTATTGCCATACCAAAGATTTACGAATAAAAGACTTTCCCATTCTGCAAGGGAAAGAATTATAAATGAAAAGTTATGAGTTGCTATGGAAAATGAAATGATGAACGGAGAAAGATACGTTATAAGAGGAAGGAGAGGATTCCGGGGTGTGGCATCTTATTATAAATTTGACTAAATTTGCGTTTCCGATAGAGCAGATTAACTGCACGCCATCTTCGGTCAACCCTTGGACTAGCATTTGGAAAACCACAATTCATTGCACTTAAAGGCATTTTTTTTGGATGTGCTTTTGAGGTTGTTTGACTTAATGGTTTACTTTCTGTATTTTTGGGAATGATTAGGAGATTCTTTTTTGTGTTTTAAGAGGATAATGGGATCGGAATATAAAGTTAATGGTTCTAAAAACGTCCAAAATTGGTCTTGAAATTCGAATAAAATTATATGCATGAGAAAAAATGGGCTAAGTTTCCTGATTTTTTTGTGATGTCCAACCGCAATGAAGTTATACTCCCTGCATTTAAATTGATCTCCAATTTTTAGGTAAATAAAAAGACTACATATCGGTATCTTATCTCTGCATCAACTGAATTCTCGTTCAATTTCTTACGATAATTATATATTTTAAAACAACTATCATCCAATATGCATAAACCAACCTAGCGATAACCGGTTTCAATCGCAACCACTAATATTTTTGTACCTGGAAACTTCCTTATTGCCTTGTAATTTCAGTTAACTTAAAAGCCATATTAATACACCCAGGTTTGAAGTTTTGATATCTGTGAAGCTTGAAGGTCAAAAAAAATATATGGTATGAAGATTGCTTTTATAAAAGAAGATGGACGCTCGACTGCGTTAATTCTGTTAACTCTATTATCTTGCATTGTCCGTTTAGCCTTTAGAGTTCCTCGTTAGCTCAAGTAAAATTTATATATTTGAGTAATGCAGCTCTCGGATAGCCATGTGGGCAACGCGTTTGACTTCGGTGTAAGCGTGCGAAATGAACTGAACTGTCGAAGCAATTTTAACAATGCTACTACTTGAATAATGCACAATTGTCTTCACTTGTAGTTAATTATAATATATAGCAAATAAGTTTGGTGAATGACAATGGTATTCCTCACAGGATACTTCATTGGAAGGCTTCAATCCTTACTTGTGATGAGCTAACGTTACTGCTAGACCTCGCTGAGGTGAGAGGAATAAGATAGAGAGAGAGAGAGAGAGAGAGAGAGAGAGAGATGAGGCGGGAGAGTATCGAAGGTTTCAAAGATATCATTTGGTACGTGACTGGAATCCTTCGGGATATCATTTCGGATGCGGTTTTAATTGCCTTGACATGACATTTGCATTTAATAACACGCTTGCTTCTTGCTTCTCCCGTCTTCTAGTACAAGGACAAAAAGGTGTGGGAGTATGTTGCGGTAGCGAGCAAAAAGTCCCGAACAAAAGAGCAGAGAAAATGATAGTGGATGGCAGCGAGATTTATCGCGACACGCACATTCAAAGGTCAATAACTCGATAAATGATCCCCACCACAACTTTTAAGCTTAAAAATGCGTGAGATCGAGTTAGAAAACCCCCACGCCTCCGGATAATTGTAATTTACTCCTTCTAAATGCCGGACTAATTGTCATCTCTCGTAAGAGGCTCATTATACGTTTTTGCCAAGTTACATAAACATCTGCAGGCTAACCTAGCGGAAATTCTCGTTAGAATTCATCCTCTCGAATGCCAAGATTTAATTGTCATCTAGTATCAGACTGAATGACAAGGCGTCGTGATGCTCATGTGACTTAAGATTTACTTAATACTAGGAAAACGAATTAACTGGTTACGAAAACCAGTCAATCGGTCATTAAAGGTTTCAATGTTAAAAGTTTTAATAGAAAATATAAGATGTGTATGGCCATTTATCAAATATGACCGTTATAAAAATTCAGAAGGAAAACTTTCCTCGAATTTCCAATTTACATGGTAAGAATGTATGTAATGGCATATGTATATAACTCTCTCTTGCTACCTTTCAGAATTTTTGAATGTGATGAAAACTTTCCTAAAATTATTAACAATATCAAATCAGATTATATTCAATTGTGTTCCCTATAATTACTTATCAGGTAACTAATTGATAAAGATAACTTTCTGCCACAGTTAATACAGGCAAATAAAGATAACGTCCTGGACTTGAACTTGAACTTACGACTTTAACCACTATTTCTATGTTCCGTATATTATCGCCACCAAATTCCTAGATTTTCTATACCGAAAACAGAACGTTATGCAACTTCCTATCTCCTTGTATCTTGGCTCCAATATTCAACACAAAAATGTTCCACTAACGATTTACTTGGAGAGTTTTAAATGATGTAGAAAACTCATCCCAGAGATGTATCCGTCGAATCATAGATTAAATAACGGTCCTTATTCCATTACAAACCAATGACAGATCGTTTATTCCTCGTTATAATCACTGAACTTGTACATTTCGAAACTCGGACGAAGCTGCGCGTGATCGTACGCACCGCTATGGAAGACGAATAGGTTTGCGTGACTCTCTCTCAGACCGCAGGCAAAAAGTTTCGATTCCATCTGATAGTGTGTTGTGTTTGCTTTTGTCACTTAGATATTATTCGCGGTAATTAAGTTTCGTCAGAGCTAGTGCGATAAAGAGAATTACGAGTTTCAGTTTAGCTTCCATTCGAAAGTGTATGTTAACTCTTAGCTGAGAGCAAAATGCTCTATGCTTTATTTCAAGATTACGCTGTTCTAGGATCCAATCGAACAAATAAGAGTGCGTTCACCACCTGATAAAACTAGAAATACAAGTGCGAGAGTATCGGGTGCTGAGCACGGAAATGCTATCATGGAAAAGTTATACAAGGAGTTTAAAATATACACATTTAGAAGCTGCGTAATCAAGAATGTGCAAATGCTCGAATATGATCCATAGGTTAAAATCAATGTCACAAGTAAGGTTTTAAATAATTTATTAGGATTATTATAATATTAAATTATGTCTTATCTCAGCTAGGAAATGTTTCAAAAATCCTCTTTTATAAAAAAGCTGCAGCTAACAGTAATTGGAGAAAATTTTTTAAGTCCCGACTCTTTATAAGTCTCGTTAAAGATTCCCTCACCTAAACAGACATGCTAATAGTAAATTGGAATTGACATACACATTCTATCAACTCGATGTTTCCTCGGAAAGTATTTATTTTCCTTTCGCTACTTCTTATTTCTCGAAAATTTCTCATTTTTCTCTCTTACATTTCCTGAAATCCTCACAAACATTTATCTAGTATTAGAACACTACTTGGAGGAACGCAAACTGTAAGAATGGACGGACACTTATAACCATAGACTAACATGACAAAAACTATAAACCGGGACTGGAACCCGGAACCTTTCCATTGGTAGACTATTATGCTAATCTTCTTGTTCCGTAAAAATTAAAGAATTCATTTAATAAGCGTTTTGTTTTCAATTTTTTCAGTTCGTATGGCTTCCTACTACAAAGTCTTGCCAGAGTCTAGTGATAGTATTTACAGCCAGGTATGAAGAAACCACTGAGCTGCGAGCCTTCGACCAGAAGATGTTAAAGTTCAGGAAGTAGATAAAAGAAACACCTATCATTTAAGAGTAATAATTTTCTTTTATAGCTGGAAAAAATAGTAGAAGAAAAAGTGAAGAGCATGTGGAACTCTATTCCATTCTGTAGCGCTCATCATCTTTGGCCAGTTCTTTTCAATTCTCTCCATAATTCCCCCTTTCTTCTCGTTCGCTCGCCTTCCTCGCGAGCTATCCTCACGTGAGAAACCATTTCCCTATGTCTCCCCTCAAATTATATGCGGTACCGCAATTATATTACTCTCGGAAAGGGACCATATGCCTCCGCACGCTGCAGCCCGATGCACGCCGCACAGGATACGAAGAAAGGAAAATCACTTCTTTTCAAGGATTCGTTCATTCGCCATTAACGGATGAAGGTTGCCAAAAGGTTGGTTTTATGGAGAAATGAGACCTAAAGAAATCTCTTAACGTATAAGGTCAATTATAATACATCAATGTTCATGCTTTCAGCTGAAGTACCCGTTGAGTAATAATCATTTTCACTTTATATGTGCAACAGTCGATTAAAAAAACACCATTTCAATTGAATTTAATTTGATCTAGTACTGACCGCTTTCTTCAGTTTTTACTGTAGTTATTTGATGACCTGTAAATGTGTTTGCCAATTGACGCTAATCTTCTTGTTCTGTAAAAATTAAAGAGTTCATTTGGGCGTGCAAGAGAATAGCGACTAAAAGAATTTCTCAAGATGTAAAAGTAGAAACCTTCATGTTTTTTGAAATACATAATGGCATGCTTAAATTAGACGAGTAACTATTGCATATGGTTAATTCATGTCTTTTCCTACCTTACAGAATAAACCTATGACAGAAAATTCTCAAAAATACATAAAAGCATATTTGCATTGATAGCCAATGGACGAATTCTGTACTGCAGTGCTTTCGAGTAGTGATAACTTTTAGACATAGATAGCCAATATGGCTACCTTCCCTTGGTGATCAATTCCTCCCAACTCAATTGAGTCGCATTCTCCCATCAATATTCGTGAAGTAAACAATTGAATATCCTTACCTTGACCGCAAAGCTGAGCCAGGACCCCGCTTCCAGGTCGCGGACTCCAGAATCACCCAAGCTTACCTAGAACGACAAAAAAGAAAGGGAAGAGAAAGGAGAGAATAGGGAGAGAGAGAAAGAAGCTGGAATTACGAACGTGTCGAAAGAAACATCTGATCATTGGCCACTGTAATGGCCGACTATAGAAACTATATGAGGCTAAGGGGAAAGTCAGCTTATAGGCGCGTAAACAAAGCGAAAACATGGTCTCTGACATCAACAGGGATACGGCTGGGCTCACATAAACGCTATTCTTTGCTCCGTCATAGAAGGAACTCTTCCCTTCCTCCAAGGATTGCAGCTGAGGAGTTAATTTATGCTTAATGGTTGCTAAAGGAGAAAATGATTTCATATTCTCTAAACGTTCCTTGATGCCTTTAATCACTAAACAATATGAAAAATTTTAAATATGAGTTACTTGTATTCGTTTCGGGGCTCAAAACATATGTACCATCGTGTAAATTACGCTGTTAGTAGAAGGCTGTTTCAAAAGGATCACAAATAAATGAAAATGCCAAATTAGATTAATCTGTACATGTGGATACGTAAAAAAAGCCTTTGTATTTGAAAAATTCCCTCTGTATAATAAATCAGCAAACATTTTACTCATTTAACAAGCATCAATCTTGAGTTATCAGAAAGAATATTGATGGAATACTGCTAAAAATCAAATTTCCTTCGACAAAAGAGAATTGTAGTAGTGAGACGGAAGGTCATTCTTTCATATTAAGTTTTGCATTTTAATTCCCTATGTTCCCATTATCTTGTTTAGATTTTTTTTCGACTCAAGAATTCCACTGATACTCTGATAACTCCACTGATACTTCCACTGATAAGTAGTAAGCTATTCTCAAGAAAATACTTCAAATGCTTAAAGAGTATGGAGATAGTTTTATTTCCTAAAGGAAATAATTGGCATATGATGAATGTTAATTTTCCATATACTCCATGAAGGTGAAGGTAGCTATTGGAAATGAAAAGCCGATTTGAAATGGAACTAGTATTATACTAATATATTATAAAGAACAGAGATCCTCATAAAAACGCATGAAAATTAATCATTCTCCAATGTTGAATATTTNATTCTTTCATATTAAGTTTTGCATTTTAATTCCCTATGTTATTCCCTATGTTCCCATTATCTTGTTTAGATTTTTTTCGACTCAAGAATTCCACTGATACTCTAAGTAGTAAGCTATTGTCAAGAAAATACTTCAAATGCTTAAAGACTATGGAGATAGTTTTATTTCCTGAAGGAAATAATTGGCATATGATAAATGTTAATTTTCCATATACTCCATGAAGGTGAAGGTAGCTATTGGAAATGAAAAGCCGATTTGAAATGGAACTAGTATTATACTAATATATTATAAAGAACAGAGATCCTCATAAAAACGCATGAAAATTAATCATTCTCCAATGTTGAATATTTGTTCTAAATCTATTAATAAGGCACCATGGCAAATCAGAACATGTATTTAAGAGCGAAATCGTTGTTTCTAGAAAGAAAGAGATGATGATTTTCATACATACAGAAAGGAGACCGAGATTCCACCTACTTGCATGCGAACGTGAAAAGAAACAACCAGGCAAAAGCGGGCATTAATCTGATTTCGAACAGAGTACGACAACGGAAAAATGGTACAATAAAACAACAAGCCCGACAACTTTCGCTCTGTCAATTTCTTCATTAATACTCTAAAATTTACCGCTGTTTCGACCTCATTGGGCCCGTATAAATCCTTCCGGCTGCTATCTTTTTACTTCCATTATCCTCGACCTCCTTCTCCGCTTGAAACCTCCGAAGGAAGAAAAGGACAGACTTATAGCAGCTGAGAGCAAAAGGCGAACCATCCTAACCACCTCCGCAGAAGTTAGAAGGGATAGCGAGCGATATATCACGGGCGTTTGTCAATTCATTACGACTCTTGCTCGTTCCGAAAGCCGGGTCGCATCCGTGGAAATGGCCGTTATTCTGGAACGAGCGCCGTATTCATAACGAACCGAATCTGCTAACTAACTCGACCGAGACTATCAATGGTTCGCTTGTAAACAACGCGACTGCAACACGCACCCAACCGGTTTCGCTGACACGGAGCCTTTCAATCCTCACGGAAGGAGTATTTTTTCGAACGGAAAATCAACAAAGACTGCTATATATGCCGAGGGAAACCGCTCCTTACAAGAACTCTTACACCGGCGTTTAAGGTATGTCCGACATCCATAAGGTAATTCATTAATTTTTTCGCCTGCGCCGGAGACAACGGTTATGTCGTCGAGCGCTTACATGGAATCGAGTTCCCTCTGCTGTTTTTGTTCCATTGCGTCCGCCATCTTCCGAAGGGGGTATTAACTTCCGAGAACCACATGCCGGTAATTCAAGCGAGGGATCATGCGATATGCCCAATGAGGCCGAAATCACGAAGATGGTCTTGGGTGCAGATGGATTAACGACCGGAATGCAGGGGGGTAAGTGCAGCTGAGAGGAATAGCGAAGGAAGTACCGGAAAAACATAAAAGAAGGGATGGAGCGGACGAAGGGAGAAGAAGCTGCGGTCATTATACTGACATAATGTACATATGCACTAGGAGGAAGATCTCTCGTTCAGTACCGCCGAAAAATTCGCTAATCAAATTCAGAAGAATAAAAGAGAATTATGACAATATTAGGTTTATTGGGGAATGGAGTGAATGATTTTTTTGGGAATTAGTGAAATTTTCGAATAGACAAATTCTTCAATTTGAGAGTTGATTTAACATTGCTATTTCACCTAGTATAAGTAAATCAGAACAAAAGAACCCAACCTACCAAAAATAAATAAACACGAATTCGAAACAAAAAATTGTTGCCATCGAAAATCCATTGCAATTGCAAAGAGTAAGGGACCGTCACTTATAGCTAATATTCAAATAATTTAAACGTTATTTGATATGGAAAGGCTGTACTTCGTGGAACGCCAACGCTATCAGGTAGGTTTCAAGGGAAAAACAGACGGGAAGACAAAGGCAAAAGATGTTAGAAAGAACAGGATAAGTTATAAAGGAATAAAATTATGTATGGAATTCAAGCACATGGACAAACCGAAAGGCAAAATATTTGAGATCACTATCAGGTCAAGCATCGAAAGATTTATCGAAAAAAATTTTATTTTTCTGCATTTAAGGAACGAGATGATTCATTGAAACTATCTCTTATCTATTAAATATCAATTCCATAATTGCTGACATGAGTACGAATAATTAGGTCCATGATTTTTCTAAAAATGAACCTCGTCGAGTGCAGCCCGCTTCATTCACGAAGAATTCCGAATTACGCTCCAAATCTGACGAAATCGCCGCATGCGAAGCGGACAAGGAAGGAAGAAAGGTTAATTCGCAATGCGCAGCGAAGATCAAAAGGGAATCGGCGATAGATTGAAGGTGAAGGGGTGAGGAAGACACGGATGAGTTGGGATGACAGAAAAGCGAGAGAGGGAGGGGGAAGAGTGGGCGGAGAGAGATGGGAGTCACGACAGATTCCTCGGTCACGGTTCGTGACGACATAAACGGTTTCTTGCCGCGTAGTCACGTGCTCACACGGATACGCCCATTTTACCATTGCCACCCCTCGCCAGTGACGTAAGAAGCATGTGCAGTGCCAACGTACGCTATGAGGAGGGGCTAAGAGGGGGGGATGGCTGTTGTTTCCCGCGTAGTCATTTATCCTTTTGTTTTTCCTCCACCGCGTCCACGGCACGTCCCGAGTGAGGGGTCTTCTTTTGCCTTTTGTGTTCGCAGCCCTTGTCAAGCTCTCACACATCGACCTTCACTCTTATTTTTTTCTACAAATTTTTCTCATCGGATGGAAGGCGAAATGTCGAGTAATCAATTCCACGTATATCTTACAAATATTTCTTATTTCCGATTGACTCTGGCTTGATTTAAATGGAGGGGCGATAATTTTTAATTTTTATTAAATTGCTACTCGAGCAATCAATAGGTATTAAATTTCACGGAACCACGACACGTAAACGTTTACGTTACCTTTCTTGTCAAGGAAAGATAACACGAAATAGGGTAGTTCTTAATGTCGAACTACGTCAAGAAATCGAGGATAAACTAAGTAAGAGGAAGCAAGCGCCTAATAATGCCACAGGGATAAACCAGCGCTTAACTGAAATCGAATGTTGAAGGCGTGACTTCGGGGAAAGACGCTTAACACTGAATAAAAAAATTCCACAGAAAAACCGTATTTCCACAATTTTCTGTGTAGAAGAACAAACTCTTTTTATTTAGCAACGGTTGAGTGTTTAACGTGACCGGGACTCTTAGATATTCCGCTTTCCTGGGGATGCTTTTCTTTTATGTTTAAGGAGAGCTTTTTAACGCTTCTGGGAAACATAAACCTAGGGGAAATATTCAGCGCAATAGCTCAATTTATTACAGCATATTTCAGGAAAACAGAAAATCTAGGTTCGAATTCCGTTCACACTGTTCCTTTTCTTATGTTTTCCGTAGTAAAAAATTAATGAACAGTGAAATATTAGAATTGATTCGAAATCGGTAAGAATTCTAACGAATAATTCGCAAAAAAAGTGTTTTGCGAATTGATAACCTTGATCAGACAATGAGCAGAATCTACAGTTGAACTGAAATGTGACGTAATTACAAACCTAGACTATAAAAAAATGATTCCTCAAAATTCAGCTTTAACAGAAAAAGGTCAAGCAGATAAGCCTGAGGTCTACTTAAAATATACTCGCTGTCATTCAGCCACGGTGGAATGATAAAGATGATTGATTTTTATGACAGAATCGAAGTAAGGCTTTGCTGAATTCCACTAAGCCAGTGTGTTAATTTAAATAGAAATACCAATCATCAAAGAAAGAAAAAAATATGATCGAGGGCCCTCACACTTTTCTTTCATTTCCGTCATGAAGCTATGCAGCTCAATTAATTTTGATTGTATATATTTTTCGTCATAGATAGAGAAACGTCTTTCTACGCTTGATTATGTGAGGGAAACTCTTTCCTTTTCCATCTATCTGGATAATTTAAAAAAACTGCCTCTCTATTTCATAAAATTTTTCTTTTTCTAATCTTCTCCTTGGCAGAGTGATCTTCCCATCTCACCCTTCGGATTCTTGCACCTCTTCGTGGTGGTTTCCGCCTTCTTCCATAAAATCTCCTAAACTGTGCAACGCGAGGTAGAGTAAGGCACGCGGCAATTTAAGAACTCCATCCCGCGGAGATCCGTGACTGACCGTGAGCTGCTATTGAAAAAAATAAACGGCCAAGAGTTCTTCCATCTCCCTCCTATGCGCTCGTGCCGTTGCTCCAGAATTACTTCACTGGAAATCTTCATCTTCATTCCTCGAGAAATTCTTGGTGAGATATGAAATCTGTACTCGATTCGTGCCAATTTTGCAAACGCTGCTCTGGGATTTTAAAGGTTAACAGGCTATAATTTGTTTTTATATTTGTTTTCGTGTTTTCAACAATTTTCGAATGGGACTGGAGAGTATTGTCTCTTAGTTTACAGATCAGTTTTAATTAAAATTGCTTAAATATCCTTTATTTTAACAATTACCGTATTATTTCAGACATCATACCTAACAAGGATTATTTTCGAACATAAAGCAAACCCTGAACAAAAACACGGATTTAAGCTTGACTATTTCTATTTCAGGAATGCAACGACCGTTTGCATGACCCCATATATTGCAAAATCATCTATAAAAGACATCATTTGAAGTGTAAGAACTTCCAGGAGCTCGTTCAGTTACTAAGTAGCTACAGAATCTTAAGCCCATAAAACATCTTCAGTTTTTATTTATGAGTGATTTGATTTTATGCAGGGTAAATGCAGCGGAATCCTCGCTATTGGATTAATGTAGAAATTGCTTATAATTAGCGGTTTTAAGAGATAGAAAATGGATAGAGACGTTCAAAAGAACCCTTAAAGGAACGGAGTGGTGTTTACAGTATCACTCGAAAACATTTTTTGAAATATATTTCCACATTACCAATGAGAAATTCTCACACAAAAAATTTACTCCGTTAAAATCTGAACCCTGATGCATACAAAGAAAAAAATCCTCTCATTCACGATTAATAAACCGTTAAGTAATGCAGATGTAGTAGAGCGATCACAACACGCCGAAAAAATCCCTCGTGCGTGTATCGACAGTTCGCGAAAGGGCCCAGCGAAATTCGTATTAAGAATGCGACTCCACTAATGTTTCGACAAGCCAATTATTTCTGCCGATTCTTTTATCCTAACCGAAACTATTCCGTTGTCTGCGGAGAGGCTATTTCAATTACAAAGACAAGGAATGGTAGAGAGAGATAGAGTGGGAGGAAAGATTAAAAAGAATGGGGTATGAGGCGGCGTCGGCGACTGTGGATGTATATAGACAGGTATCCACGCACGCAAGGGGGTCTCGAGCGGGGTTTGTAATAAATGATTCCCGTGTGGCAGAGAGAGGGAGAGAAAGAAAGAGAGAATGGCATTCTTTGGTGGAGAGAGTGGGAACGAAAGAAAACGGAGAGATAGTGAGAGAGAGAGAGAGATTGAATACGCTGTGAAGAGAAGAATGACTCTGAGAATTGGCAGCATCAGATGAGGATCGCCGTCCGCCCCTTGCGTCCGAGGGTAATGCCCGTTGACTCCCTTCTTTCTCTCTTTTCCACTTCATTTCTCTTTCTCTCTCTGCTGGAGAGAGTGTAGCACCATTATGCCGTGTGTTCGCGCCGTAAATTCCGCAATCGGTGGTGATATCTGCACAACCTCCCAAATTGCCGCCATGAGAGAATAATAATTCCCACATTTGTCTCTTTCGCAAATAAAAGAATCGCCGACCCTCCGTCTTTACGTCTGATTATCGAATTCGAACTTCGTCTGAGACAGAAGTCACTCTGCGACCAATGGTAAATTTTTGGCTGATACTCTCTTAAGCAAAAGTAGCATGGGGATGGAATGATATACGATGTTTGTGACTTGAAATAAGAAGGGAGACTCTTGACCATTCACACTCATAGAAAATACTTGATATATAAGAAAAGTTGTGAATTAAAAGCACTGCTCAATAAAATATTTTTTCTTAATTGACTATAGGAGCCTTTCTGGCAAATATTTTGGCATTCATTTTGGTTCAATTTTTCGTTCCCTTTTCTAGAACTATAATATAATTTTTGTCTATAAAAAATATATTAAATTAGGTACATCATATGCTATGCTTTCCTGCCTCAAGTTCGGTAAGGCATCTGAATTTCTAGAAATTTCCTGATCATTAAATTCTTTAACTAAACCATTCAACCATCCAGCTAAACCAGGAAGATGATTCATGTTTCTTTCCTTTGCATACCAATGGAAATATGATTTCACATTTCACCGATTACAGTCACAGTTTTAGCGTAAGAGTTTCTTAAACTACTCGAAACATCAAGTGCTCATATATTAAATTTCAAACTGTTCTCCGGATCACAAAAGATTTACATGAAATAATAATATACGCATTCGATTTCAGATTTGGAAACATACGAAATCACAATTCCAGTAATAGTCTTTTTATTCCCTATATTTATCAATATAGTTTACAATTTTACAAGGAGAAAAATGTAAATTCCGTTATTTTCTCTGCCTTGAGGCAGTAGCGTAGTGTAAAAATGCGAGATGAGATAATTATGAAAAACTAGTATTCCACGATAAATTCAAGCAAACCTCAGGTTAAATTTAGTAACAGGATTATTTTATGTAATTTTCTTAAGAATTCAACTTTTCTGTGCCAGTGAGTAATAAAGGATCGATAGAGTAGCATATTTAGTAGCTTTCGGGAGAAAAAGAATAGCGTGGCCGAAGGGAGTGCCCGGAGAGATGCGATAAGAAAGACCAACTGTGGCGTCACATGAGCACCCGCCACTTAAAATATCCAAAATATGTCCGAGGTACCACAAGGACCCCTTTTACGACCGCAAGGCGTTCGACTCGGGGACGCCGACGAGCTTCTCAAGGAGAAATTTTTTATTTCGGTAAAATATCCTGCCTACTAACACCGGAGCGTAAACATAAATACATGGCGTACTTAGTAAAACGTCAGGAAAGTAGTTTTGACGACCTCATCCGCGTATGTCTCTCTTATCGAGGGGATGCGAATGGGCGATCTTAACCGAAGTGAACGAGAAAATGTTGCGCATGCGAGCAAAGTTGACATCTCTCGCAAATTTCTCGGCCTTATAACTTCACTCTCGGCGATCTGAGAAATTCCGTAGGGACTTACGGCGTCATGAGTATAAACGGGGAAGAACCTTGTAAATTGAGGACGGAGCAATTGATAGCGTGTTGCGATATTTGGGCTAAAGGTGCGAGTTTGAGAAAAATATCTCTAGTCTTAGTTACTAAAAACATCACTGCTTCCTTTGACGAAGAAGTTAAGCGTTCAACAAATAAACGGTCTCAACATGAATGAACAAGATGAATTGAGAGAAGTAAGATGAATTGGCCTCGGTAGGAGAAAGTGGTTCAAACTACGTGATAAAGCAAGTAGTCCCTGAAAGATATCTGGAAGAGATCAGTAGTCTAGTAAAGCAAAACTTATGCAATTCATACATATACATACAAGTATATCTTCGAAAAATACAAATTTCGTTATTATATCAAACTTCTATTTGAAAACCTTTCATGAAAATTGAAGAAAAGAAAGGTGCGACGTGAAAATTTTGTCGAAATAATGATCCCATAAGAAAAATTTTCAATTATCTATTCATTTTTTTATTCAGGATGATATTTTTAGAAAAAAAAACATGAATCCTTCGCGCAATAGCCCATCCAGGCTATATTCCACTACCTGTCATCTATTACCAATTTTTATATCGATACCACTGAAAAAAAGACTAATGCTCATCAAATCAAAAGTATTGGAAATTTTATTATGACATTTAGTAGTAAATCTTCGCAATAAAACCAAAGCGAAAGTTTTGCTCCTTTTAAATGTTATGTTCTTTAACGGATTTAAGATCTGATAGCTCAATATCAGGCAAACATCCTTTTGCCAGTAAAAGATATAAAAATTTACATCGTCAAATCAACGCTATTAAATAGCAAATGTTTAAATAAAGAAAATCACTCAAAGATTAATTTCGCGATCCGAAAGTATTCCCTTAGTGAAAATACACTTTGATTTCATCCCTTTTCCGTCAACGCTTTCGACGATAAAACGGTTACAATCGCAAAACTTTATTGAGATACGGGGAAAAAGGCGTATCGACACGCTCCGGAGCCTCACACGCGACAACTACGAGACGGACGTTCACGGAGATGACTTCATTTCGGGAGAAGGAAGACAAAAAATCACTTACGCCTTTCCCACCCTTGCCTGCAGGGACGAGGGCGATGGAAGCAAAGCATCTTCCCGTTCCACCCATGCCACCCACCCGTTCCCAACAACGTCATCACGCGAAGGAGACGTGAAATATGCGCTTCTTGCAACCAGGGGATGGCGGGTACATGTGGGAGGAGGCTACTTTTCATCGGCTGTTCTTCTAAGTATCAGACAGAGTCTTAAGAAGGAAGGTGATCTTTGGAGATGTGTCAAGTTACGCCGAAGTCATGACCGTCGGGCTTTCGTACCAGCGACCACCGCCACGGGAACCACATTTCGAAATGACCGAGAAAACAACGGCTTTTTTTAATGGGTGGATGTAAAAATGGAAGTTGGGGAGTGACGGCTGACATTTAGGATCGCGCCGTAATTTCTATTTACGTTTCTGGGAGTTATTTACTGCCTGATTGAAGTCACTCTCGGTTGCGATTAATTTGAGGTGGGGGACAGTTTTGGTGGGGTCTTTCTTTTGTCGCGAACTTGTGGGCTGTGTGTTTATTTCTCGAGAGTATTTTCTCCGGCACGTGACACATATTGCGAGGAAATTGTGTTCGAAAATTACAGCGCACTCCACCCTCAATGACATAGCCAGCGTATTACTCGGCGTTTATTCCGATGCGATAAAGTCATCGTGAGTGAAACAAGCGAGAGAGCAGAAGGTAAAGTTGCGAAGTTTTATTCCAAGCCTTTTATATTCAACTACTCTATCGAATTTAGAAACATGATTAGGGAAATAGTTTTAGTTGATTAGGTAAAGTTTCTAATACTGCAAGTCATTTTTGTGTTATCTACTAACGTGAACTAGTGTTTACTTTTTCCTTTAAAACATACTATAAGAAGCCAGAATTCTACCTTTGAAACCCTTATAAGAGTTTCGCTGTAGTCGAAAATATTTATTTATGGGTTAAAATATCAAGATCTCAAACTTTATTTTAGAAATATTTAACATGACCGATTTCAACTACTTCATAGTCACCATCGGGTGCAAGGAAAGGAATAAATAGTCATTTTATTTAACCTATTGTATAACACCACGAAGTGAAGGATTACTCTATCAGTTAAAAAGTGCATTTAGGTGAAAAATAATTCTGAAAGAGTTTTGCGACTGCTGGATTGCTTCTAACGAATGCTAACATATCTATGTTTAAATTTACGTTCATAAAGCATGCTGATATGTAATTCATAGAAACATTTCAATGCTAGAGGAATTATAGAATGTTTTGGTCTCAATTAAGACTGCTGAAACGTTTACAGTTTTATTTTACTCTCAATACTAGACTAAAAAGTTAAACATGTGATTGTATATAAAAGTAAATATATATGAGATCATATCAATAAAACTGGTGGAAGACCATACCAACTCCTATAACACATATTATAGTAAACATTTGTAGAACTCGACTTATTATAGTTTTTATCCCCCGCTGCTAGGTTAAAATCTATGATACAAATGGATCAAGGAGTGTCCCGAAATCCCTTAACTGTCGCTTCCATTAAGTTCTCCACGACCTCTTTCAAAGGATGTTCTACCGCCGCGATTCGCGTACGACCACCGCTATCAAATACTTTTATCAGACGTCGCATTGCCTCTCTCATATGGAGGCCACCGCGGATGGCTTCGGGTGAAATAACGATACCTCTAAGGCACGCCAATCTACGACGGAAGATAAAGGCGCTGCGGTGTAAGTGCTTTTCGTTCGTGAAACGTAGCCCAAAGGGAATCTCCTAGACCATCGAGCGGCTCCCTGAATATCGCAGCGTCGCTACCACAGCTCTCTAGCCATTTATTCCTAGTGGTTGAGCTCTTCCGATATGAATCAAGAATCCTTTTGCAACTGTCGAAAGGGAATATAAAACTCTATTCGCCAATCTCTTCAACGAGTTTTACGGTTGAGAACATCATTGAAAATTGTCCGCCTAAGCTCAGCATTCCTTTGAGTTACAACGACTCTTTGCAAGCATTCTAATAGTTACTGTTGAAAAAAGCATCTTACGATATTAAAAAATTTAAAATATATTTGAAACAACTTTATTCTAGAAATTCGTCTCTCTTCAATTGAAATGTATAATCACGGACATTAATTCTAACTATTCGTGGCTTTTTCTTTAGCTTGAATAGTCATATTTCTCTCTTTATCGAGTGTTATGTAAATTCTAGGACCATTGCGCTGCATTTATGAGGACGTTTTCAACTCACAGCGTTCTGGCTTTGAGAAAACAAGGGGCGAACTACTTCATACCTAACCTTGCATGGAAAACCTCATTCCCTCTTCTTCTCTTCCTCTTGGTAGTTAAGATGAAAGGGTTGAGGTTCGAAACGGCTTGGGACTGAATACCTCACAGAGTAGATTAAATTAAACACTGCATCCTATTTTATGCACAAAGTAGACGACAAATTAGAATTAGCAGAGTTTTATCCGCAAGAATATTTCTTCCACTCCACCTACATAAAAACTGCATGAAATATCTTTAAGGTATTAATTTTTCCTTCATGGATACTAAATATAACAAAATCCCTTCAAAAAAAGAGCCCTAACATTTATAGGCGCATTAGGCGCAAAATTCTCTTATCTATTGCAATATGTATACCTCTTTAAAGGAAAATGGTTCGAATATTGCTTCAAGTATACGTCACTGGATACTGCACAAGTCATGTATTAAGGAGCTCTAGAGGGAGGCTAATCGATCACCGATATACTTTTTCCTCGGTTAGGCCTCTCCTACTCTTCTCGCAAAATTGCCATGGCATCCGTCAGAACGAATCGCTTACAGACTCCATTTCCCTGCGTCCCGCTATCAAAGGGGGTAGAAGGAGGAGGAAAGCAATGTGACGAAAATCACCGGAAACTGTAAAAGCTTCCCTCTCTTCTATCTTTCCTTACAAAATGTCACCCCACCCATATCTCTTTACCTCTCTCTCATCTCACCCTATCTTTTCTAAACCAGTTTACTTCAGTTTTCCTCTTCTTCTTCTTCGAAATTTTCTCCTCTTATTAGTAATCAATTTACCGTTATTTCCGGAAGATGTCACATATTCAACAGTTACTTAAGTCCGGAAATTAAAAAAAAATTTATTTGCAGGATATTTCACGATTATTTCCCTTACAAGCTAACTACCTAAGGTACAGATTATTCAAGAACTTAGAAAATATGTTATTTGCCAAGAACTTAGAGAATATATTAGGAAACTATCAATAGTCTTTAACATTGCTCTAATACCGGAGAGGTATAAATACTGGTTATCGTGGATATTTCTTAGGGGGAGGGTGTTAGCATAATTTTACTAGGATAGTTCTTGGTGAAATTTTGAAAGTCAATAATGGAATGTGTTAAAAATATCTACCAATCCGCTTAGCTTCAATAATTCCTTAAGATAGCTAGTGAGGCGATGAAGGGAAGATATTGGTTTCTTTACTGGCGATATAAATTTTCGGCAATAAAACATATCATGAAGGCAAGGATGATAATCTGGCTAAATTGCCAAATTTTTACGCGAGTGAACAATGAGATCCGATTAAGATGCTGGCAAAATACTACTATTTGAATCGCAAAAATTTTTAATGTAATTCGACCTTATTAATGAAATATAGAAACATTCCCATAATCGACAAACAAATCGTTATTTCAGTGCCTCAGATGTTTCTTCTTAATCTACTCTTTTTTCTCGTTCTCTCTCCTTTGTTCCTTTCTTCATCCCTTTATCCGCCTTCCTACCTCGCTCTTGCTACACCTCCCACCCACACCGCCCCGTTCTCACCCAGAGGAACATTACGAGATAAGACCTCTTTTGAGTCAGGACTGCCGGAGGAAATTTTTATGGCGCCCCAAATGGCTTATGGGCTTACATTACGCTGAAAAGAACTCCCACCCACCGAGCATCTTTTACAGTGACATCGTTTAATAAAAAATATGAATCTAATAACACTTTTTCATTGCGGTGGATATTCGCGAAATAGCTCCTCTTTAAGATTGAAAGGAGCATTGGCCTGCTTTAAAAAAGGTTCAGCGGGTGCAGCAAAAAATATGAAGGATGACCTTATCATATTTTAGAATAGTTCTCCTTACTTTATCAGGACAAAGTGAAACGATATTTTTCAAAGAATTAAGGGGAATAACCTGCCATAATGTTAGAGTAGAAGGAGCCAAGATAATGCGTATAGATAAATAAATTCTTACCGAGGTAAAATATTGGCAAAGACTTTATGAAATTAAAATGAATAACCTTTAATTTGAGGTTTCTTTCTAAGTCCGAAGATTAATTAGCATTTAATATCTTTACGTGAAAAATTTAACACTCAAAACCATAATTTATAATTTTAACAACAAAGAGGTCTAAACGTAAAATATTAAAAAAGCTGGTTACTACGAAGATACGAAGAGGATAAGCTTAGTGAGCGAGAATTTTAAATCTCATGTTCTAAGATAATGTGTACTTAATATCCATTATATGTACCTTTGAAAAAGGCTCATCCTTCAAATAAGCGTTCCAATTTTTTTCATTTTAAGTCAGTATTAACAAACTAAGTTGCAAATTCCAACCTTGAACTTTTACCTGCATGCCAGAAAAGATAATCTTCTTTCTCGCGATTCTTAATCGTTTTCAAGATATCCGAGGAATTTCAGGGTGATCCATTAAAAAAATTCGCCTCATAATGAGGTATATCGTCGGGTTACAAGTCATGTTTCATGCCCTTACTTAGAAAAAATGAGAGGGAAATAGAGCAGGTGAGGCATCTCAAATCTATAGTGCGCTATAATAGCAACGGAAACTTCGCGTTAATCGTCACGATCTCAACTGCGTCTATGCTAGAGAGCGAAGGATTAGAAAAACCGGACAACTCTTTGCTTGGAATTGCATCATTGCATGTCAAATGGTAATGGAGGCGAGGAAGATGGTTAGGAATGAAGTAGTGTGGAGATAACTACTTTTTCCCTCTTCAAGTTCAACGTCCTGTGAGAGGAGAGGAAGGATGGAAATGGGGTGGAGCGAATGAGGAGAGGAGAGCAGGGTTGAGCCCGGGTTCCACCGAAAGAGGAAAGATGCTTTCGACTTGACGGCGATTCTTACCGTTTCTTTCCTAATGGTTAAAGGTCGCTGAGACAGTATACAGGTGGCCATAAATTGCTGAGCGCTTTCCAAGGGTGAATATTTAAAGAACAAAGAAATGAACCCAATTAAACATTTTAAAAATGAACTGAAAATTTTATGTAGGTAATTTTGCATACAACCATTTATAACTAATTTGTTTTGACTGATAAAATTTATGGCCATGTAAATATGCAGATGGTACTGTATTTCTCAGCATCGAAGTAGTTATTCAGTTAATGATGTTATGAAATTACGTTGTAGGCCTTTTTGCGATATCATTGGAATGTCTCCTTTGGGAACAACTGAGCCTGCTATCTTAGTAAGTTCAAATGTACGAATTATATTCGTAATTTATAAGTTCAGTAATTGATAGCCATTCTATAATTACTGATCTAACGCCGATATTTTCTTTTTCCTAAAAGCGTTAAACTCTTCTGTTACAAATGAATGGATGGCAGATATCTATCGTCTTATATCTAATTCAGAATTATATAATGTTTTTAAATCAAGACTGAAGTAAAAAATGGCAATACTACTATTCATAAAAAAAATTAATAGCTACCTTCTGCTGTAAAATTCGTCAAGTATTTACAGCTACATTCCTGCATTACCCTGCAAGCCGCATTTCAGCATGGCGCAGGGGGACAGTATCATATTGGAAAATCAGGTTAAATTTCCTCTAAGAATTTTTCAATTAGTAATAACCCTTTAATTTAATCAAAAAGTTCTGACAAATAGGAACATAACAACAAGATTTTCTAGAGAAAAGAATTGGCTGATAGGGAAGAAATAGTTTTCAAGAAAGTGCTGACAATGAAATATTTAAGCTGAAATAACGATTTGCTAAATGGTAACATAATGAAAATTTCATATAAAATGTTTTGCAAAGTCAATCTTATCGTATCATATGGTGTTCTTTTATGGGAATGTTTATAGTAAATATAACATGCGTTTTATTCAAAGAAATAGCTATATTTTCGTTTGGAATTTACGCACGTGTTCCGTCCTACGTACCTCAATGAAAGCGGAAAGAATATATTGGAATTAATTCAATTAGCCTGGGTAAAAATATACCACTTCCACGAGTTTATTTATCGACTCTTTTTGACCGATTTCTCGAAATATGCAACTCATTCTTTATGGTGCATGATTGAATTGCACAAGGCTTTTGCTCCCAAATATCTAACATATGAAGCCACCTAATACATAATTTCCACCTAATAGCCTTTCTTCTACTTAGAAGGAATCAAAAGCATCTCGAACTCTAACGAATCATGCAATGCGTCCCTTAACATTTCCCACTTGTCTATACAAGGGCACAGCCTCCCCGTACTCAGAGAGCATTTGTTTGGGACTTCTTCCGCGCCCTTCCTCCACCCTTTTCCTACAATCACCGTACGGCAAAAAGGCGGTATACGGCCACAAAGCTTTCGAGTTTATGGTCCATCGTTTGAAAAAGAAGTTTCTCAGAATGGAACGGTTGTAATTTTGGAAGAGGTCTAAATAAAAGTGATTGGGGAGTCGATGGCCGAATGAGAAAGGGGTGAGTGAAGAGACATTGGAAGCATGGAAGTGGCTGCACGGATGGAAGAAGCAGCAAAAAGGAGCGCGATAGAATACATTGAGCCGGACGCTCCATTGGCAAAATTCCATTAGGAATTATAATTAACAGAAATGAGAGTAGAAGTCAAAGAAGTCATGAATCTCAAAATGAGAACTCGTCGGCCGCATGCAGACTGCCAGTCATGGCTTCGGTTTGCCAAGCTACAGTTACTTCATACGGCGATTGAAATATGGCGATAATTTTTTTTCAAGAATAATTGAATAAATATTCATAGACATTTGTCTTCCGTTTCCTCTTATGGGCAACGAAGGTCATTTGCCTTTTATATTGCATTTTATTCTTCACGGAAATAAATGGTTCGAAGAAATTAAATATAGGAAGAATATCAACTACACGGTTTGTAACCAAACAACTGCTTACTAGGACTGGATCCCTAATTCTTTGTCTAGCTAAATTAATTGAATTACTCGTACAATGGCAGAGATAGGTATCTATAGCTCCATCCCACCTATAGGGATATCGGAATGCCATTGGTAATTATGTCTCATGTCTTCGCGCAAGGTTTTCAATCAGTTGCTCTCTTTACCTTGTCTTCGCTTTTAGTTGCTAACTATTAAATAAAAATAATAAATGAATTTTGAGTCGTACCGCTACATAATTTTATTCCGCGATCATTACGTAACATAAATAGTTCTTTCATGAGCTCACGATGTAGAATGATACTTAAGAAGCACCCAGTGCTTCTTGAGTATCACCCAACCAACACCCAACACCATCTCTTTCTGCTTAAATGAGTACTACTTTGTTGTAAAGCTAATGGTTCATAGACATTTAGTTCACTTATTTCCTTAGACGAACAATATGCTTTTACCATTGAGGGAATTCTGAACATGAGCGGTAAACGTTTCAAATATTGACCAGAAGATTTTCTTCGAGAAGATGACTCGCGTGGGATTGCTACCCCTAGTCAGATCGTAATTTGTCACGTCCATTGAGAGTAAAATACTGAACGATTTATAAAGCTTCTTTTATCATAAAGCTTGTAAATATCACAGCGAAAATGTACTCATGACTAACTACATTAGAGATATCATAACGTACCTTCGCAATCAGTAATCCAATAATTTGTAAATATCGCTTGTTGATGCACGCATACGGCGTAACTTCCGCTTCAACTTATGCCCCGCGATAGTTTTCGCTGGGTCAGCGCGCAACCGGTCGCGGCGAATTAATAACCCTAATCCTCGAGAAACGAAGGAAACGACCGGATGGGAGGGGCGATGGAGTGGGCGGAAAGCGACAACAAATAGAAATAAAAGTGCGAAAACACACGAGGCCTTCGAAAGAGAAAAAGGAGGGAGTCAAAGGGTTTTTCTCACGACTCCATTTTGCATCGGGTTGTGTGCAGATAGGCTGCCGCTTCCTCCCATCTCCCACAGGAGCTGTTGGGAGGAGTGAAACACCAACTCTCGAGGTCACCCCGTTCTCACACGTCTCTCTCGGTCTCGAGTCCCCTCTCCTTGCGCTGGACCCTGTCTTTCTTTACTCCTCAATCAATCCACGCGATTTTTGTCCTACTATGCCACGCCTTCCTCAAAGTCTGTTTAATGCAGACGATGTATTACCGTTCATTCAACAGCCGGTGTGGGGAATAACTGAGCTGTAAAAATTCCTTCGTTATTTTAGGAAAGGCTTTCATTCATCAGTCATATTTTTTTCTCTGCCATAATGGCGCATATAGAGATATATAACGATCTCACCAATTTTAATCCCACTCAGACGTACGTACAAAAGTTTAAATTTGTACGTTAGTTTTCCATCCAAAATTTTTGCACCAAAGTCATTTGATTTTTTAAAAAAGACTTAATTTTGTTCTCTCGCTTAGTTAATGATATTTTATTTTTCTAACTGATATGTAATTAAACTTATACATATTAATAATAATTAATATGCGTACGTTACCGCTCAGCGGCATGATAGGGATGAGGTGGTTGCAGTCTCAAGTAAGCTTTCGTCAACAGTATAAATTCTCAATGAATTACGATCTTCTATACCATTTTGACTACGAATCATCAACATTTTATGTTTTTTTAGCTTTTAAGAGCCCGAAATTTTAGCTCGTTAAATAAAATAATTTTTAAAGAGAGTGGTCCCAAAAAAATTTCTACTTTGCTCTTTTACAGCGTTTTGAAACGAAAAGTAAAACGAACTACTGTCAAACCGAAAAAATAAACAATCTATCTGTCATTAATAGTCATTATAGTGTCAGTGTAAAAGATAATGCACAAATTTTAAGTTTTAACATAAACGTTTAAGCAGTAATGTATTTGTCTCCTTCACTGACTTGAATTAATCGAAGTTAATTGATTAAAAATCAAAATAATTTACTTTTTGAATGCAACAATACGTCTTCTATAAATACTCTACCTGACAGCGTTAACTGGCTACTACAATAGAATCTACATTTTTCCTAAAATGTTCAACACGCTTTCCTATCTTTAAGAGTGCAATTATTTGAGATAAAATATCTCAGAAATATAAATACAAACAACTAGTGACCTCACGTCCCCTCAAAGAAATTTCTTACCGATGAGAGTGCAAAGAATAATAATACTCGCTCCTCCCTTTACTCTGCGCCGTGTTCCGATTTCTAGATTAAATTGCATCTGACCCGGTTTCCTAAAGATACATGTGGGTCGCCGTATCCTGCCGAAATGCTGGATGCAGTAAAATCAAAGAAGAATGCAAAAGGCGTTGATCTAGCAATGATAAAGCTTTCTTCGCCTAAAGGGAATGCATTATAAATTAAATACAATTCACCTCGAAATAAGAGCTGAAGAAATTCAGGTTTTAGTTTTCTTCGATTAGTCATTTTCCCCGGCTGTTAGAGACCTCGTTCTCTTAGAGACCGGGGGGAGAATAAAATCATATATTATTTGGATTTTTCTTGGGAAACATCATTTCCAGAAATGAAACTGACGATAATTTTGATTACTTTGTATATTGTATTTAGTTCAATGAAACCAAAATATGACTACGTCCACAGAAAATTTATTTGAGAAAACACGACCGGCTTCGAAGGTTCTGCCTCAATTTCAGGCTTGAAGCCAGAAATTAGTCAGTTGTGTTGTATTATAACCAACTAAATGTCTTTATTCTACTGCATCACTAAATTCGGAAGATCTAATTAGATCCATGTCTTCACAAGCGATTGAATCATTAAAAGATGTACGTGTGTTAAAATTTTCTTAAAATATGCAGCGGAACAGAAGAAATGTAACCTTTAAGTAGAGGGCACGACTTTTCTAAACATTTCATTAGTCAAATTAAAATTAAAATTAAAATTCTTCTCCATTTCTAATTAAAATCAAAATTCCACAGCATTTTTATTGACCGATTTCGTTAACGAGTTGACACCTTCAGGTGGATGAAGATACCTGTAGATCTCCATTCGTTGACGAAATATTCTGCTATGTAAGTTACAAAGCATTCTTTCTTTTTAAGATGTCTGTGAAATTCTGCGTCACTATGTGCAGTCACGCTTGAACACTTAAAATTTACTCCTCCTCATTTTACTTGTTACTTTTAGAACGTAAATATTAATGTAAAAATAAACTAATTTACAAGAAAATCTGGGTACATTCATTTGTCGCGCCTCGAAAGAGATAGAGAGATAGATTTTAAAAACTTAAAATCTCCAGTTTGACTACGGAAAGCATTCCATTTTATAAGGTAATTTATTCTATATGAAATAAATTCAGATGTTATGTGGATAGAATCTAAATTAGGACATCCTCAACGCCTCTGCGTCACCTTAAGAATAATCGTCCATTGGCATTATCGTTTCCACCTTATAGCCATCACATTCTTCCCTGTTTAACATCTTATCCTGATGGTGTGGGAAGTAGCTCCAGAGACACCCAGACCTCCATTAAAAAAGCGCAGAAAAAATGAAGAATCATGGGTCGAAAAAACGTCTCATTCCCATCATCGAACCTCCATCATCCCACGGGATGACATCCGCGCCAGGGAGACAGATAAGCCCAGGGAAGCCAGAGAGAGAGAGAGAGAGAGAGAACAGTGTCACGTGGTTTTGGGACAAAAAAGCATAGACGGCGCGAATCTAACTGACGTTGACGGAACGATCTCCCAGGACGAAGGTGTGGGTAAAGGACCCGCCGGCTTAAGATGGTCTTAACCCGAGGGACTTCAATGCTAGGAGCTGAAGGCGGTTTTAACCTCCCCTATATCTTCCTCCACCCTCCATCCCATAGTCAACCCCTTCCTTCGCCTTCTTTCGCATCTCATACCCCGAGGATAACCGCATCTCAGTCACCCAGAGGAGCGCCACACCCATCCGAATAACAGACCAGCTGAAGAGGGGAAGAACGCGGACATGGAGGAGAAATGTACTGAAGGAATCGGAGAGGGAGGAGGAAGAACTTGGGAAGATCCAGTGATAAAGGTAGGATGCACGGAGGATTTGGAAGAAGGAAGGGATAAAGAGGAAGTGGACGTAAGCAGCAGCGAATCATACTCGAGGTAAGAGAAGGTGGAAAAAAACACGAAGAAAAAGTTTGGAGGAATTTGAATTAGTCCGAAAGACCATAAATCGGAAATAAATTAACAAGTTTGAAAAAGTGGTGCATAAGACATGATTTGCCTTCGAACCGTAAAACTGAGTCTGCGGTCCTGTACTGGATGACGGAAATACAGAGGAGAAATCAGCCTTATTGATGCAACTAAGAAGCTAATCATTGTAGTTGATACGCAGATAGAAATGCCTTAGAAAAACAAAATTTCAAAAACATTTGCATGTTGGATATAAGGTGCCGAAAGATAAGGGTTTTTTTAACGAAAGCTCGGTAAGTTAGATTGTAGTGATACTAGGTCCAGAACCACTTTCAGGTGAAAATTGGTTCCGGAGTAAAACGTGAAAATAAACGAATTATTTAATGCTTGAGGACCCAAATTTTACATTTTTTTCCGCAAGGCATATGCAAAGAAAATATTTTTTTCGCTCTAAAGGCCACAACACCGAGTAAGGTTTAAAATCTTTTGGTTTTTCTTAGAACTACTTGTTGACATTTACTTCATCAGGGTTGTTACTAAAGTTTCCTTGATACAAATATAGTTCATAGTGAGATTTTTAGACCAGAAGATATGTCGTAGACGGAATAAGATCACAAAAGGAGAGACAAGCAGCATAGCGCATTGTATGGCATTAAAACAACTGCGTAAACACAAAATAACAATGAGATGAAGACTATTTTGTCAGTATTAATTAAAATCGCATTACTTAAGATTTTATATTTTATCCTTACACACAAATTGTTAAGACAAAAGTATATCATTTTAATACAGTCGTAGTCGGCAGAAATTTAGTTAGAAGGAAGGTATAAGGAGGATAATAATTGGCGCGAACAAAAGGAAAAGCAACTTACGTGAAGAATGGGAGGAGAGATAGAATGGCCAAAAAGAGTGCAAAAAGAAATGGAAATGGAGCGAAATTGCCGCTGAGTGGCCGACAACGCGGAGTAAATCGTCTGCCCGGAGCCGGTCTTACGCCCCGCCCCCCTCTACTTCTTTCCATTGCCCCTTCTTCCTGCTCCCATCCCCTTACGACACCCTTGTCCTCTTCGCCATAAATTCTTCTCTTTCCACGGATAGGACGCAGTTTCACCTCACGAAAATCAAAATTTTGGGCCATTTCCGATTGACGCGGGGATGCACCGATAATTCGTTATCGAGCGAGCGTATTCCGTAGATAAAAAAATTAATTTCAATGCCTTTGCACGAGAGATTGAAAACTCCAGTGATTTTACAACTTTTCAAGAATTGATCGTTAATGTTTTCAAAGGCGACTTTGATATGGTTTTCTCATTGGAAATGACAATTAGTTGGCATAAGCTCAACGTAGCAGAGAAGTGGTTTTATTCACGATCGACTTAATAGATTGGGATCGCTGCCGTATGATTAGTTCAAGGGAGCAATCCGCTATATTCCTCAAGGGGAAATGATTCATATAAATTCAATGTCACTCACTTCTGCGTCTCGATTTTGTAGGTATATGATTGTTTATATATGACTTAGGCCATAAATAACTTAAATAATTAAGTATCCGATAAAGTATCGAATAATCGGCAATTTTTCATATTGTGGTAAGGATATATTATGGCAACGGATAATGGAGAATAAATATCATTATGTAATCAAATTCATCGTAATCTAAATTATATGACCTCAATCGCCGATGGATGGCCAAGGCGGCGAGGCAACNAAAACGCATTACATTGCTGCAAAATGTTCAAACTTCTGCAGAACATATATTTCCAGCCGTTAAGTCCGAATATTGGCTTAAACGAAAAAACTGCTTGCCTTTTTCATCTTCCTTACGGACTCCTCAATCTTTCACTAAGTCGAAAAGATTACCCATCGTAACCTATCATCCGCGAACCCAATCCGAGGGAATTGTTAGTAAACGCCGTCCGATTAATTTTATCGAGCCGTTTGGAGGCGCTAAGCAGACTGCGCGCGACGCTGAAATACGAGCCGGCTAATTTAACTAGGAATGCATTTCCATTCGACTACGGGGTATCTGTCTTGATCTCCCCTAAGTGCCGTCTCTATCTTGAACCTCAGCCTCGCTTTTAAGTTAAAAGGGCTTAAAATGCCTCTTTATGACAGGCGAGCTCTAATCGGAGAAACACGCATACTCTTACTTCGCTCAATCCCTTTCTCGAAGAATACAGTCGCAGGCAACGAAATCCGTTTCTCTCCCCCCCTTGTCCTCCCCTCCATCTCCCTTTTATACCTGTTCCGCTCTCTAGCTTCGACTCTCCCCTTTCTGATGACATTTCGGAAGAAAAAGTGGAGGAAATGTTATCCGGAAATTGGCCAACGAATAAACAAACGTCTTTAAAAGTCCGAGAGATTATGCAAAAAATAATCATAAACAGGAATTTTGTGGGATGACTGAGCGTTTTGATGAAATTTAATAGCAATAAGCGAACTAGTCTACCCATACTCCCCTCTGTCCAAGACTGTTTAACGCTTGAATAAGCAAAGACGATGAAAGAAAGCACGTTTGACCATTAACAGGTCAGTAATTATTTAAAATTCCAATTATTTTAAAAAATCATTATTCTACAACTCCAAAGATTCTCTAGCCGTTACTAATGCATCAAAAAATTAAGTTCAAGGCGGCGAGGCAACTCGTGCATCTCATGAAGGGGACGCCAAAATCAAAATATTTACTTATTTTAAAAATTTGTTTTTCATACTAAAAGTCTCATTTAGGAAAACAATACATTTTTGCAATGAAAACATGAATTTTTATTACCATACCATTTCCTTTTCGAATGTCTGGACTAAATTAAGTTGAAAAGACTTGGGAATTAAGCAAAAGGGGCTGCATCTTCTCTCTCCTCAGGGGCCAAAACATTAATTCGTCTCGACCATAACCTGGTCATTACGGAGCCAAGGATAAAGCACTAAAAGGTAACTCTAATGATATTTGCATCACCATAGCTCAAGGAAGGCTAATTAAGAGAGGAAAAATGTTGACTAGTATAAAAACAGCGATTAGATTTACTAATCATACGCAAAGAGAATGCTTTTGTTTCAGTCATAAGGCCAAGACACAGAAAAAATTTTCGCACACGCTTCTGAGCAGGTGCCTAACCCTCGGTCCTAACTCGCCGGAGGGCAAGAGAGATACATGGCAATCGCCATTCCTCTGTCAGAGTCATAACCTGGGGGCTCTATGTCACGCGTGCTCGCCCCTACTCACGACACCGGCACGCGAACTGCGCATGCATCTTTCCTCTTGCGTGTCCGCGCTCCCTTTTTTTGCTCCCTTTTCTTAATCCCTTCGCGGGCATCCCTCCTACTCTTTGTTTTGGATCCGAGAATGGGATTTCTTTTCGAAACCCTTTTCTGGGAGGAACCGGTCGAAGGAGGTTAGCGCGAATTGGGAGGAAGGGGAAGAAAAGGAGGGTTTCTGGCGATGTGAAATGGGGTGAGGGGGAGGAGGTTGTCTCGGGGAAGATGTATCCAACGGGGGAGGAAGCGGGCTGGTCTCCGTGAGGGAGATGGATGTCCAGCTGAGGATATTTCGAGGTTGGAAGTGAATTTTTTTCCGAGAAAATAGAGGACAGTTCGGGATGCTTCTTTCGTTAGACTCACATCTCAAGTCACTGAAAACATATCCTACGTCGAAATATCGAGCAAGTACTTGAACAACGATAGGGATCCTTTCCGGATAGGCTAAAGGTGGAGCTGATTTATCCGTAATTAGATAATTAGGTTAAATGGAAGATTGGACTTTCCAGTTCCAATATTTAATGTATTGTATTTAAATTTAGCTTGCCTCAATTCCTATTTTGTTAGTGTTATAAAACTGTGGTATAATTTGTCCTCTGAACCTAAATATTAAAGGTAAGGAAGCTAAGGTCTACCTTATTAGAACCAAATCCTATGACTTAAAACATAAATAAAGTTTATGTTAAAGTCATCGTGATAACCGATTCGCTTAATATAGCTGTTATAAAAATTATGTAATTATTTACATATTATATTTATTATTATCATGTATTATTTTCATACTTTCTTTAAAACACCATCATTATTTTTGTTACCAAGCCTTTCCGATATCTTCGCATTTTGTACATTTCTTTTTGCACTTTAGTGTTGACTATATATCTAATGTTAAAACATGTATTTGTTTTTAGTGGCTCTTGTCAGAGCGTCATTTAATTATTAAAATTATTACATTACCTCTATTTGAGGGAACTAATCGAGGAGATTGGCTGTTTCCAAGATGTGAATGAAGATTTAACCCTTTCATCATCGTGAAGGTTGTTAAAACAAGCTCTTAATGTTTAATTAACAACTTTTAAAAAGATAACTAA
Source organism: Ladona fulva (assembly GCA_000376725.2). Taxonomy (NCBI): domain Eukaryota; kingdom Metazoa; phylum Arthropoda; class Insecta; order Odonata; family Libellulidae; genus Ladona; species Ladona fulva. The sequence continues at coordinate 695,693 of KZ308119.1, forward strand.
AATGATGCCAGCAAAAAGGTTTTATTGAGCATTGATTAGTAGTAGTGGTAGACAGAGGAAGCCTGCGAGGAAAGACACGTCTTAGAAGGGTGAACGGATTTATGGAGAGTAAATGGGAAGGAGATGTTGCGAAATCTACTCGATAAAGTAGGTAACCTGTCGAAGGACATTAGAGAGCATGAAATACGAAATGTTTTGACGTTAACAGTATAACGGATGTCTAAAATTATCGAAAATGTGATTTAGGGATTGAATTTGCCACTTAAGAATCTCATAAATTCAAATCATTACATAAGTAATCAGTACCTCAGTATAAATTATCGAGTTTGAAGAAAAATAAAGGAAGAGATTTTTTACGGATGAAAATTAGAAATAACGAATTAATTGAAGCCTGAATAATGAAGTTATTGTGTAAATTTGTTACACAAGTTTCTTCGCTGTTACTGTCTATGGCAGTAGTCAAGAATGGGGCAAAGGATGAAAAGAGAGCGATTCTAAAATTTAAAAATTATTCTTTTTACAAAATAGATCTAACATAAGACAAGAGTAAAATACATAAAAATTTCAATTAAAAAAAGCATTACAAAACGCATTACATTGCTGCAAAATGTTCAAACTTCTGCAGAACATATATTTCCAGCCGTTAAGTCCGAATATTGGCTTAAACGAAAAAACTGCTTGCCTTTTTCATCTTCCTTACGGACTCCTCAATCTTTCACTAAGTCGAAAAGATTACCCATCGTAACCTATCATCCGCGAACCCAATCCGAGGGAATTGTTAGTAAACGCCGTCCGATTAATTTTATCGAGCCGTTTGGAGGCGCTAAGCAGACTGCGCGCGACGCTGAAATACGAGCCGGCTAATTTAACTAGGAATGCATTTCCATTCGACTACGGGGTATCTGTCTTGATCTCCCCTAAGTGCCGTCTCTATCTTGAACCTCAGCCTCGCTTTTAAGTTAAAAGGGCTTAAAATGCCTCTTTATGACAGGCGAGCTCTAATCGGAGAAACACGCATACTCTTACTTCGCTCAATCCCTTTCTCGAAGAATACAGTCGCAGGCAACGAAATCCGTTTCTCTCCCCCCCTTGTCCTCCCCTCCATCTCCCTTTTATACCTGTTCCGCTCTCTAGCTTCGACTCTCCCCTTTCTGATGACATTTCGGAAGAAAAAGTGGAGGAAATGTTATCCGGAAATTGGCCAACGAATAAACAAACGTCTTTAAAAGTCCGAGAGATTATGCAAAAAATAATCATAAACAGGAATTTTGTGGGATGACTGAGCGTTTTGATGAAATTTAATAGCAATAAGCGAACTAGTCTACCCATACTCCCCTCTGTCCAAGACTGTTTAACGCTTGAATAAGCAAAGACGATGAAAGAAAGCACGTTTGACCATTAACAGGTCAGTAATTATTTAAAATTCCAATTATTTTAAAAAATCATTATTCTACAACTCCAAAGATTCTCTAGCCGTTACTAATGCATCAAAAAATTAAGTTAAAGAGTACCTAATAACTTTTATTTTTTGCTATATCCATTATTTTGATCAATTATCGTATATATTTTTACTGGGTTGATAAACAACTTGGCAATAATTGGTAAAATCTTGTGATTAGGAAGCTAATTAAAGGCTCGCATTTGGAAAAAAATTATGCACAGAATTCTCTGAAATATAATTAACAATGAATATCTCAGAATGAGTCCATTTGTTTGGACGTTGTTCTAACCGCGGAAGTAAACTAAATGTATTTATATTTTTTCCATAGTTTTTTATTCGTTTCATCCCTATTGAACTGAGACTGATTTCAGCATCGAAAGATCCTGTCTCTAAATTCCAACCATTTAATCTCTTCCATTAAATTTATCTTCCGGTAAATATCTCTTTCGATTTGTAGCGTAAATTTTGAAACCAGACGGCTGAACAGGAAATGGGAGAACATCTCGAGAATGAGACATGAATAAAGCGAACCGAATATCAGAGATTATTTCTAACTGTACAAAACACTAAGTCGAGGGCTGAACGAAAAAAAAACCGAATGGAATAACGCAGGATCGTGGTGTTTGACTGTAGTTACATGGGAGTGCACTGGACTCGCAAATCAAAGGCGTGGCAGCGCTATGGCGAGTGAGGAGAGACTGGTTGAGAATTCTTGGGGCACATCCGGGAGCCATAAGACTGAGGAGGAGGAAATGGGGTTAAATGTAGAAGAGATAGGGAGGAGTCGAGTACGAGGGAGAAGTGCGGGGTGGAATATGCCGTGGAATTCGAACCTGAAGCATACAGGATCAGTGATTTAGAATCTTAAATATATATTCAGAATGTTGCAAGTGATTGCAAGATTTGCAAGTATTGTGCGTGTATGACGAGCGTAAGAAATGCTGAATTAACTGTGGTGAATAGGACTTTAAAATGTCGTAGTAGCTTAGTTAATTTAGAGCAACTGCCCGCAACTTTAGGCCTGGGTTCTTGTCCCGGCTACCGGAAACATTTATTCCTTCATTTCTTCAACGAAAATCAAACATGTGAACCATGCGTGTTTCATTTCTTACTTAGATAAATATGATTGAAGTTGGCCGAATGGGCCATAAGGGGGACATGTTTACTAAAAAGATCACAAGTTAAATGGACATTCCGACCAGAAATGCGCATCCAGAATAAATACATTTATTCGAATAGCCATAAGAATTTAATATTTACTGAATAACATTACGAATAAATCATGTAAGGCAAAGAATGACGAAAACTACTAAATTAAAATAAAATCTAAAAATTTTAAGTTTAATAATTCAAAATACGATCTAAGGATCGAAACATCGGAGATGTTCTAAAGAAGTAAAAACATTTAGCACCTCCCACAGAATATAATAAATTCCACACGACTAGTTTCGTCAACAAGTAGATATATTTTGGCTGAAGATGTCTACTTGCACACGAAACAAGTCGCGCGAAGTATATTATATTCTGTGAAAAGTACTAAGTATTATTTGCTTCTTTAGCATGGCTCTCTTCCGAAAAGTTGAACTTGGACACATTAAATTTATCGGAGATGTTATTCCAGCAGAGAATAATAAAATAAACGCAACCAATTTGTTGAAACGTAGGTAAGAAAATTCAACATTTCATTAAGGCAGTTCAAAGCCTTTTCTCGTGAAGAATCACGAGAATCTCTGATATCTCGAGAACTCGAGAGAGGAGTGTAATAGAACAGCTGAGAGTCACATTCCGATGGGACGGATGAATAATGCGACGCGTCCGCTTTGTTAAGATAAACAGCGCCGAATGAATGAAAGCAAAACTCATTGTGGGAAGCGCGTGGATCAGGCGCACATAAGGAGGTAGAATGCTCTACTCAGTCGATAGAGCGGAGGCAATTCCCGCCGGCGGGAAATCAAATGCCAGCGCCTCGGCCATGGCACTAAGAGAATGCGCGGGAGAAATGTAGAGTGCGGGTGGGATTGATGAAAGCGAGACAAGATTGAGATACGAATCTCACGGCTTCTTGTGTCCCTGAAAACGATGGAGATTCGGAAAGAAGAAACCGAAAATTTCGCCGACAGGACTTGGACGAGATGGAAGCAACGGGGCGTGAACGGAAGGGGACGATAGGGGTATGGGGTTGGGTGATATGAGAGGGGGCGGTGAAGTTAGTTCCCATGCTCGGATGCTGAGAGTAGGACGGACGGATGAGGAACAAGTATGCAACAAAAGCTCTTCCCTCAAAAAAGTAACAATTAACGGGGGCTTTCACATTCCGGGGAGGTTCAAGTTCATGTCCTGAATGAAGAAATACCACGAATTTTTGTGCGATTTCAAGGAGAAAAATTCTAAATAATTCGCAACGTGAAATGGCGAAGGTCTGTTAAAAAAGATTGAAAAGACTATATTTTTAATTCTCAGTCTCTCAATTAAAAAAGATGGAAAATTCATTATTCTTGAGAATATAAGTTTAAAATCAATTCGACATGATTAGGAGAAATTAGTGAAATTGCTGTCCTCAATCCCGTCATATTTACGATCTCACAAAGCTTTCAGCCAAGGGAAGCGGAAATCTATTTCAAATTCTACTAGAATAAGGGAAACGCTTTTTAAACTAACCGCTTAGAATTGTTCAATATCCGGTCTTTTTCGCATCATAAATTTCGGTCCAAAATGTTTGAGAGAAAGCCAAATTCTTTGAAAAAACATTCATATTGAGATTCTCACGAGAAACGGAAGTGCTTTCCAAAAAAGAACTCTAAATTTGAACATAAATATAAATCAGAATATGGACATATAATTAAATAAAACAGGTTACATCCGTTTCGTCTATAACATTCAAGTTTCAACAATACCTTTCCTTTTTTGAGTTTTAGCAGATTTCCCTTCATCTGCAGATGTGAGGGGTGGAGCATTGGAATTGGATCGGGAAGAAATATAATCCAATGTCTACAGCAAAGGGTAGGCATGTAAAATATGATATAGACATTTAATCATACCCGCTCCTTCGTTCAGTCACGCAACGCAGTGAGATAGGGTGCCTCTATGTTTTGACAACCGAGCAAGATACGAATGAATGTATTAAATAAGGTTCACACCCACACAATCCTACTATCAAAAGAACGTCCAGAATTTTTAAGTAAATTTAAAAATTTTCCTACAGAAGAGGTTTAGAAGAGAGTAAATCGAGATTGTCTTGAGCGAAAAAGGACATTCAAAGCCACTCTTCCTCTGGCATCCTAAATACCTAACATTGTAAAGTCTTTCAACTTATTAGGAAATGATGCTAATTGATTAAGAGAGAATAAATTGAACGAAACAGAGGTCCAATTGTCATAGAACAATTTCATTTTAAAGAAATTGCTATTTCTGACAAATATTACGTCTTCTCTGCTTCTTCTTCTAAACACTTGTCTCAATGCAACTTTCACACTCAGTAGTCTTCAACGAGGGGAAACGGCCACTCTAAGGGCGTTTTGAAAAACATGGAGAGGGAATGAAGGTCCTCATTAGTTGGAAACTAAATTAGCAAAATGAGTCAGTTGTAAAAGTGAAAAATGAAGATTAAATGCTGTTTAAATAAAATATGTTATTATTATTATTCTTAGCTCCAAATTTTCTCTTCTCGCTAAGGGGGCGCTGGCAATGTTCACACCATGTAATTATAGAAGAATGGGGGCTGTGCATACAAAAAGGTTGTAGATCTTTGGCCTGACATAACGTTTTTCTGACGTAATCCTGGTCTAACATAGCGTTCATCTAGCAGTCGAGTGACTTTTCTTCCAATAATTATAAATTGACTAGTATAATACGTTGTATATGAATTTTAAATTAGAGTACAATATTAATTCATGAATAACAACTACATTTAATAGTCTAACATCAGCATGTAGTCGATTAATATGATATCCTGGCAGGATTGAGGTCCTAGATTCACAACCTGACTATGGCATGGAAGTTAGCGTTCTTTAATTAAGGGATAGTCGTAAGGTATACATTTTTGACAAAGATATGCTCAATTAAGACGTACTTGATAATTTTTTCATAAGCAATCAGCATGGGTATTCCATCAAAAATGGAAAATAAATGTTAAATTTTATGTCATGTATGATAATTTAATTTGTCCATGTCATACTGAAGGTAAGTTTGAAACCATCTTGATCTTTATCTCAATTTGAAAGATTTTAACAAAAAGATTGGCGTTTTTGAATGAGATTTTACCATTTCATTAAACGAAAAGGGTGACATTTAGAAGAGTAATGAATTGACACTGATTTTTAATGATCTTACAATAGTTGAAATACTTTGCATCTTTAAACATTTTCTACTATTCATTTTGATAGGCAATATATGTAATATACAAATTTATTTTCCTGTTTCAATTTTTGATAACCAACTGCAATGATATCAGAAACGTCCTGATACAAAAATTTTTATACTTCCAAATATTTGGTAAATATAAACTGAGCGGGACAATTATGCTTTCAAAGTAAGACAAATGCGATGCACATAAAATGATTTAGTTTGCAAATTAACAATTTCACGCTCGATTCCATTAATCCTCAGCCATAAAATAATTCATAACCTGCTGGACGGGGCTCGTCCCATTGGCACCGATTCCACTGTTACACCGATACTTCCAGCCATCTACACTGATCTTGAATACAACATCCTCTTTATGTCTTTTTATTTCTCCCTGAGAAGGAAAGGTTGTTCGCGAGTTCTGAATTTAATGAATGCGTCGGATTACTTATATCGAAAACCTTCTTGGGCTCCAGATTGGAGATTAACATACGGGAACTGGATCGATGGAAAGGAGGGCTTCCGGTGCAAAGTTCCCACAGCTGCCCACATGATCTCGCAGCTTTAATTTCCTCGCTTCGAAGCGACCACGTGAAGGGAATTTCCGTCGCATTTCAAATGCGAACGTTTTCTGGCGCCGCGTCAAATAATAAAGAAAAACGAGCTGACCTTATTCGCACGGATGAACTGAGACTCTGGATCCTACATTCCACTCTTCCCAATTGCTATTGACGGAAGAGTAATTTTTAACGACTGCCATTCGGAGGTGATAAAAGAAGTTACGGCCGCACCTTTTTAAAATGTTGTATTTCATGTTACAATTCGTAAGAATGCCTGTGAATAACGGGCTATTGAAAACACTGAAAAGAATCGGATGCTCGAAATAATATTATCATGCCAACTGCAAATCGAGGATTTTGCGAATAAAAATGGGAGATGATGGTATAACACATGACCTAATGTATCGTTTGAAATGACTTGCTACCAAGTAATGCTTAAAAAGATTCTTTCTGTCATTCGGGATACTTTTTAGGAACAGAGACAAAGGTCAGTTGGAATGGCAGCATTTACACGACGAATTCCAACGAGAAAACTTTCATAGAAACTATTAATACCAAAATATTACGAGTTGAACTATCTTGTTGTCCGATAGGAAATCAAAGTCGATTACATTTCTAACACATTCTCATGCACTATTCGGAAACTGTTTAGATACTCTCAACAAATTCTGAATAGCAAGCTTACAAATCGAAAAATAACTTTCCAGAAAAAAGACGGGTAAACATTCAATAAGGGCATAGCGAACTTAAACTACCTCCGCAGCTATTATGATCTGAAAATCTTAAACGTAATCCCACCCATAAGATGAGTCGAGGACAAAAATTGATACCAAAAATATAACAGTGATGAAGCGCACTTGCAATTATTTTGTGAGAGGACAAGAAATAAAATAATTTGCTTTTGGAAAGAAGAATAAAAAACCACATGAAGCGCATCGCCGCCAAGTCCATTAGTCTGCGGTAAATCTTTGACGGAGAGGTAGCTGTAAAAACCGGAAAGTAACGCTGATTCTCTTCAAGTGCAAAATGGAACCCTTAACAAAGGAAAATAATGGTCAGTTGGGCAAGGGTTATGCCAATGAGTACGTATTTTTCGGCTCTTGAGATGTTCCTGACCCTGTCATTTTCTTGTGCAAGACAGCCGAAACACGATAACCGGACGACTCCCTCGGGACCCTTAAGAGAAGAATGGCTCTCCAAAGATGAGAAGGACGTATGACGAGAAAGAAACGTAAAGTAAGGTTGAGTGGTATTCATGCCTTCTTTTTAGACGCCCACGGACTTTCTTCCTGAAGCCCCCTTCTCATGAACACCACACCCTACTCATTTCAACTATATCACTAAAGTGCCCTCCGCGGATAAGTTTTGTTAAGAAGAGAGTGATCAATGGCAGCCATAAGACCGCTAAAGTTAGGGAAAAGCAGTAAAGTTTATCAACTATAAATTTGTTTGCTGCAAAAACGCTCTTTCGTTTCTGGAGAGAATCTTTATTACTGGTCCATTCGAATTCGCTTATGTCCCCTGATTCCGGGAGATAATTTAGGCTTTTTCTTTCGAACTTAAAATGCTTACGAAGTTTTACATACGATGACCATATCACTTGACCAAGGCTTCGAATTTATAGCAAGTTACAAGTCAATAGCAACAAATAAATATGATATAATTTACGTAATCTGAAAAGTCCTTTAAAATTATCAATCATCGTTAATGACTAAGGATATTAAATGAATGACTAATAATTTTATAGCATTGTAAATAACCTTGTGAGGCAACTAGAGAAATAATGGATGATTGTCTGAGTGATTGAAAACAAACCTAGAATATATTAAATATATCCATGAAATTTACCGTATAAAATTTTAAATAATGTGATCTGATTCACACTAAGTTTTGTAACTTCCAAGCTATTTCTTCCTACCTTCTTCCCGAAGCCAATTAGGTAACATATATCGAAAAAAATATGAAATAGCAGTTCGCAAGCTAATAACATAATAAGCTGGTAACATAAATTAATATTCAGCCATATTTGCAAATTTTGTTGACAAAATCCGTTTCGCTAAAAATTCTATCGATGGGTACCTACCCATTAGCTTTTCTTATTTCCCCTAATAACTGGGAGATTTAGGCCAAGAAGATGAATCCGCAGCAAAACTAACGTTTATCTTTCATGCGCGCACTCCTGGATAACTACTCCTCGAAGTCGAACGTGATTTTCCTTGCCTGTGTGCAGGAAGTTTTAAATCTTCCATAATTAAGGTAGGTCATCCCACGCGCACCATTTTCTGCTTGCTTTCCTTCACACTGTTATTTCAGTTTCTCAATCACCTTTTACCAGTCGAACGTTCGAGATTTCAACGGAAATGCGCGTTTTCGGATCTCTAAAGCACGTTCGGCTTCATCCGGAATTATTTTCGTTTGCTAGTACGGGAAAACCGGTCTCGTAACTTCAAATTTAGCAAATATCTCACTATTTGATTTGAAAATTTAGACCATGGTTACATTCACATGAATACGACGATAAAATATAACTTTTTGCAAGTTAATGGGTTTAGATGTAATTTTGCTTTAAATCGCATAAGAGAGTACTGCAGAAGTCATAATTGTACAATTTAAGAGCTTTCATACATTATACGTTTTGATCATGATCTATTAATCAATTAATNAATTCTTAAGCTTGCTCTCTCATACACACAAAGAATTGCAGCAGACATACAATACCTGCGCGGAATAGCTCAAAAATATAGCTAGAACATCTTCCATTATAATACTCTAAGAAATAATACTTCTATACTTCAATAATAAACTTATTATACATTATACGTTTTGATCATGATCTATTAATCAATTAATAAAAAGAAAATTAAGGGTACATTTTCAAAGAAAAACGGAAGCATCATGAAATGAGAGTTGAAAAGGAAATGAAATGTAATATAAAATGACAGCTTGAAATAAATAAGTGCGATTCCTATTTACATATACCTAGTGATAAAAGTCATGTATTTAGGTAAGATTTTGAAAACGTATATTTTAATAATAANAAATTCTTAAGCTTGCTCTCTCATACAAACAAAGAATTGCAGCAGACATACAATACCTGCGCGGAATAGCTCAAAAATATAGCTAGAACATCTTCCATTATAATACTCTAAGAAATAATACTTCTATACTTCAATAATAAACTTATTTACCTACTATTCACCATACTCATTAGAAAAGATTCTCATACCCATTGCGGCCGCTGGTACAGCCGCTTGGCAACTTATAACATAAGTCAACATAAGAGACTCTAGAGTAGAAGGTTAACAAGATCCTTACATTGGATTTCGACTGGATTGCAGGAGAGCAATTTGGAATGATCTTTTACAGGTCCTGCATATAAGACACTTTTCTCTCCAATATCTTACAGTACTGCTGCACATCTTTCCATTTTCATTCCCTTCCGATCAGAGTGGTCAAGTTCATAATTGCAGAATATATAAATCAAACGAGAGCGATAAGTGATACACGAATAATATCAATACCTCCTCTATTAACAATAATCGTCCCATAATTTCTGATTTGGTTTGTTAAACATATAAAGTTGCCATAAAAATAGTTTGCAGTCACCCGATTGAAGTTCTTACTTGCTCTCTTGTTACACACACAAAGTGCAACATTTATTCAGAAATAACCATTATGTTTGTTTAAGAAATTCGATAATATTCAATATTGATTCTCTGCCTAGTCGGAAGTTGTACGCGATAATTTTCCACAATCAGCTTATTTACTTCGACCCAGGAATTTATAAGTTTTTGGCTTTTGATTTCTCAGCCTTAATAGGTATTTGCATTAATTCTCATTTTTTTAAATTAAACTAAAACCGAGTATTTCTTTTAGAGGAGTACGCCATCCACCTCTTTACAAGGTTCAAATGTTAAGAATGCTTAGCGTCCACTCACGCCGCTATGGGAGTGGATAGTTTGTATAGTATATGTTAAGTGTGTCGCGGGTTCGATTAATAGCAAAGATAAGAAAGTTTCTGCTCCTTTCGCTAACTTTGCTGACTCATTTTCATCTTCGTGATGTCGTTGAGTTCTATTTACACTGTATTAACGTTCACAATTGATAAAATGCCGGATAGTATAGCTCTTCTTATCACGCGACTTCTCCACACGTGTTTACTAAATACATTTTATTTCAGTTTTAAGACAGCCAAGAGGAAAGAATTATGCACCAATTTATATTAAAAAGGACATCTTTCTTCCAAAATCAGTAAAATTACTTCGTGGAAATTTGACTACTATTCGATGATAATGATTGAAACAATCATTGCTTAGAAATAACGTTGAGTTGATACGGTATCGCATTATCATAATATATAACAAGATGAGTGTAAGAAATATATTCCTAACGTATGATTTAAACATAGTTTCATTGAAAGTAAAAAGGGGAACAGACTAAAAGTTGCGCAACTTTAAATCTAAATGAGACAAATTATTCATCAACGCCCAGAGGAAGACTTGGGAACATTTCTTCCCACCGAAAATTCTCCACATAGCGCAGTAAATTAGGACACAGGAAGAGCAGCAATTTCGAATCCGTTCGATGTGGGTGCTAATTCGAGAGCCCCGCTTTGAAAGCCACTCTTCACCGGTAATGAGCCTAATTGCTCTGATTGTCCAATCGGAAGGATTCAGCGGTGATGGGGCCCACGGGAACGCAGGGCGGTAAAAGAGCAAATAGAAACTCCCTAACCACTCAGCACACACAAATAAAGCCAGTGGAAGAAAAGATAAACTCCCAACTTTTTCGTTCGGACCACTACAACTCATTCGGATCCCTGCCACCTTTTCAAAACAGCGCCTCCGCCCTTTCCTGCACTGTTTGCCTTCCGCAATCGTTTGACAACGCGTGAGTTTTCGGACCATCTACGAATGGAGCCACACCGCACCAATGCCTAGCTGTTTACAGACGATATCGTCCTTTCCTCGGCCACCACCATTTCACGTCCCCGACGGCGGATTTCTGCGGTGTTGGCACGGCGCGTTCTCGTGCCAAAGCGCGTGTCAGGATTCGTTCAAGATCTCCACGTCTGATCCCATCCCTTTATCCCCCGCCTGACACAATTTTTTCTCTTCTTCTTCCCGATCGCGACCTCTGACCCAACCGAATCCTGAACCTACATCCCGACTCTTTCACCTCCAAACCTACTCCGCAACTTTTTGTTTCGCCCTACGACTTTGAGCATAGCTACGCGGCGAAGAATGCCGTTAAGTCTAGAGTGTGCAATTCGACATTCAAAGGCATCGTTATTTTGGCAGAAGATGGACGCGAAAGATGAAATCGCGGTTTCCTTTATTTTTAACCACATACCAGAAAAATGTGCTCGTCTAACCACTATTGCCCGTTTTGACGGCTGATATCCGCGTAGCGACGTCAATTTGTTCGATGGCATTGCATCCTAATGTGGATGTCAGAAACACAGAATGATGATTTCTTATGATGCTGAGTAGTGCATGGATGTTCCATCATCGAGAAAGGCTTTGCACAAAAGAATTATAACCTATCCTCACTGAGAGATAACCGTGAAGTGTGAATGAGGGTCACGACTTTATAACGACATCGTGGCAAAATGTGGTTCCTCGGATACCGTAAGCTAGGTGAAAAGCGTGCAATTTTCTAGTTAATGAAACTATTTCCTTGGCATTTCTGTAAATAATAAATTTTTCCGAGGGATAAATCAACCCTTCTGGAAAAACCATATGGACAAAATTAATCAACCACAAAAGATGTTAGGAGGTTATCGGTAGCTATAACATAGACCAAAGGTGAAAATAATCACTAGCTAGTTAAGATTTATTTTAAGCGGTTGTGTAAATATTCAGTATTGTGCATGGTAGTGTAGCAAAATTGTACCCTCACTTCGATATCACTTCCTTTGTAGAAACAGTACATTTTAAATGAATTATTCGGTTATAATCACTTCATTTATAAGTCCACCAAAAACAGTTGGCGAAACTATTGAAATAAAAGATTTACATTTTCATCCAAAAATATGATTTAAATATCTAATCTGAAGTAATCGTTATGATCTAGATTAACTTCGTACAACGACATTGAGAAATTGCATTCACCTTATCTGAAGGATTATACGAAACGTTTTCCAATAAATCGCAAGTATGTCCCTGTCGTTTTTTAAATGTCACGTCTACAGGCTAATTTCGCAAATTCTATGTTATAAAAGTAATTTTCATACACATGATAAAAGATGAAAATAGTATAGTATAGCCATATATTGTAATAGCTAACTTGCAATCAACATCATATTAAACATTTAAAGCCAACGTATCTCTTTCTCTCATTCATAATATCGTATACAGATATTTATATCTATTGCATAATGAATTCTATTAATATCATGTACATGATTTATGAGCTTTTTTACCGTCAAACCTCTTTCAAATAAAAGACGTAGGATAATCAGATAAATTACTAAAGATATTCGAAAATAAATAATACTGAAGCATTAAAATAATTCTTTATCGTTCAAGCAACTTTGAAGGCGCAATAGGTTTTAATTGCACCATTCACGTCATCCATTCCAACGTTGAAAACGGCTGGAAATTACGGTAGAATTACCGCTGGCTTAGAAAAGCCGTAAAAGGAAGGTCCTAAAGTTAGAAAGGAATATTTTCACCTGACCCGAGCTCAGATTTCCGGGCACGTGCATTCAAAATAAACGCGAAGAACATATCCCCCTGTTCTGCTTCAAATGATAACGGGAAGCGATGTTCCGACTCCCCTATACTTTCATCGAACGCCTCATTATCTCCTTTATCCCTTTTTTCCACACCGGCGAACTTAATCGCCTTCATCCAAGCTGTTCTTAACATCAAGAAAACGCTTCCAAAGCGCGGAAGTCCGTTGCGGACCACGCGGACGCTTTGATAGTAAAACGACTTAATGAAGGGTTATTGCTATTAAATGGTAGTCATCTTCTTCGGGAGCCAGATTAACAATAAATTGCCGAATAGTATTTTATTCGGAGAGAAATCTGTTCTCCGTAGAGATAAGAGCCGCGAGTGTATACGGGCTTGGATTTCCAGCCAAAGATAACGGCATCGGCGGCGATTTTAACGGTGGTCGTATATCACGAAACGATTGAACAGCGCGCGCAAATGAGAGCTTTCGCTCCGCAGGAGCAAAAAAAGTGGGCTTTATAAATCGTGGTATGCATGCCGAGCCGATCTTTGTTCTTGAAAGCAATCTGGTCGGGATGCGCACCGCGAATCGATTCCGGTTGGGAATTTGATTTTCTTTGCGAGTCGGTTTGGATGAAAGTTAACCAACCGAACTCCACCTCTTACGGAGAAGAAAAATAGTGCTTTTACGCCTCCAGTAACCTTTAAACGGGTTCACTTTTCCTCTAAGGTTAATGCGCAGGTGATTGAAAAGGTCAATTTCTGAGGGAAAATATCTGAACGGATTTGCAATGATGAGCGAGTTACTAAAAATAGTTCTGGAGTTTTTTCCGACGAAGAAATTATTTAATTTTGATGTAATACTCTCTTGGTAGATAAGTTAGTACTGTAACCGCAAATTTTATGGAAGTTATCCGCAAATGAGTAACAATTTTGTAACGTCATGCGATTGTAGTATTGCTGCTTTACTCTTTCTGAATTTACAGTTAAGTAAATGTTTTAATTATTATTCTTCTCTCTCGACTCTCAAAATCATTCGGTATGCGTTACCAAATCATTTTCTTGATGAAGTTGCTGTTCCAATTCCTATACTCGGAACGCCTTAAAGTTGGTAGGAATTAGAACATCAACTTCATCAAGAAAATCATTTCATGTCACACCGTATTCATTAACACGAGATTGATTGTTTCAAAATAAACCTTTCTATAATTTTCTTCTCTAGATGATGATAAATTGCTGTATTAATGTGATCTCTCTTGGGATCGAAATGAATCGGGCGATATCAAGAGGAATTGTCAAAAAATATCGAAAACAAGAAACTTTTGGTTTTATAATAAAAGGGAGAGAAAATATTCTTGGAATTGCATAACATTTTTTTCTTTCTTTATTATATTCATTTGTATATTCTCTGCATAATTCCAATTCGATATTCAGCGGTTTTACTTTGCTTTTATTCAGCCGAGAATAAAAAAGGGGACAGTACTGACTCATTACGGGGGTTCCCCTTAGTAACGTATGTCCAACTTTACGGGTACAATATCGTCCGTCACCCCACTGTCAATATTCTTTTCCATCTTTCATATTTTTTCATCTTCTCTCTTTCGTATATTACCTTCTCCGGTTTTCCACTTCTCATATTTACCGCTTTCATTTACTTTTCCCTCTCATGCTCATTCGCCATGTCCTTTCCCTAACCGTACATTTCATCTCAGCAGTATTATCTTTTCGATAGTCGTTCTCATCTGGTGTTCTTCACACGTTCTCCCCTCTTAAACTGGTGGATACTCAACGGGACATTTTTTATTAAAAAAAGACGCGCATTTTATTTCTCTATCAAAAACTTATGCTTTTTAAAAATTCAATTGATTAATAATATGTTTTAGAATGATTATAAGAGAAACTAATGAAGCAGGCCTTCAAAGAATGAATAAAGAAAACGTTTGCGAGGAATTTCATAAGGAAGAAGAGAAGAGTTAATCGGACACACACACTGCGGTACGATAGCGTAAATAAAAATATTTATAAAAGTAGTGTTTAAGGGGAAGATAGGATGAATTACGAGAGTTCGAAGATGGTAGACGTTTCAGTTGCAAATTACGAAGCGATTGGCATGAAACAGCATGACATGGAGAGAGACGACGAACGACGTTCTGCGCAGATAAGCTGCTAATACATGACCACCGATGATATTTGCGAAGGTTTTGAAATTACTAATTAACTCCACGAAGATGGATGGGATAAAGAAGGGTAACTTTTAGTCCCAAATTTTACCGACATAGTCCTTTCCTGAAGTACTAAAGCCTTAGGAATTTCGAGTACACCTCAGCCCTCAACATATCCTTCATTAATGATTGCTTCATCTTTCTCCTTCCTTTCTGATATTCTACTGGCATCCATAGTTCAATTCCCGTCCCACCATTCATTCTCTTTTACTAGTGCTTCTCGGTCCACACCTCCCAAATATCCACACCCTTGCTCTCCTGAGTCTAGCAAGACAACTCCCTCTGTACCATTACTGGAACACGGAGAAGGAGCATCACCATTTTCACCTTTCAGCTTCCTCATCCCCATCGCCTCTTTTCACTCATCCATCCCCATCCAAATATTTCCCCTCCGCCCACCCCTCCTACGCCTCACCCCCCGCACCTTACACCGCGCCTCCTAAAACTCGTCCGTTCGGGTCAAACACACTCGCTTGGCCACAAGAGAGAGGAGAGACTCACATCTCACACACACTCACATATTCGAAAGAGTACCGTTAACAAACCCGCGTGTTTCACCTCCGAATCCCACGACTCCTCTCTCCTCCCCCTCCCTCCCCATCCCAATCTCCTATTCTTCATCCCTTCTCCCCCACCCTCTCTCCATCCCGCCAAACTCTTTCTTTACGCAGCATCCTTTCTCCAGCTGGCATTTTCTTCCTTCCTTTATATCATTCCAGCATCCTTCTGCTGGTTCTCATTAACGCCCTTTTCAACCTGGAGGTTTATATATATATTTTTTCTATCTCTACCTCCTACATCTCCTTCCTTCTGCGTATTTATGCCTTAATCGAAAAAAACCGCGTTCTTTTCTTTTCCTTTCGAGCGTGGAACCCATTCGTAAAAGGTCAAAGGCACAGTGAATTCTTTGCTTGGGTTATCTTCGTGAAAAGGGGGATTTGCGCAAGTTTTTTATATTTTTTTCGGTGGGTGGTCGCCGAGGTGGCACGTAACGCGCGGTGCGTTCGCGGAAAAAGTACGCCGCTGCGTTGGCATCGTTATGGGAATTCGATGAATTTCTTTTTTTTAATGACTTTGACATTTAGTCTGTTTGTGAAGAAAAAGTGAATGGTGCGAGATTAGGAATCATTCGAGTTTTTTAGCAGTCGTGTCAATGAAGAAATGCTCTTAGGTAGTGGCTCGAAATATTATTGAGCCTCGGCGGCGATGAGGATTTTGGTTCAAGGATTGTTTTGTTGGAATAGATAGTCGTTGAAATTGAATATATTCAGAGGAAGGGTATTCAACCCTCTTGGATTTTAAGAAACTGTTACTAATCTTATATGGATTATGTTAAAAAATAAATTCTTAAGCTTGCTCTCTCATACACACAAAGAATTGCAGCAGACATACAATACCTGCGCGGAATAGCTCAAAAATATAGCTAGAACATCTTCCATTAAAATACTCCAAGAAATAATACTTCTATACTTCAATAATAAACTTATTTACCTACTATTCACCATACTCATTAGAAAAGATTCTCATACCCATTGCGGCCGCTGGTACAGCCGCTTGGCAACTTATAACATAAGTCAACATAAGAGACTCTAGAGTAGAAGGTTAACAAGATCCTTACATTGGATTTCGACTGGATTGCAGGAGAGCAATTTGGAATGATCTTTTACAGGTCCTGCATATAAGACACTTTTCTCTCCAATATCTTACAGTACTGCTGCACATCTTTCCATTTTCATTCCCTTCCGATCAGAGTGGTCAAGTTCATAATTGCAGAATATATAAATCAAACGAGAGCGATAAGTGATACACGAATAATATCAATACCTCCTCTATTAACAATAATCGTCCCATAATTTCTGATTTGGTTTGTTAAACATATAAAGTTGCCATAAAAATAGTTTGCAGTCACCCGATTGAAGTTCTTACTTGCTCTCTTGTTACACACACAAAGTGCAACATTTATTCAGAAATAACCATTATGTTTGTTTAAGAAATTCGATAATATTCAATATTGATTCTCTGCCTAGTCGGAAGTTGTACGCGATAATTTTCCACAATCAGCTTATTTACTTCGACCCAGGAATTTATAAGTTTTTGGCTTTTGATTTCTCAGCCTTAATAGGTATTTGCATTAATTCTCATTTTTTTAAATTAAACTAAAACCGAGTATTTCTTTTAGAGGAGTACGCCATCCACCTCTTTACAAGGTTCAAATGTTAAGAATGCTTAGCGTCCACTCACGCCGCTATGGGAGTGGATAGTTTGTATAGTATATGTTAAGTGTGTCGCGGGTTCGATTAATAGCAAAGATAAGAAAGTTTCTGCTCCTTTCGCTAACTTTGCTGACTCATTTTCATCTTCGTGATGTCGTTGAGTTCTATTTACACTGTATTAACGTTCACAATTGATAAAATGCCGGATAGTATAGCTCTTCTTATCACGCGACTTCTCCACACGTGTTTACTAAATACATTTTATTTCAGTTTTAAGACAGCCAAGAGGAAAGAATTATGCACCAATTTATATTAAAAAGGACATCTTTCTTCCAAAATCAGTAAAATTACTTCGTGGAAATTTGACTACTATTCGATGATAATGATTGAAACAATCATTGCTTAGAAATAACGTTGAGTTGATACGGTATCGCATTATCATAATATATAACAAGATGAGTGTAAGAAATATATTCCTAACGTATGATTTAAACATAGTTTCATTGAAAGTAAAAAGGGGAACAGACTAAAAGTTGCGCAACTTTAAATCTAAATGAGACAAATTATTCATCAACGCCCAGAGGAAGACTTGGGAACATTTCTTCCCACCGAAAATTCTCCACATAGCGCAGTAAATTAGGACACAGGAAGAGCAGCAATTTCGAATCCGTTCGATGTGGGTGCTAATTCGAGAGCCCCGCTTTGAAAGCCACTCTTCACCGGTAATGAGCCTAATTGCTCTGATTGTCCAATCGGAAGGATTCAGCGGTGATGGGGCCCACGGGAACGCAGGGCGGTAAAAGAGCAAATAGAAACTCCCTAACCACTCAGCACACACAAATAAAGCCAGTGGAAGAAAAGATAAACTCCCAACTTTTTCGTTCAGACCACTACAACTCATTCGGATCCCTGCCACCTTTTCAAAACAGCGCCTCCGCCCTTTCCTGCACTGTTTGCCTTCCGCAATCGTTTGACAACGCGTGAGTTTTCGGACCATCTACGAATGGAGCCACACCGCACCAATGCCTAGCTGTTTACAGACGATATCGTCCTTTCCTCGGCCACCACCATTTCACGTCCCCGACGGCGGATTTCTGCGGTGTTGGCACGGCGCGTTCTCGTGCCAAAGCGCGTGTCAGGATTCGTTCAAGATCTCCACGTCTGATCCCATCCCTTTATCCCCCGCCTGACACAATTTTTTCTCTTCTTCTTCCCGATCGCGACCTCTGACCCAACCGAATCCTGAACCTACATCCCGACTCTTTCACCTCCAAACCTACTCCGCAACTTTTTGTTTCGCCCTACGACTTTGAGCATAGCTACGCGGCGAAGAATGCCGTTAAGTCTAGAGTGTGCAATTCGACATTCAAAGGCATCGTTATTTTGGCAGAAGATGGACGCGAAAGATGAAATCGCGGTTTCCTTTATTTTTAACCACATACCAGAAAAATGTGCTCGTCTAACCACTATTGCCCGTTTTGACGGCTGATATCCGCGTAGCGACGTCAATTTGTTCGATGGCATTGCATCCTAATGTGGATGTCAGAAACACAGAATGATGATTTCTTATGATGCTGAGTAGTGCATGGATGTTCCATCATCGAGAAAGGCTTTGCACAAAAGAATTATAACCTATCCTCACTGAGAGATAACCGTGAAGTGTGAATGAGGGTCACGACTTTATAACGACATCGTGGCAAAATGTGGTTCCTCGGATACCGTAAGCTAGGTGAAAAGCGTGCAATTTTCTAGTTAATGAAACTATTTCCTTGGCATTTCTGTAAATAATAAATTTTTCCGAGGGATAAATCAACCCTTCTGGAAAAACCATATGGACAAAATTAATCAACCACAAAAGATGTTAGGAGGTTATCGGTAGCTATAACATAGACCAAAGGTGAAAATAATCACTAGCTAGTTAAGATTTATTTTAAGCGGTTGTGTAAATATTCAGTATTGTGCATGGTAGTGTAGCAAAATTGTACCCTCACTTCGATATCACTTCCTTTGTAGAAACAGTACATTTTAAATTAATTATTCGGTTATAATCACTTCATTTATAAGTCCACCAAAAACAGTTGGCGAAACTATTGAAATAAAAGATTTATATTTTCATCCAAAAATATGATTTAAATATCTAATCTGAAGTAATCGTTATGATCTAGATTAACTTCGTACAACGACATTGAGAAATTGCATTCACCTTATCTGAAGGATTATACGAAACGTTTTCCAATAAATCGCAAGTATGTCCCTGTCGTTTTTTAAATGTCACGTCTACAGGCTAATTTCGCAAATTCTATGTTATAAAAGTAATTTTCATACACATGATAAAAGATGAAAATAGTATAGTATAGCCATATATTGTAATAGCTAACTTGCAATCATCATCATATTAAACATTTAAAGCCAACGTATCTCTTTCTCTCATTCATAATATCGTATACAGATATTTATATCTATTGCATAATGAATTCTATTAATATCATGTACATGATTTATGAGCTTTTTTACCGTCAAACCTCTTTCAAATAAAAGACGTAGGATAATCAGATAAATTACTAAAGATATTCGAAAATAAATAATACTGAAGCATTAAAATAATTCTTTATCGTTCAAGCAACTTTGAAGGCGCAATAGGTTTTAATTGCACCATTCACGTCATCCATTCCAACGTTGAAAACGGCTGGAAATTACGGTAGAATTACCGCTGGCTTAGAAAAGCCGTAAAAGGAAGGTCCTAAAGTTAGAAAGGAATATTTTCACCTGACCCGAGCTCAGATTTCCGGGCACGTGCATTCAAAATAAACGCGAAGAACATATCCCCCTGTTCTGCTTCAAATGATAACGGGAAGCGATGTTCCGACTCCCCTATACTTTCATCGAACGCCTCATTATCTCCTTTATCCCTTTTTTCCACACCGGCGAACTTAATCGCCTTCATCCAAGCTGTTCTTAACATCAAGAAAACGCTTCCAAAGCGCGGAAGTCCGTTGCGGACCACGCGGACGCTTTGATAGTAAAACGACTTAATGAAGGGTTATTGCTATTAAATGGTAGTCATCTTCTTCGGGAGCCAGATTAACAATAAATTGCCGAATAGTATTTTATTCGGAGAGAAATCTGTTCTCCGTAGAGATAAGAGCCGCGAGTGTATACGGGCTTGGATTTCCAGCCAAAGATAACGGCATCGGCGGCGATTTTAACGGTGGTCGTATATCACGAAACGATTGAACAGCGCGCGCAAATGAGAGCTTTCGCTCCGCAGGAGCAAAAAAAGTGGGCTTTATAAATCGTGGTATGCATGCCGAGCCGATCTTTGTTCTTGAAAGCAATCTGGTCGGGATGCGCACCGCGAATCGATTCCGGTTGGGAATTTGATTTTCTTTGCGAGTCGGTTTGGATGAAAGTTAACCAACCGAACTCCACCTCTTACGGAGAAGAAAAATAGTGCTTTTACGCCTCCAGTAACCTTTAAACGGGTTCACTTTTCCTCTAAGGTTAATGCGCAGGTGATTGAAAAGGTCAATTTCTGAGGGAAAATATCTGAACGGATTTGCAATGATGAGCGAGTTACTAAAAATAGTTCTGGAGTTTTTTCCGACGAAGAAATTATTTAATTTTGATGTAATACTCTCTTGGTAGATAAGTTAGTACTGTAACCGCAAATTTTATGGAAGTTATCCGCAAATGAGTAACAATTTTGTAACGTCATGCGATTGTAGTATTGCTGCTTTACTCTTTCTGAATTTACAGTTAAGTAAATGTTTTAATTATTATTCTTCTCTCTCGACTCTCAAAATCATTCGGTATGCGTTACCAAATCATTTTCTTGATGAAGTTGCTGTTCCAATTCCTATACTCGGAACGCCTTAAAGTTGGTAGGAATTAGAACATCAACTTCATCAAGAAAATCATTTCATGTCACACCGTATTCATTAACACGAGATTGATTGTTTCAAAATAAACCTTTCTATAATTTTCTTCTCTAGATGATGATAAATTGCGTGTAAACACACGCGAAAAATAAAAAAGAAAGTCTGGAATTTTTATTCTTTCTCCAATTCTCATTTCATGGGTTAAAATCCCTGGGGAGCTCCAATGTATTAAGTAAAATAGTTAATTAATTTTAGAAGAACGTTCACTTTTTTACTTAAAATTTAATATCTTATACTGTAGTAATACTTGAAGAAAGAGAAAGTTTTCTTTTCTTTTTCACATTAATTTCCACTTTACACATATTTCTGAATATATCTTAGACGAAACTGTCGTTATAAAATCTTAGCGAATGTTTAGTTCAACCTTCATAGTAATTTTTCTACTTTCGAAGAAAGAGTTGGTGGCCTTCTAAGAATTCATCTCTTATGCAATCACCACAATTTACTTTTGAAGTGATCATTATGATCATGTTATGGACATTAAATGAATACGTTTCCTGCTCAGGTTTGCGTGAGAGCATCCATGCGAAAGAATTCCGTTTTAGGTAAACTATTAGCATAAAAAAATTGAAAATAAACATTTGGAACCGGATAAATTATTGTGAAATTGCTTAAATGAAAAAACTGAAACTGCATTAAGTGACGTAAATTCGAAAGGAAAATTTTTAATTTCGAATTTATGGAATAATCCCCTCCACTGGGTGAACAATGGCCCAATTAATCAAAAGGAAATAAAAAAACTGTTTTCGGGGTAAAAGTACTTTTTTGTCGTGCAATCAGATTACGTCCTCTCGCATGATTTAGGAAGCGTATTGTGTCATAATCCACATTTCCTCGAATTTTCTACAACCGCGTAAAAAAAGCGCAGAGCAAAGTGAAATGGACCGGAAGTTAACAAAAGAAGGAAAAGAGATTGATTCCCTCCAAACAGTGTCAAATTCCCTGTCAAACAGTGACAGATTGTTCCACATTCCTGCTGGAGGATTACAACATTTCATTTCATCGATGGATTATGCATTTAATTGATTATAAAGTTATACCGAAATGGAAGAATATTACTGGAAAAGTGATATTAGGTAAGAACTGCACGGTTACCTTTCAATGAGGTTAGGTTACCACTATGATTTGCTCATGATGGATCATCCATGCACTACTCAGCAACAAATTCAAAGGTGCTCGTTTAAAAAAGAATTATTAGTGTAAAATTACATAAGTCAGAAACGCAATCCAATACATTTCTTAAGTTTTGAAAGTTTAATTCCCTCAGTAAAATCGTACTATTGGGCGGATACACAAATCAAAAAAATTTTCGAGTCCTCAGAGGTTGTATGCGATTAAGTGCCTGAAATAACTGCTATTGTTGTCTGTCAAATTGCTTTGCGGTGCTAGTACAATTTAAAAAGATATAATGGAAGATCTCAGTAGATAAAGATGTGCGGAGAAAAACTCGGACGTAATGAAATTACAGATAGTTAAAGAGTGTATTTGGGAGAGTGAGAGATAATTCTGGAGATAAATGGAGATGTCGCAAGGAGTTAAGTGGGAGTAGGAAAAGAACATTTAAAGAAGTAAATATGAGAGATTAAAGAGATAACGCCAAGAGCAGAGATAGTATCTGAAAAGGACGTGTAATGAAGGCGACGGAGCTTAATTAAGGTAAGAGATTTAGAAGAAGAAAAAGGAAACAATGAAATATTTCGAGGGGAAAAGCCTATGAGATACGATTCTTCCGATAAATCTACAAAAGTGACAGATTATCTACTTTCTCGGTACTTAAGGGACATTAAGGGGCAGGTTATTTTATTTCCTCGTCCAGAGTAGTTTTGTAAAAACCAAAAGGAAAAGCTCTCTAGGGTCAATAAGAAACTGCACCTTCTGCAGGATAATAACGAAAGATACGTTAACAACTCAGTTCTTACAAGAACCCTACATGATTTCCTGAAATACTACAGATTTCATTTTCCTGTTGACTTAACTACTTGGAACAAACAGAAGCAAAAGTATTCATATTTTCATCACAAAAAAACATTTGTAAATGCGTAATGGCAGTCGAATAGTTTCTGAATCATTGTTAAGAATTGATATGCAATGAATAAAAACAGAATTATACGGATATGAAAGTTGTTTCTAAGAAAACCATAGAATTAATTCCCTCACAGTATTGAAAGTATAAATCATTTCTACCAATCATTCACTATGGGCTCTTTGAAAGTAATCGCGATATACAAACTAGAAAAGTAGAAGCGAAAAGCTTCTTTTGAAAATTGTTGATTTTATCCAATTGTAAGTACCTTGAAAAAAATGGGTAAGGGTGTTTGAATATAGTTTCTTTCTTATCTTATTCCTAAAAAAATGGATTATTCTATTAATTTCTTACAAATACCCAAAGAATTTTAGTGCAATCATGCATAAAAATAAAATACCTTTTTATTAACCCATTAGGTGTTTTATAGGAAGTATATTTATACTCTCATTCTGTATAATTTAGTGAGAAGTTTCTATACACATCTTGCAAGTATTACCATCACTAGCTTTGTGCAGTTCTTACGTGTCTTCCTCATTTTGGGTGTTTTCCTAAGGTGGCTACTTATTCCCCATATATTTTTATAGGATTTTTATTTCCTCAAATTCTTCTACGTATTACGCATACGCTTACAATAGATTGGACGGAACAGAGACTTTCAAGTTTCAATCCTGCCTGAATGTAGAAGATATTTATTAATTTTTATGTTTAATAAATGCCTAATTCCGACTATACTTCCATACGACCAAGTTTCATTATCCGATAGGTAGACTAAAAATTCGCAAATGCGTAAGGAGGCGAGGGACAGGTGGTAAATGAGGAAGGTGATGCAGAAAAATGGAAAGAGAGGAGTAGATGGACAGGAAAAAGAATCCGAGAGGAGGCTGAGGAGAATCTGCATGACAATGGACCACGTCTGGGGTCGCGGGGGCATCAGGAAGAGCGGAGAGGCGGACATCAAACGGCTCCCCGCCACCCACGCCGCCCCCACCGATATAAACCGCTCATTCCGATACCGAATCCTCCGTATCAGATTCCAAAAGCGTCCCCTCTGTAGTGAGCGCCATCGCTCAGCTCTTGATAAGCATCTGATTCGGCCTTACGTAAGAACAAAGGATTAACCATAAATTCCCTCTCGACTGGAACCACTGCGCGAAAAATTTCTCCAATTAAATCCGTCGGAATGAGATTTCATTTCCGCTCGTAACGGCGATGTAATCCGAATAGGAATGGTATCGAGGCGCTCTGACATTTCAATTAAATGCTGAAAATCATTGGCGTTGTAAAAGATCGTGATAAGTATGAAATGATTTACTGGGCAATCAATGGGTTGAAGTTAAAAGAGAGAAAACGCGATCCTAATTTCTTTTTTCTTTTAAGAATGTTCTAAATCATGAATATCACCTGGAATAAAACAAGCTCTCGTTGGCAATGTTACGAGAAAAGTACAGTTTTTTTGTGAAAGTCTTTCCAAAGGAAACCCTATCCACACTTTCAATGAAGAAAAAATTATGAAAGCAATTTTATAGCACAAACAGAATAAATTTAATATTTTGACAGTTTAGCATGTATATAGAAGTAAACGCGACATAATGGAAGTAAGGTACATTACAATAATACAAAAAAGACAATCACGATTGTTAAACAATGTGACATCAACAAATGAATCTGTGAATTTATCGTAAAAGCCACATAGTGATGAAGGCCATTGAAGATTTTAACGAACAGTGTCATCTTCCATTCACCACTGTGTCAACTATTCCACCGTTGAATTTTAGTTTAACTGAACTTTCAGAAATGTTCTAAGTAAGAGCCATATTGTAAACCAGATTGTCACTAAGCAACCAAGAATTATTGTGAGGTTTTACAAAATTATTATCGGCGGGTTTCTCAAACGTTTTCGTGAGGAATATTCCATTGTATATACTACGGTAAACAGAAGGTGAAACTTTTTCTCATACAAGTTGCCGTAACCAAATATTGTAATTTAAATGCATGTGATAAAAAGATAAAAAATAATGTGAAATAGTGGTCCAAAGAAGTATTTAATAACATAAGATGACATTGAGATGCTGTCTTTCTAAGTTGAATGTAATTTCTATAATGAATTTTGAAATAATACATAAAATCTCAATTAATGATACTTCATTTTTGTAATTATGCAATACCTTTAAATTATATCGAAAGCTATATTAACGCCGTTTGTGGTGTTTTCAGCATTTCATTAATTTTTCCCTCTCAATTTCCGTGCTATGGTGATAACGAGAGACTTCATATTTGCCAACAAAAACTTTTTTCGGAGAAATCCTCATAAAAGTTTTACATTATCCGTAAAAGGACAAATAAAAATAGTATCAAAAAACCATAAAATAAATCATGGAAACTTTCCCGGTAATATTGATTAAATGGAAAGAAATGGGGATATAATGAAGAGATGATTAAAAATGTCATATCTGCGGGCGATGGAAGAAAAATTGAAATATCACTTTTATATGTCTTCGCTTTTTCAACAAACGATGTCGAGCGGAATGCTAATTAAAATTAACATAAAAAGTAATGACACAAAGGTTATCCATGACGGCGGTAGAATTAAGAAACTAAATCCACATTATTTATGATTTGTAGTGAATGAATTTTCGAACAAAAGGATAATTTAACGATTTTTGATTGATATTTCAATAGAATTATTATTATTATGGACTTATTCGTAATCTATCATGAGAACTTATTGTGAATACAAACATATTTCCAGAAGAACGACAGACAAAAAGAACATGTATTTACAGATATGACAAGATATGTACGATGAAATAACACCATTAATTAAAACTTAATACAGAGTAATAACATATTAACTAAAACACAGCCTATAAACATACGGGTAATTGAGTTTTAAATTCCGTGGAAAGATACCGGGATAATAGCTCCAAGTTGTTCTGCAGTTTCACGCTACGTTTCGCTTCGGTGCCGCCACCTCTTGATAGTTACACACAGTGGCCACGGACGGAGCGCTGCAGTAGCCACCAGTTACCGACATCTGACGGAGAATGAGGCAACTACTTCCTTGTAGCGGAAGGAGAATTAATATATTGATGAATGCCGCCGAACACGCCAAAGGAAACCTTTATAAGATGGTGGCACAAACAATTGGTCTGCTGAAGTGACTTCGAGTAGAACGCGGATACAGAGGAGAAATTAAGATTATACTAAACTTTTTCCTACTCAGTACTTAGACAAGTAAATAAAAATAATGAGGATATACAAGATTAGGTGCAGGAGAAAATATATTTTTTTAAATATTTCAAATAAGGGAATCATTAGCTTAATTCCTTCTTCGCACTCAAGTACAGAAATTTAGAATCAGAAGCATGAAAAAGTTACTTTATTTCCATCGATCGAGAGCTGCTTCTTGAATGTTCTTACGTACCGTTTTCAAGAAAAATTCAGTAACATTGTTCCGCTAAATATGTATCTGTTTGTGATGTGCAGAAGCTTGTGTGTGATAATAAACGACGAAAAGGATCTTTCAATCGCAAAAGGAGCTAATATTTTTCAAATTATATCAAAAAGGAGAAGATTGAATTCTGCTTTAAAGATGACGAGAAAAAAGTGTAAAATAACAACCATTTAGAAAATCATCATTTTTTTCCAGAGAAAGTTATAGCTCAGTTACATATGACCTAAGAAAAGACGATCATATTAGTATAAAATATCAATACGGAAAATATTTTGTATCCAGTATTTTCAAACAACACAATGAAATAAATTTTAAGTAATTTTAAAAGTGTCATCGTTACACTTTTGTTTTGCAATTACCTCTAACACAATTGCGCAACAGTGGCATTGAATATGTGATAAGGAAATATTACATGTCCAGCCCTAACTTTTCTCCGAGGAATATTTTCAAATAACAAGATAAAATTGTAATGTAGTGTTTTCAAACCGATAAAAAGTATTTTTTCAGCTTGACTATCTTATGTTTAAGTCCAAATATGTCTAAAATCACAAACGACAATGCTCGAGTCATCGAATGTATAAATCCTCTGCTCATCTCGTCCTCAAAGGAAAAGTACTCCCGGACAGAATACATGAAGTATAAACATCCAGAACAAACTATGAGAGATTTGCTCTCGCGGTACAAGATTTCAACAGAATATATTATGTTGAACAGATTACTAAAAGGTTGATTTCCCGGATTATCACTCGCAGTTTACTTTTTATATAAGAAAATAAAAGGGGATGTAATATACATTGGCAAATTAGAAGAATCTTGTCAATTTCTCGAGATAAGCATGACCTTAAACTGTAATGTTATTCTATTTTAAAGCAGCAGCCATTCTTCGGAAGGACTCGGAGTTTGAATCGCGTTCTATATTTTTCTTAACAATGCATTGAAAGTAATTGTTGCCCAGCAAAAACCTGCTTTTTTGATGTGATATACTCGTGAAAAGTAACGTCTCCTTCATATATAAAAGGGCTGTAAAGTTACAGACCCAATTTAAAAATATCGCGCAGTGTCAAAAGTTTCAGGTTTCTCAAAAATAATACGGGAAATTAAGTTATATTCTCCGGGTTTATATTTTCTCGTTTTTTGTGTTTAGCGAGATAGATAAGTAACCTTTTTTTGGAGACTTTTAGCGAATGTTGCCATTGGTTAATGTATTAATCCATTTGAATTGGTCTCTATAAAGATGGATAAGGACGGACATTTAAGAGAAAAATTTCTTGAGCTAATACAAATTGCTGAATTTGTATGATACTTTGTGATAGTCGAGGTACGCACCGAGCACTTGGCACATAAAGTATTATTCCATTATGAAAATCTTGCGAGAAGTTTGTTAAAAAATGGGAGAAGATAACGGTGACCAGTACGATACATCTGACAATTGATTACGTTACACTAAGAATAACAAAATTCAACTAAAAGTTCCACTTCTATATTGATGGTAGCTTACAGGTAAATAGCTCATTTTCAAGCAGCTTCTATGAAAATTCAATCGTAAATTGCGGTAAATAAAACATGACGATCACTGAAACCGAGCTGATTTAATTAAAGTTCTTCGACAAACACGACCGAGAAATAAAAAAGTTTGACAGCTATTCGACAGATATAGCATTCCTTGCAGGCAAATTCTTAATACATACGATGGTAAATACGCTTTAATAATTAGAGTTGGAACGAATAAAAGGGAACTTTTGCCTTTTTCATATTTTCAGACCAGTATCAGAAGCATTTCTTCCAGAAACATGTTTCATTTCCGTGATATATTTCCGAACATTCCGTTTGTTTTAAAAAGGTAACTAAAACTCGTGGCAATTTTCCACTTATCTTCAGTACTCCATCATGCATTTAGTCCATTGTATACTTGTTTGTATCTTTAACATTTAAAACACCGAGTGCGGATTAAAAATAGGAGAACGATTGCGAGCCAATTAATGTCTCTTTGAGATCAAACATTTGGCCCAACTCGTAATCAACGGGAATTTCTCGACTGGTGGGCGGGCGGCTAAATGTTAAAACTTTGTATTGATCACTCGACGGTTAAAGAGAGCAATTATTTACTCGTTTTGTTTGCGCCGGCGTAAACTTTCCCGAAAAATTAATTCACGCGGTTTTCGCTCCCTTTTTTCCCCACCGAGGGAGCGAAATCGAGTTTTATTAATCTCTGAGCCCATCCTCAAGAGATAGAGAGACATTTTCTTTTCCCTTCCTTTCTCCTCTCCATCAATATGGAACTCCTTCACGTCCCGTGAGCCTGGAAGTTAATCAATGAGCGCGTCGTGAATTGAGTTTTAAGGTCGGACGGCCACAATTCAATCAAGGCCGGTTCAGCGATCAAGCAAAAACTGAAATCTCATTCATTCCTTCATTGCCTCCTCCAAAGTCGGTTTTTCTCCCGACCGAGCTACCCTTTGCTCTCGCCTTCTCGTCAGGGTATTTTCCAAGTATTCAAAAGATGCTTTCGTCTCTATGAGACCATTCTTGAAACCCTTTCTTCTAACCGCACCTCAAAATAATTATGTTCGTAGATGGCATAATTAGTGATGGTCCGAGCTACGATTGGTGACTGGATAAGATTTTGAGAAATAAACTTATATTTAGTATGAAAATAGGTATCAGCGAGCAACGTAAATAAATTCTTGTTTAGCCGTGAGAATTATTATAGAAAAAGAATTCAGAGAAAAAATTATTCCTTGTCAGGGGAAAATGGCATATATTGTTATTAAAACGGTAGCTTGTGTCTTCTGCCCACACTTTTGGACCATCACTGGGGATACTCTTATTTCCCTCCGTGAGAATAAGAAGTAATTCACACCTTTTCGAGAGAACATCTTGAATGATAAAGAATAATCTGTATTATATAAATTTAAAGTAGTTAATACAATTTTAAGTTAAAAAATGTTTACGTTTCAATTCCTACTGAATCTGAATTAATTTAACGTCTGCTCTTCAAATTTAAAATTTTTATTTTTTGTTGCTAAGAATACGAAATTTAAGTAAAATCATACTTTTATGCCTTATTCTAAAAGAAAAACATAAAAAGGGAAAACATCGGCATTAACGTCCATTTTTTGCACTGATTGGGCCATTCCCAACCATTATTTCCGCCTTTGCCCTACTGAGATGAATCTCGCTCTGAATGCACAAGATTTTGCGAGTACCTTATTTCTGATTAAAGGAGACATTTGATACTCACTTTCTTCCTGGCAATAGAGCTAATTTGATGTAATCAAGATAACTCATAATGCTCAATTTCTAATTAGGAGCGATGAGAATGAGTACGTACGAACTACGGGGAAGGCTCTACATAACTCTTAAC
This sequence comes from Ladona fulva, assembly GCA_000376725.2. Taxonomy (NCBI): domain Eukaryota; kingdom Metazoa; phylum Arthropoda; class Insecta; order Odonata; family Libellulidae; genus Ladona; species Ladona fulva. The sequence goes on from KZ308119.1 coordinate 725,932, forward strand.
ATTTCTGAAGACGATGAGGAGACTGATAAGTGCATATATGTTAATGCCACAACGAAATTCATACGTATTCTCTTAAGGATGAGTTTTTATTGAGGATGAGCGACGTGGAGAAATATCTTCCTCTCAATTATTGTACTGAAACATAACGACTGGAAAATCGCGGGATATTTAGACGAATACAATGGAAAAGAATTCTACAGACATCAAAAGAAAAGAAAATATACTGAGCGGATATTACTGCATTTCTATCACACGAGAATGAGGGGGCGATAAATACTGCAAACCTTCACGGGGAGGTCTCCATTTATGATAACATAGAAAAAGCATTAGGTAAAGGATACGGATGAAAAATAAATAAAAGATGTGAAAAATCTAACCACAAGAATACCTGCTCAGGAAGTAGAAGACCAGGGTTCGAGTCTCAGTGACGTCGACATTTTTCACTTCTTTTTATCCTTGGGATGAACAAATGTTGAATATGAGGATGATGGTCTAACTCGTAGAACTACTTCAAATCTGATTCTTCTTCAGCGTTTCCTTAAATATTACAACGAAAATTCGCTAAAAATCTAAGAGCCAAAGTAAAGCGGTGGACCCGCGACAAAAGCGCCGGAAATTAACGCAAATTCTATCGGCGACCCGTAATCGACGGATATCTTCCCGGCGAAAACCTACTCGAAATCGGATAAATCGGAAAAAAGACTGCCTAACAATCGTTACGCTCATTCAAATTGCAACCTTTTTTGCTCGTTCTCGCGACAAGGACGGCGGGAGAAAGAGAGAGAGTGAGGGAGGAGTTTTTCCGTTGTTTTTCATTCCCGTGCTTTGATGAAACAAACCTGGGGTCCGCTCCGTCATTCCGAGAAAAGGGAGACCATTGCCACAAGAACCGTTCGGCTCGTTGGATTTATAAACACGCTCTTTCTCTCCCTTCCAGAGAGTCCTTTTTTATTCATTGCGACAATCACAACCGAACGACATTCGAGATGTGGAGAGGGCGTCCGATCCCTTTTTCCCCATCCGCGATTCTAAAGGACCACGGGGCATGGGAAACACGCGTTGTGCGATGGAAAAAAGGGGGTTCGCCGGAGACGTGGGTGAACCTCGCTTCGACAGAGCACGAGGAATTTATTTCCCTCCCTTGCCCCCGTTTTCCCTCCCGCTCCTGCGGAAAAAACCTAAGGGTCCACCGATTCTCTCAATTATTCAAAGCCGGGGAAATAATAAAAAGGGACTTTTTTCACGCGCGCTGCATTTTATCATTATTTGTCGAAGTTCCCTACCTGACGGGCTCCGGTCACACGTGAAATTCCTCAGCCTTTCCCTTTTGTTTGTGTTTTATTTTTATTTCGGAGAACCTAACGGAAAGGGGTGTGTCCGAAGGGTGGAAAATAAGGGGTGGGTGGGGATCCTCCGATTGGTGATGGAATTGATTCGTTACTCACTCCTGAAATTTTCGGGTTTGTTCTCGCATGAAATGGAAACAGAGGGACATTTTTTCTTATTTTTGTCCTCGGCCACGGGGAAACTTTTACTTGTTTCCGGGAGAGGTGATGCTTGCGACCCCCCGGTCCTGAATCGCCTGTTAATGTTTGAGGGAGAAATTTGCGGTTCGTTCCCCGTTTAGATCGGAATCATAAATGACAAAGGAATGATCACACAATACAGATCTCAACAGAAAATAATGGTTTTTCTTCCTTTGACAGTCGTCGATGATGAAAAGTTTGTGGGGAAAATGTGAACTTATAGTTAAATGTATAAACAAAGAATAGTATAAAGCAGCTAAAATCGTCATGTAAGGAAGACTTTTTTTGGCTAAAATTATTTTCTCGGCTGGAAAAAAAATGTTAAACAGAAACCACATAAAAGTGGTAGCACTTCGGAGTAATTGGTAGGATGATTGGATATCAGCGGTTAAAGTTTCATGAAATACAGAGAAATGGTAAGATCATCAAGGGTAGTAAGGACTCCATGGTATAAGACATAGCATAAGATTATTTTAAACTACTTTCAGATGAAAAAATCAGCGGCGAATAAGGTCATCCAGACCAGTAAAAATCAAATATCACCGATATCAACTAAAGGTATTGAGGGGTTTACAAACAATAAGTGTTACGCAAATTCCAGATCGAGTGAAATATTTTCTCGCACTAACAATGAATAATTGAGTCGCCCTTATAACTGCTATAGCCGTATGTCAAATAATATGTGATATTATTATAGTGTAGTACGAGAATGATACATAATGACCGTCTTTGCAAGTCCATTAGACACTTGAGGATGGTGATACACAATGGAAATATACGTAAAATGCATCAGAAATGGGAAAATCGTTAAAAAGTTTCAAAAGGATATCATAAGTAATTAACCATAATTATATTAGAATGAAAATTTTTGTATGTGAGGATATAAAATTTCGAAACAAGAAATAAATTTTAATACTGGAACATTTACGAAATGCTAGAAGTGGAAATTCAGGGAAATAAAAATATTTCTCCGTAAAAACGTAAGGATTGTCATGATTGAAACAAATTTGAATGGCCTTGTCTACGATTTTCTTAATTAAATAATAAACTAAGGACGGTTTAGCCTTTCGTTAAAAGAGGCAAGGAGCACGGTGAAATATGGCATAGGATACTGTGTAACGGAAGCCATTTAATGGGTAGTTTTTATGATAATAGTTTGTTTGCAGACATGCTAGGATTTTCAGGTAGAGATAAGATCCCTTGCTTTTGTATTCACCGGATGCGCCCGTCAACAGAATGATTCTGTTTAGCCATGATTAATTTATAAAGAGGACGAGAGAGAGAATAATGACGTTCCGCTTCGCACCTGTCATTAATTATGCGCTCATTTCAGTGTATCCATACCCTTTAATCGCTTTAAACTATGAAAGCATATCTCGACATTATTCGCAAGGAGGTCGGCGTATTCAATCGCTCCTCTCTGAGTCATGAAGTTATTATTTTTATACTCCTTTATCAAAATAAGCCTTTCTTCTTTAAAACTAGATTTTAGGATAACATTCACATTTAAACCGCATAAATTGGAAATTGTAAAGATACGAAAATCAGCCAAAGAACAACATAATTAAGACGAATGATAATATATATATATTAAGGGCAAAACTGTGAACATGGGTTAAGAGGTACAACAACGTATTATAGTTTATTAAAAGTTATAAATTATGATATACGAAAATTAAATGGGAACCCGAAGTTCTATTTTACCAAAATTGGATCTAAAGAAACAAAAGTTTGGAGTACAAATAAAGCATTGGTAGCCAATTTATTCCTAACAAATTCTCTGCTATTAAAATTGAATATTTTAGAATATAGAATTAGTGATAGAAATTTATTTACGACAAAGGTTCAAATAATCACATATACGATCATATACGGCTACAACAAATCGGAGGAAGGACATCAACAAATTAAATAAATAAATATATATTATTGAAGTAACGGTAGGAGTTATATTTTCCATAATCTTTATGATGGAAAACTATCACAAAGTCGAGGCCGAATCAATAGATTCTATCATCAACATATTAAAAAATAAATCAGTAATATTTGAAATCATCCGAAATTTATTTAAGGATAACGGGTTTAAACGTACGAATAAGTTTTAAACTACCTTCAGGTGCGTTTATGGGGTACCAATATGCCAGGCTTTTCCTGAAGCACTACTCTATGGTCTCTGTTGCATTCTAAGTTTTTCCTCCTTACCAAAGACTGCATTTCCGAGTTCCATTTCAGAGTCGTGACATATTTATCTTACGTCGCTTGAATGGAATCCTCAGTACTGAATACGTAATCCAATGTGACTCATTTAAAGGAAAATATAGCTTGCGGAATACCTGGAAATTTTAGTTTATTTTAAAAAGTTTAGTGGACACAATGATTTCATAGATAATTAGACTATAACTATAAAAGAGACAACACATTTCATTCTTATTGATAACGCTGAGGATGAAGTAGGATATAAAATGGATTTACTACAAATTGAGAACTTAATCCGCAAGAAAAAAGACTGAAGAACGAAAATTCGCCTTCGAAGTTAACACATTGAACAATCCATTACGCACTGCAATCCGCGATCCTTTGTAATGGAAATTCGTAGGTACAATTGACTACTGAGGCAGAGATAGGAAAATATTGACGCTTTCGCCCGTCTGCAATCGGCTACTCCAATATCTGCGTGGGATGCAAAACGCAATGACAACGGGAACGAGCGTAAAACTTAATGGGGTCGATTATAGGAGTCTGGATTGGGCGAAATAGAGCCGAACTGCGTTCCCATGCATTCCGAGGATAGGAGAGTGCAAAAGGTTGCGTGAGGAAAGGGAGGGTGGTGAAGGGATTTCGGGGAAAATATGGGAAATGGGTGGAGGAAGACTACAATCAGAGTTATGGGAACCCTTAATCTGTCGGTTGGCCTCTTCCAGGACTAGGCAGGTAAAAAGGCGCGTGGAATGGGAAAGGAAATAGACCGAGTTTTGCACCGCTGAGGAAAAGGAGGAGATCATGCCGAAGGAGGTCATAAGGGAAGACTTAAAATAACAAATAACAAGTCTCTTCATCTCCGAGCCTAAATCTTTGCGGCGAGTGGCCCGACGTATTTAACGAGCGGTCCCACGAAGATTTTCAGATCTTTCATAAACGAAGTGAGTGCTTATAGTACGTATTTTAATCTTCCTTTTGAAAAGGTAAGTTGACTGCGAAATTGGATCGTCAAAGTTTTCGTGCGCGGGGGTGTAGTCTGCGTGGGTAATCCGGATTACTTTATGTAGCTAGTTGAATGTTTTTTTTTCAGAGCAACGGCCATTTACAAAAAAATCTTGCTGACGCGCAGTTTTTCATTCGAATAAATTGCAAGCCATGCGGTTCAGCTGTTAGGGAATTGCTTTTCTGTTGCATTATAGGGTATTGATGATGCACAAGAAGCGATAAATTAAATTAAATATCTTTGAGAATCTTGAAGATGTGAAAATTAAATGTTTTCCTATCTTATATACATCTATAAAATTAGAATAATTTTGCATAAATGCAAAGAACCTAATTTCACAAATAAAAACTTAAACCTTTTGTTGGTCAAAAACGGTTTACAAAATTTTGCTGGCATAAATTTTTCATTCATTTCCACTCCCAAGAAATACTACGAAATGAACCAGAAATTTCTTTCATCCTAATAATAACAATTTCTTCAATACAGACTCCAACTATAAGATCTAATTTCTGATAAATAAGTCATTTAATCGCACCTAAATAATACACACAATAGTAAATGTCTACATAATTCACGGAAAGTATGTATTAAGAGAGTATTAACGAATGTATGTATTAGGAGACCACATATAATGATTACACAATGATTATAATTCTATCCATATAGTTCATATAGTTTGAAGTTGGAATTGAATGCTAAAGATCAAGAAGTTATATACAACGAAAACTATGGCATTGTAAAATTAGAGAATGAAATTTAATGGATTCTGTATTTTTCTATAACTACATGATTACGTCTCAAGAAGCAATACCATGAACGGTAATCGTTAAAAATTCGAGGAATACCGTTCTAGTAATTTTATGAATAAAAGCCCCAATCGAACCCAGCATTTCTAAATGAAAGGGCATTTAAAATATTTCCCATTCTAATCAAATGATCGACCCCCAAAAACCTTGAGGAGAGAGGCAACAATTCCATTGGCATCCCGTCGGAATGGCCACGATTCTAGGACCTAGAGGAATAACAGTAATTGGAATTAATCTGATAAGGCCGAAGTATTTGAGAATTGCATGGGAGAGTCTTAGTGAGAGAGTGGGTGGGAAGATCCGGCGGTGGCACCGGCTCCAATGAAGCGAGGGCGTCTACGAAGGCGTGGCGTCCGAAGCATTTCGGAACCAAGGGACAGAACCATCCACCAGGTCAATAATAGCAATGATCTGTGCGCCAGGATGGTGATTCTGAAGAGCGCGGATGGGAAACCGTTAACCAGCCATTAGTTCGCGTGTTATCCACTCAATTCCATCTCACAGAATAGACGAAAGTAAAAAACATCGGCTCCTGGTCGCCTACGTAGGTGCCATCATGGTCGGAAGAAACCCTCCCCTTGAATCCAATCGCCAATTTCCAACCCTTTTACACGCCCTATCGTGTTATGAATCTTTCCATATTTTCCTCAATTTCCTTACTTTTACCGCTCCTTCGAATTACAGTCGGGAATCCTTTTTCGAAACCCAATTTCCAGAGCATCGGCGCCGTTGCAGTGAAAGGATACCTTTTGCACGCAATCGGGGGAAACAAACTAAGGCTTTAACAAAAAAGGAAACCGTTATACGAGAAATGCCAAAAAATACTTGGGCAAGAAAAGACCGACATAGGGACTTGGGCACCAAGCTGTATTTTACCAGCATTTGTTACTATGTTAAATCACAAGAAGAAGGGTATACAGGTACACAGATATTTTATACTAGTGAAATCCAAAACAGATGATAATGAGTGTAACAAATGATAATGACCGTAGAAATATATTTTTATCAAAGAAAAAAAATGTTTATATCGATTCCTAAATCAAGATTTTAAAAATTATCTTTAAATAGTTTAAATAATACCCCTTGTTTAGTAAAAGAAGTGATGCAGTAGCAAATACATTTCTTTACAACTTTTAGTGAAATTTCGAATGAAAGTGATAAATAAGAAGAAAAATTAATTGCAAATCTACCTTTCCGTTCCTCGTTTACTATTTAACCAGATTAACCACCAATACACAGTATAGCTTAGTTTAATGAACAAATATTTTCGTTTCAGCGTCTAAACTGTGAAGAAAAAGAAACAAGGCGTAACTCTGGTGGCAAAGAGGGTGACCAGAGTCAAAAGTCGCCCTAAGCGGACACCGCTTCCTCTTTGGGAGGTACACTCTTTATACAGTGGCCATCGAGCGATCAAACCAAAACACTTAAACCAATCCTTAGGATCTCGAAACCTTCCATCGAAAAGGAACTTCATAACGACCGGAGCAAGACGGAAAAAAATACCGAAGTCTCCGTAGCGGAGCCATGATTTGTTGTTTCCCTCCCATTAAAGTGCAAGGGCGAGACGGTGCAGGGGAACAGATGAGGGGGTGGCGAGGGAGAGGGGCAAATGACAGGGTTTTCCAGCCGACGGACGTCTACGTCTCCAATTGGAATTGGGATGCGGCAAATGAGATGATTGCGTTGACCGATATAAGATTTGGCGCGGGTACCTGGATTCCCCGTCCCGAGGGAAACTATTATCACAAAGGGCCGATATTAGCGACACGAAAAGGACGCATTTGCTCCTTGATCTCCGCTGAGCTTCCATCCTTCTCTCCCATGTTAAATCTGTTTCCTTCTCTCGGCCGAGCCCAGAAGGCAGTCCGGAAAGGAATCGCTTTAGCTTCAATCATCGCGATGAATAGAATTTTGAAATAGTGGGCTTATTATCTATTCGAAATAAATTAAATTCTGAAAAATAGGAGCCCTTTTAAGTCCCAATTTTGAGACTTTTACATTTTTCGAAATCAAATCATACCAAATGCTATTTAACTACTAAAATACTACTGCTGCTACTTTTAAAATATTCTCCATCATTAAGGTAAAATTCCATGAGAACGGGTAAACACCGAAAAACTTAGTCTACATTTTGAACGAACACCTAATTATAGCAAGTTAACAGAATTTTTAGTTGCCGATTCGTTGAAATTTCTACAGAAATTTCCGTTTTCCACCAAGGTGCCCTATTTTCAACACTGAATGACGGCGAAGTGATCTAAAATTAATAGCATCATGCTTTTTCAAATTGTATCTCACTGTACCAAGGGAAAGTGAAAAGGCAGAAAAGGCGTTCAGATAAAAGGTGAGCTAAAAACTAATATGTGAAAAAATTTTCAGAAAACGGGGAAATATATCGGTGAAAAATAGTTACAAAATAGCTGACATTAAGAATATTAATGATGATAAAATTTTTAAATTCTTCATTAATTATTCATTTAGAAATGAAAGAAAATTAACAGAATTGCCCGACGAAAGCTTGTTAATCACCAATTAATTCCTTCAAATGCCATACCACTTTCTTTCCCTCATATATCTTCTGATATTCAAACATAAGAAAGGAAAGAAAGCATAAATTTGTATTTGGTGTAAAGAACAATGATTCTTAGTCAAAAAGTTCTAGGCATGCGTCATCAAACTCTGCACTGATTTTCACTGTATCATTTCATTTATATGACCTTAAAATGACACATGGCTATTCTAAGAAGTAAAAGCGCATGATGCTCACTTTCAATGTCAATAGAACAGTTACTTGATATATTATTGATAGGCAAAGTTCATCAGAATAAACGTGGTCAACTCAAAAATTTCTAGATAACGGTTGCAATAAAGATAGTACGGACCGGAATTTAATAACGCACATCAATTTTTATTTATCTACAGATTATAACAGCCAAATTCCAAAGTAACTGCAAGATTACTAAACGGAAAAACGTGACGGTATAAAATAAGACTTTTCGGAATTTAAAATAAATGCAAAATTTCCATACAGCAATATAATGACCATATATCATGGAATTGGCCATATCGTGAACATTTCGCTTCGTGCTAGCCTATTATATAAGATCTTTCAAGAAATTACGAAGGAATAAAAACCTGTGCGCATGACTTGGAGTGTTAACTACTTACATAGTTATCATAGCTAACAGACTCTCGGAACGAATATTGTTTCCACGCTACCACGCATAGATTTAAACGGAAAGTGAGAAGTATCCCTGTATATAAATAAAATATGTAGGCGTAAATGGAAGGTAAAGGTCACACGGAAGCTAAGAAATAGCTTGGACGTAATTCTATACGATTCGTTTCACATCGCAATTATAATATCACGAATACGTAGTTACAGCTCTCCCTTCAGCTCAAATATTCTTATTGATCCATTTACCTACGTGAGCTTTTTTCTTTATAGCAAGCATAATGAGATGCACTCTGACAGGGAGAGAATGTAAACAGGTCCATGAGGAGGAGAAACGGTCTTTTTCTCACGGAACTCATCTGAAAAGAATGTCTGTAATATAGACGAAACAACCGATTCCCACGCTTGCAACAGTAATGAATGATAGGATTCCCATTTACATTGGTAACGGACTTAATAATGGGACGATTGACGACTTTTGAAACTTCATTGCTGGAATCCCACTTTACATATATAAGTCAGACGAATATCAAACTGTAGATAATACATCTCTAAATTTAGTTTTCGTGAATATTTACCCAAATTAAAATTTATACATGATACAGAGACTCACATCTAATGAGCGCATAAAGACGGATAATCTCGGAAAATCATAGATTGAAATTACGATTCATTATGGGTCACGGGTTTATATTTCTTAATAAAATATCAGTACATGAAGAACTTCTTTGTATTTTAATTAATCTGTCGTAGCTAAAATTAGCGATCTCTGAAAAATCCAAATATAAACGTTTTCGGAATTTACTTGCATTTCTAAACTATAATATTTAAGTTAATTGTGATAACTATTTACTTTCATAAGTCAGCCAAAGTCTCAATCTTTCGTAGATTAGAAAATAATTCGTTTTAACTATGTATGGATTCCCTCTAGTTTAAATAAAATAACCTTTTCACCATTACTATTGAAATTCACTTCAAATTGAGAAAAAGATGCGAAGAATGACTGCTTTTCCGTATTGCGACTCTTTCAAAGAGATCTTACGCATTGAACTTGCTTTTTATCCGTATCGCCCAAGAATTGTGTATATAGGGTATTGAATATTCCTTAAACTGATCTTACCCTTATGTTTTCATACGATTGAATATAATTCTCCACTCTGAGGCTGAAATCTACTTCGGTAGAAATACAGCATAAATCATTACGCCTTCTACTACTGAATTGCAATGGGTGAAAATTCACAAAAGGTGAAAAATAACAGTCATTACTGTTATCACCTTTTGACAGAAAGTTTAACCTTGGCTTAATATTTCTATTCCCAGAAACATTTTTAATCTCGGTGAGAAATGACAGATTTGAAAGAGAGACACCTAGAAGAGTCAGCAAAAAAATATATTTCCGAGAATCCAAATACGAAGAATCCTGAGCGCTTAGGAGAACGAATCGATCAACCGAGTGCTCACAAAAACTACGTCATTTACGCCACTTTATGTTATAGAGCAGAAACCGCGATAATAGTTGACTCCATCAAGTGTTATTTTCGATATGAGTTCTAAAGGAAAGCAGGGAGTGGCGAGCACACGCCAGGTTGCTTCGTGAGGCCATTTCTCCTTTAATGTTAAGATGCACTGATCCTATTCACGGGTGAATCGGTAGATTGGCGCGCAGGATGAACGCGGCACGACCGTAATTGTGGCACGTTTTTTACCCGAAGGTTGCCCATTATTCAAGTAGGAATCGGAAAAGTTCTAAAAGAGGCCAAGCGACAAGGATTGCCAGCGTAGATGAGCTGCAATAGCTCGTCTCGTTAACAAAGTACTCCGGTTAAATGGAGCGGAGTCGGAGATTTACAAGGATTACAATGAAATGCTTTGCATCATCGACTAGTATTCTCTCGAACCCTTCATTAACCGAAACAGAAAACAGCGAACTACAATCGTTTCAAACAAAACGAGCGAATTCCAGAGGAAATTGCGCTTAAATGGTTAGCATGAACTGGAAGCTTAACGCATACAGTGAAATCATCGGTTTAGAAAGATTATTAAAGGCGGCACCTTGATGTCTACCGGAAAATTATAAAGTTGCAAATATGTTAAGAGAATATTTCAGGTGTGAGAGCTATAAGTTTCTCAGTTCAATCGATAATTATTTCCACTGAAATAATGCGTCTCCTTCTATATTAACTTTACGTCATTCGTGCGCATCCTTAAGATTAAATCAATTCAAGGTTAAGGAGAATAAATATTCCAGATTTTGAGATCTGTACTGTCGTACAGAAAATTTATGCATAACTCTCATTCTGGTAATGTTCTCTCTTTTAAAAGCCAATTTTCCAAATTAATGGATACTTAAGTAAATGATCATTATGCAATGAGATTGCATCATAAGCATAATTATGTACAGTAAAGCAACTTTAGGATTACCAGTGTTTTGAGTAATAAGAATACCTAGTTATATTCTACCGTACATCTCAAAGACAGATATTTGCAATTCCACAAATAAAACTAAAATATTGAGTGTCATGTCCAATCGATGGTGCTGTCTAAGGAGATATTCCTTTTCAAATCTTCAACTGGCATTGTTAACTAAAAATCAAATTTCCTGAGGAAATAAGTATAACAAATCACAAAGAAATTCACTAACCAGTCTCGGCAAGAACATTTGTAGTACTGCAAAAGAATGTAGCATTTTTTATCTCTTAATACATACCACGAAAAACAATATTTTTTTTTATTCCTAAGATCCTAGGATCGTTTGAAATATTCATTTATATAACTCTAATTCTAAATTATACTTCTCATGTCGTAAACTTAGTTTTATATAGACATATTATTGTTTCCATTTCATTCGTAAGAAAAATAATGATGAAACTATCGTATCGAGGATAAAATTTCCCTAGAATAAAATTCAAATGTGGCATAACTGAGATAATGAGAAAGAAAGAAAATTTCTGTTTACTGATAATTATGTTTACGAATGCAATTATAAAGGTAGGTGGAGTTTTAAACAATTATCGGACAAAGGGTTGAAAGTGCACCATAAGAATCGCAAATACACCATGAAGTATGCGATGATATTTTCCTGAAATTTACGGCTTCTGGTTGAAGTAGGCGAAATTGAATAGGAGGAGATAAAGCTGATTTACGAACCCAGGCGGCCATTTTTAACTAAATCAATCGACCCGTAACGAGATTTCGTAATAGTTTAATACCTCTACGCCACAAATATTTCACGAATGCCTTCGGATAGCTCGGACGTGGTATTAGGCGAATCCCGATTCGAAAATTGCACTTCGGAGAAACGTCTCCGAGACTTAAATTAAGATCCAACAAACTAGTCTAAAACCTATAAACTATTTTCGTCCACGACAAATGAGCGGTCTGAAGGCGAATATATACCTGCGATATTTTAGAAAACCAAACATCACCAGCGGAACGCCACCCATAGCCCTAGATGGCGCCTTCAAATGGATCGTAAATTCCGGTTAACAATGAGAAGTGATGGCATTAAGCGGCGTGTTAAATGCGCAGGAGATAGAACTATTCTGTTAGAGGAACCTTACGCGGTTATAACATTTATCTTTGGGAACGCGCATGCCGTTAAGTGAGCCAGAGATAGGAAGGCAAATGGGAAGAGGGGAAATTCCTCACTCGTGGCTTGTTATGTTCGCAAAATAGGGTTGAGAGCTGAGATCGCGACGGTTAGATAAATAAATAGTCGCGCTCGGATTTATTTCGGTCGCGAGCCATTTATCAAGCGCCTCGTCAAATGCTGATAACATCAACGAATGGCGTCTACAATGAGGAAAACGCAAGCGCCCATTGCTGCTACGTCTCTCTACCTTTCTCTTTTGCTGGCTATTTCCCTTACTTACTTTCCACGAAGTCTTCCCATACGATCGACAATGTTTTAGTTTTGAAATTTCCGATTGCCTGGCTACGAAGAAGAAGAAGCATCTTTCCTAAAATTACATCATTAAGCTAGAAAATGACGAAAGAAATCGTGTGCTAAACAAAAAAAGAACACAAAACGTGAGCCATTCCATAATTATGGAATTGTAGACATTTTGTACTCTTCTTTTAGTCTAAATTCTGGAACGTTACTTGTTATGCATTCTTTTTTGTTTTTAAAATAGAAAACTTCACTTCACATCAACATCACTTGAAATCTTTCAAAAACTATTCGCTAGAAAAACAGTACCCCGTTTTCGTATAACAGTATAATCATAAGATACAGTTGTGACTGATATCAAGTAACTTTATCGTCCCTTTAATACGAAGAATTAATTGATAATTGTAAATGACTCGTTCTAAGGCATACATTTGTATATGAGAGTACGGAATTCTTCGGAAATTATCGATTATCGTCAGTGACATTTTGCATGAAATCTAATTTACAATAGCAGGTTATAATGGGCTAGCATTCTGCAAAAACTTTAAAACTTCTGTTTGTGGATACACTAAAGAAATATATATCTATTGAAAGAAAAATGACAAATGGTGAAATGAGTCCATTCTGAGAAGATGTAACCAAGTTTTACGCTTCCTCGCAATTCAAATTTTCCTGTTGTGCTAATGATCTTACAATGAGGTAGACAGAGAGTTTTTATTTAAGAGAAACACTATTAATCAAATTAATGTCATAATGAAGGGTTAGGCTCGTTCATTTTAGTTAGTCCTGAATCACTCGCTCAACCTTTCATAAATAAAAATCACACTTAAATTATATCTATTTTACTTACGGAATTGTATGCTATGAATCTCACCCTGAAAATGTAATAGAAATATTCAGAGTGCGGTTATTTTCTCTTCGAGCTCATAAAACATTCCCTTACTGTCACTGCTGTATGAAAAATGTGATTAAATAATTGTGATTTCTTCGTTCTAAAGTTCACGTCTTGAACTGTAGGCAAAACAACTAATGCCGTTTTAAAAAATACGGGAAAAATTACGAAAAATATTTAAAAATATAATTCACACCAATCCCCATGGGGAATTTCAAGCCCATGTAGGAATAAAAGATTCTTAAGCGATTTAGTTTATCCTTCTTTGATCTGACTCTTCCCATTGGATTATCTGGATGATGGCATCGGAAGATACCCGATTATAGAATCAACCGCGGCTACTCCGATTAACTAATCGAAGAATCCGAATTTCCAAGCCCTTGGCATGTTTAACGAGCTACGAGCACCTATGGGTAGGAAGTACTCGTATTTGACCGGCGGTATCCAATGGATATCAATTACTTCGGAGATCGGAAGATGAAGCAGGCGAGGCGTGAGATAATTCCACCGCGAGAGACATACATCGAATAGCGTAAAATATTAAGCGTGCTCATCCACGTTCGCCGAAGCCCAATCACGCACCCATCCCCAGAAAACTCAATACCTGCGGGCGATTCTTCGATCAGCATAACGGCCACATCTCCTGGATTACTGCATATAAACCCTTTCCCGTGTTTGTGGTACAGATCGCTAGTCAATCCGGAGAGATGTAATGCACAGCGGCGGAGATATTTGTATTCCTCACTTCTCGCTGCTCCTCGGCAGATCGCAAACACGCGGAAAATGGTGGACTTAACTCTATTCCGCTCCATCCCGCCATTGCTCCCGTTTCTTTATCAACCGCGCACCCAATCCGATTCATTCCATAAGGGATAAACGCTCACCCGAGGTAATCGTAACAGATGTTCTCGCAACCAGTGGTCCAATTATCTCCTAAACGAGTTGATATGCGGCATTTTCGGTGTTAATGTACTGTTACGAAGCAATACTTGGCGAAATGGATAAATTCATATCCCGATCAGCTAAATACGTATATATTTTTCGAGCTGAAGGGGTAGATGATTCTGTTTTTATTTACCAATATTCCTTATTATACAGAAAACTTTTCGATGGTTTGATATCTAAAAGTCTTAAAGTTAGCAGAATTAGAATGGTAAATTTAAAAACTGGTACAACTTGTGTCGACTCATTATTTTTAACAAAAATGCAAGGTATAACATGAATTATATTTTTTAAGTAGGCTTGCAAATTTCATATTTTCGCTGTGGAATGAAATGACCGGCCGTAATTAAAATCCACAAGGTAACAGGTGGATATGAAATTTAATGAGTCAAACTATTATTTGATCGTACGATATTATGTCTGAATATTTAAGTCATTGCGATAGATATTAAAAGAATTCAGTGTGAAAATACTTATTTCATATGCAGGAAAAAATTCACAGAAAAATTTTTATTTGGTCTAAATCTACATATTTTTCACTTGTGATACATCTGTGTCTTATACCTCCGTAAACTCTATAGAATGACTTATCATTTGCCTATAATGGTTGTGACAAAGTAAAAGATTTATCACTCGATCATAACATTCTCTGTCCAAAAATTCTCATACACAGCGAGATTCACAGTTCTCGTTAACGGCGAGCAAAAATATATTTTTCTCAGGCGTATGGAAAGAGCAAGCAAACTATATAGTATTTGACTAAATCTAAATCCAAATATTTGAAGCTATTTATGGTTATAAAAAATTACAAATAACGAAAATAAAATATAACTAAACTGAAAGTATTTCACTGATTTTGAGTGTAAATGTCCACAATGATTTCTAAATGGATGTTATGGAATCTCATGCATGCAAAGAGTAAAGAATTCTAAAATTATGATCTCTGAGACAATGGTGGGCGTGGATTTTGTCACGACACCTTTCTGTCACTAAGGAAGCATGAGTAACCATCACCTATTTCGGGTAAGATAACTCAAAAGTCATTATCTCTATCTATTCAGAGTCCCTTATGCAATAGGTCAATACCCGACCAAATCGCAACAGGTATAGAAAATGGAAAATTTTGTATGGGAAAAGCGGTATCAGATTTTGAGGAACGTATTGATTTTTTCAAGAATCTAATTATGTGGCATGTACAGTAAAAACGCAAATTACTAAAACGACAGATTTAGAGGAATACTAACGTAGATATGGAATGATAAACATGACTTGATAGGCGGATGGAAATTTCAATGAATAAAAACATTAGAACATTAGTAGCAAAGATTCTACGGGAAATCCCACAAGTAAATTAAATGTTTTAGGTGTGTATGTTCGCCTAAAGCTTGAGAACCAGATGTCGTACGTCTTTCAAACTTTGAGGACTGTTAAATATCTGTTTTCGGGACTCTCAAATAATTTACACCGCTCTCCTCCTTAATATCACGATTTTCTTTTAGGGCAGACTCAAATCAAAATTTATTTCCTCTCATCTTCCAGAGAGAAAGCAAAAATTTAGGAAAGAATTACTTATTGGGCCGACGGAATTGGTTGAAGGGCTGCTGGTTGGAAACCCCTGGTTTAGAAGTTCACTTGAGAATCTTTGCGATTTCCCTTTCAAACGCCATTGGAAAATTCCATCATTACCTTCTTTCCCAGGTCATGAATTCTCCTCTTATCCACAAAAACGAAGTACTATTCCCATTAATGCTATTCTTTCAAAAATAGTGGAAAATGTACCTCAAAGCCGCCCACACCTCTCCTAAAACTCATTGCTCCCTCCGTTTTCGTTTCCGAATGTCCTTTTGCCACGAAAACAAAAATATTTTCGTTTCTCCGGGAGGAAACGCGGCAGGGGTGGGAGGAGAAATGAAAGGGCAGGAGAGAAATGTAGAAACAGTGCAAGGAATGAAGGGAGGGGTAACGAGAAAGGAAATTGGGAATGAGTTTGTGCGCGGTTAAGACTCCGTTCAAAGCGCCCCTCTAAAAATACAGAGAATAGAAGCATCGCTTTCTCTTCCACTATCTCTTTTCCCTTTTCATTTTCCTCTTTCTCTCGCATCCCAAATCACCCTATCCTTCATCCTCTCCTCTCTATCCACAGTAGCTCTTTCGGCCGGAATCATTTTTTTGCTCCCATATAATTGTATACTTCTTCGGCATCTTCGTCGTCATTACGTCTCGTAGGAGCATCATAATTTCCTTACAACTTATCTGCGACCTATTGCCACCGACAAAAACAATTTAGAACGCCTAAAACATCCCTTTGGTGACGTCCATCTGAAAGATGATGAATGTCAACGGGTGTGAAAAACTAGAAAGCGTCGTTTACCTTAGAAAAAGGGCTGCGCGAAAACCTGTCGGGGTTTCCCCTAAAAAGTTTGAGGTGACTAGTTTTCCAAAGGCCTTGGGAGTAATTTGAAGGATCTTAAGCTAGAGTGAATGACATTTGATGAGTTAACTTAATTTTATCCGTCCTAAGTACTGGTCTACATTATGACACACTCGTCCATTACATCGACAATGGCTAAAGATCTGAAAGTGTTATAAGATTGCATAAAATCACCTTGAGCTTAAGCAGCGGAGTCTCTAAAGTAAAAACTATCTCAATTGTAATAAAGGTAAACATTAATGAACTTAGAACTGATTGGATTATGGAACAGCAGTTACTCCTATGACAGAAAATGTTGCGCTAAATTCTGCAGTATAGACAATCATAAACATCTATGTGTTTCGACGTTGTTGCTCAAGTGTGAAACCCTCCGAATGAAAGCTAAGGATACCTTCTCAAAGAATAAATAAACCGAAATTTTACAATAGATACTGCAATCCATCAAGGACATTTTAATGTGATCCAAAAGTGTCAGCTGTAAAATTTATGGAAACGAAACGTTCAAATCGCTTTTCTGCTACTTCGACAAAATTTTCCAAGAAGAATGCGAATTTAAAAATTCGAAAATAACGCAATAAGCTTGAAATGGGTTTCAGAAATAGTTTTAACACTCAGAAAAACAAGTTGCTTTCGGAATTCTAGAGCTTTTAGTTTTCTCTCGTCAAGGTTAGCTCTGCTCTGACGAGCTAGTTAAATTTGCCCTTTCAACAAACACTCTCTGTTTCTCTGGAAAGGAAGAGAATTTTTTTTGAAAATCAAGATGCTCCGGTGTAAATGAAATGTTACATATGGTTTAAGACTTTAGAGAAAAGATCATGTAAATATTACCGTAGAAGCAAAAGAGGTATTTGGTTTTCTTAGAAATATGATTGGTAGTAAAATACTATACTTAACTATGAAAAAATGATTGTGCTAAGAGGGAAACTCTACATAATTTGCGATAAATTTTAATGAAAAGTTACTTTCAGAGTAGCTCAAACATGAATTGTATCTCGTATAGTTCAAAGTGAACAGGGGTCGGCGACGGGTGAAGTACGATTTAATTCTATGTATCACACCACAAAGACAGCGCTCAGGTTAGCTATACTGAGTAAGTGCTATGTTGATCGATGCATAACGTTCGGTGAGATTTTTCAAATAGGCTTTCGATGTGTGAAAATTTACGCTTTGATCGCTATTGTTGCCATTACCTTGGGTGTGCTTTTCGACAGAGCAACTGGTTCGAGCAATCAGCATCATGAGTGACACGTGAGTTAATTAACCCGATGGTGCACC
Organism: Ladona fulva; assembly: GCA_000376725.2. Classification (NCBI taxonomy): domain Eukaryota; kingdom Metazoa; phylum Arthropoda; class Insecta; order Odonata; family Libellulidae; genus Ladona; species Ladona fulva. The sequence continues at coordinate 744,070 of KZ308119.1, forward strand.
GATGAGAAGGGATGGGTAAAGCCGGTAGGAAGCTGAAAATAGCATCGCGCTTGGAAGGGCATACGCTCCGAACTTCGATACCTATTCGCTTTTGTTATTCCCAATACACCCCTCCAACCTGGCGTGTCAAAATCACAATCGTTTATCGCTCCGGATTCATGTTTAATTCATCGCCCAAACATTCCTCTGCTTCTGGTTGACTCGTTTTATCATACTCAAGAACGCACTGACAGAAATTCCCTAGCCGAAGAGAACGTAACTGCTGCGACCGCAAAATCTGTGAACACAGATGGTTTCTATCTCGTATTTTCCAGCAGTTTGTGTGCATATTGGAATTTCCATTCTAAAAAACTGGTGGCGGTTAGCAACTTCGGGACAGCGGTATGTTTCCCGCTAAAAGTTTAGATTTTTTGACACGTCTAAATCCGTAATATCGTTCTGTAGATGATAATTTACCTATGAAGTTTTGCTGCTTTGACAGAATGAGTGATAAAATGAAGCGATTCGTCTCGCAAAATCGCGGAATTGAAATGAGAGAGATTCAACAGGTGGCCACATTTAATATAGGTCATCGGTTATCTGATGGATGGCATTGTATATTTTATGGTAATAAAATGACGCAAATCTTCCATTGTTCATTTCTACTCAGCATTCACAAGACGATATTCTTGCTACGGTTATTTCAATGAGCATATCGCTAAGTTTTGGAGGATTTCTGGAATAAAATTACCACTTGGGTTTACTTTGGAGGACAAAAGAATTGGAACAATTGCGCTGTAAGTAACTTATCCTTTTCCAAATTCGCAACTTTGAATTGGAAGTGGATCATAGCCAAAGGGGAAGGAATAAGAAAGATTGATCGAGTAAGTGTTTTAATACCTCGAGCATTCTCCTTTGGGGAAGAAGATGAAACGCTAAATAAGGTATGACTAAGGAGCAAATCTTTGGAGTTATCAACACGGTCACATAGTTCAGCAAAATCCGGAATAAACTGAAGTTGGATCAAAATGAAAACTCTCACTGGCAAATTCTGAATAGCGGATATAAAATAAACTCTTAAGTATTTCCTCGATTGCTTTTATTTTCACATGCTTGTCCATTTCCAGCTTATTACCGCATAAATATTGTCTAAACGGATCTACCACGTTGACTTTAAGAAGAAATATGTTTTAAAAGTTTGACAAACTTTTTAAAAGTAACTTTTTCACTCGATTTGAATTCTTTTTCACTAAAGTTTTCCTCAATATATCAATTACCTCATCTCCGATGAACTTTACTAAAGCAGAGAAGGGCACAGCAATGACATTAAATTACTTATTGCCTAAATATTTATAGTTATATAGCCGCTTTCCATTGGTTGATTGCCTTTCCAAGGCTAATGCGGCGATAAGTGTAACTTTTATTTTCTTAAATTCAAATGTTGCATATCGCCACTCTTACTCTGTTTAATGGCTCGCACTCATCAATCAATAATAAAATAACAGGAATTTTCCAGCCAGTATCGACTAAGATGTCACCCATAACGAATTATTTAAGCTATTTTGACAATTTTATCAACGTCACCAGCATAAAATACGTTGTCTACTAATTATGGAAACCAAAGTCACACTTCTTATTGTTTATATTGACAAATTATAGAGATTGTTTCCTACATATCATGTAAAAAGGGATATAAATGAAATCGGGAGAGAAAAATACCACTGTAAAGATATAAACCTAAGTTACACAGATTTGCCAACATTTGGACGCGTAAAGTTTCTAAATCGCTACGATTTTATAGTTTTATCCGAACAATTGTCCTCATCAACGATCGTACTTAACATTCAAGCTCTTTGATTAAGGAGATTTTCAATCCAGAAATATCTAATGCAAAAGACGACTTCAAGCTCAACAGAGCCGATCTCGTGACTTTCATTCGTATTTACATTGAAAACTGAAAAAATCTCCTGGGCTTCCACGTACTACGGCAACCTCTATAAATCATCTCGCAGCAAAGTGCGTACGCGATATGCCTAAGCAATCAATAAATTTGATATAGGTCACTCAACCATCATGCATTATTTTAGAATAGATTGCAACTTACCATCGTAGGATTTATTTGGTAGGGATACAGTTTGAGGTTTTGAGGTAAACCGCGCTAAATGGTCCGAAATCCTTCCTCGGTGGGCGGCCGGTGGCCGTCGGCCGTTCGCCGGTCGAGCGAGAGCCGAGACGCGGGTCTAGCGCGAGGTGGCCGATAACAGTCACAGCGGGCTTAAGTCGCAGCCATTGACGGAGATGACGAGCACTCGCAATCTTGATACACGATAAACAGGGTCACAACAGGAACTCTTTGAGCTTCAGAGCTCAACTATTCCGCCGGGTTCACTGTCAACACTCGATCGTTAAAGTCTCCATGCTTGAATTCCGGAACGTTATCGGTGGTCAGAAAAGTGAAATCAGTTACTATGATAAACCTTCAGACAGTAAGTAATCGTTAAATCCTATTTTCGGGAATTCTTAAATATGTTTTTGCTGGAACTTTGAAAATAATTTAAGAATAAGAGTGAGATAGTTTATAACCAGATGTATCGATCACTTGCAACACACCTTAATTTCATTCACTTTCTTTGTAGTACGATTAAGTTCCTATGGACGAGAAAGATTCAATTACAAGATATGGTCTCCCGTAGCAAATAAGTGTTTCTCCTTCTACGAATGGACGTTCAGACGTCTTGCAAAGGGCTCGTCTTCAGACGAACTCCACAAATCCACTTCCTTTCCAACACGTGAATGTGGCACCATTCAGTGAGTACAACATCAAAAACCAGGCGATAAACAACTCCGCGAGTCTTCGGTGTCACTCAAAAATGTCCTCCGGTTCTTCCTTCAACGACGTATCGCTTACGCCGCCTTTGTTTCCCGAATTCGCTCTTCCGTCTCGCGTGGTCCACGATACTCTTCCCCTTCGATCTTCCAGACGCCTTTCGCCGCCGGCTGTCCCAGCTCCCTTCCCGCAAAGTGGGGCTTGCAATCCCGAGGGTAGGGGGCTTCCTGGCCCGGCGAACACGCGGTGCGTTGGGGCGGCGGTTTCCTGCGTAGGCCCGGCAAAGCAGCAGGGTCGGCTGAGGTGATGCCCTGAGGGTGACGGCGGGCGAGCGAGTGGGCATGGAGCGCGTCGAGTGCCCTCTCTCCCCCTGGCGGGAGGATAGGGAGTCGGCGAGGGGGGAGATGGAGAAGGGAGGGGGGAGGATTCCTCTTCCCGAAGCTGGACAGAGACTCCGAGGACGGCAGGGTAGAAGGGCAGCCGGGGAGACTCAGATGCCGCCGAGGGTGGCTATTGGCGGAACAAGAAGGGCTAATTGCCCATGGACCGAAGAGCTGGCGCTTATGGCAAACGTAGTGAGCGAAATACGCACGGATGATAGTGTTTACGTCTACTTAAGTAGTGAAGCGAGCGTATAATTTGGAAAATTTTTATCGGATGATGAGTGTTTGCGATGGATTTAAAGCCGGCTTCGGGAGATTTTTGCATCTATTATAGAGTTTGGCGAGGGATATAAACCTAGACCTGTGGTTTATTTCGTTCAAATACGAATCGAGTCATCGCTAATGGTTGCATCAATGAAGAAGCGCTTAACGCCTAGTTTAAAAAAACGCAGCACGAACCAACTGAAATTGCATAAATGGTATGCGCCGTATAGAATACAAACACTAATCAACTTGTCCACCCTTTAACGGAGAAATAGGTGATTTATTTCTATTTATTTCTCAGCTAAATTTCAACAGATTAGGATAGTATAAAAATTAGAGATTTAAACTAAACCCCAAAGTATCTTCTTGATATACTAAATCCATCCACTATCAGATTTTGCCCGAACATAATTATTGGCCTCTAGTAAGGCATTTTTAAGTTTCGATAAATATTGCCGACAATCTGAGTAATCGAAAAGTTATATCCATGGTATTCAGTGATTCACTTTCCTTAAGTAAATCATTCATTTTTATACATGATGCATACAGTAGCACTAAAGCTGTATACCGTGGCCATATGCTTACAAAACTTGGTAAATGTAATTATGAAATGTTCGTTTCAGTCGTTAACATTCTTCAAAATACGTAACTGTTCGAATTCAAACAGAATAATTCTTCGGTTTCATTTGATTTGCCAATAAATTGGATCTTTGATTGAAATTAGTAAATCCTCTTAATTGAATGTATTCGTTCTTCCAATTTATTTCTACTTAAATTGATCCTCTCATTGAATAAACATCGCTGAACTTCAACCAAATGGAAACCGCATTAGTCTAATGAATATTGCAATCAGTGTCTGTTTCCCTGATCCATGGGTTCTAAATTTTATATATTTTGGCCATTCTTCTATAAGTACGGAGCACTAATAGATATATCAAAAGTATTGATACATTTATATGCTAAAAGAAAGTATAAAAAGGTTATCAAGCGGGTCCCGGATATCCAAGTGGGTAGCGCACTCGCGTTTGGTGAAAGCGGTCATTGGTTCAATTTCCGGCGGGAGCTCATGCAAAATTACCTCAGCCGTGGGGGCAATTATAACAAAACTACTGCTACTAAAAGTAGAAATATATATAAGCAAGGTCACTAAGTAGGGAATTTAGGTAACATGAAACCACTTTAAGGCACTAAAATAAGGATTTAAGCAAGTATGGTAGAAAAGCATAATTATGTAACTGAATGGGATTTAGTGGCCTTTAACTGATATAGTTATTAACTCAAATTTGGAAAATGGTTCGATTCTTAATTCATTCAGTTCCGAATTTCTTTCTAAAAGCTACATCATATATTAATAAAGTATTAAAATTCAGAATGGTTACTTATCCTCATTCCTTAACTTCATAGATAATTCGAAAGTGAAAACAACACAGATTGTTATAAGACATTTCACGTAACAGCTAGCAAAGAGAGAGCTTAAGCCGATAATTATGAAAACATGAGCACTGAGAATAGTAAGCTTTGAACTTGTAGGATAACTGAACTACTATAAATTTTGAACACCACGCTATTTGTAAATTATCCCGGTCCTCGAGAAATAAACAGCACGTCCAGCGGAAAAATATTGGGAAACAAGGGCGAAACCTCTAGTCAAAAAAGCGAGATAATTGGCAATTAATTTTGAGGGAAATTGTCCCGAAATTACAGTCTCAAAAACTTCGCGAGACACGAGAGACCCAGTACTTCTTGGTGAGGAGGAAAAACATCGGAAGGACACGACCGGTCGGGAGAATCGCTCATGTGGGTGTTTCAAAAGTGCCGCGTAGATGGAGGGAATGGAGCCGGGGCCTTCCGAGGAGGAAAGGGAAGGGGAGGAATAGTCAAAGGGTATGAGCGGGGATCTGGAGATAGAGAAAGTAGCGAAGAAGAGGAAGGGGATAAGATACTGGTCATCATCGCCTCATCCTCTACATCTCCCACTCTTCCTCCCTCCCACACCCTCCCCGCGAGGCCGCTGGTTGGCTACGGGTCCCCGCGTAATGAGGAGGGAGTGGATTGGGAGGAAAGAGAGTGATGGCAAGGAGGAGATTGGAGAAAGGAGATGGAGTGAGGGAGAGAGGGTGAGGAGGCAAATTTCGGACTCTGTAGGAAGAGGTAAGTGAACTGTGTCATGTTTGTTTTTTCCTCGAGGGAAAACGTATTTATTGAGAAAGGGAGATCAAATAGGAAAATGATTGCTCGGGATTCCGATAAAAATTAGGAGGGGAATATTCGATGCGAATTAGTTTTCGGCAGAAAATTAACCCGCGTTCGGAAAAATGCTTCCTGTGTTGTACCATTATTTACCTGCTTCCCGTCGTTATCCTCTTTTAAATGACGATAGTTACAGAAACAGAAAAACGTATCGTACGTATTCGATGCTATCGAAATCATGATTAATTTAAGGTGTAGCATGCCGCAAACAAAAGCTGGAATTGTAATATATTCACATATAACTGGCCAAAGCAATTTTATTTGGCAACAAGGTATAATGCCGGAATCTCAAAAAAAAAGATGCTAACCAGAGAGACCATAAACATGAATGAGGTGTAATCTGATGGTAAGTTTCCGTATAGATGCAAAAAGAACATATTCGTTGAATTTTTTGCCAATTTAAAAGATACCGTATCCAAAGAATACCTTACGATGCAACTATTTTTTAAAAGAAATGACGAATTCATTCCTAACTTTAGTATAAGGTTGATCCTAAGGAAAAAGGGTTCTAATTTTCGCTAAGACTTAAAAAAATATTTTCTTAACTATTCTTATCCCAATTTTCCACCTCCCGTTTTAACATTAATAGCCCTCCAGGGAAGTTCCCGCAACACTTGTCCCTGAGGCTACTAAAAAGCTCTGGACAGTAGAAAGATATCGCTCGCCATAAAATTGGTCGTGTGAGTTGGGTTCGATTCCCGGTGGGGGCCTACATGCGAAATGACCTCCGCTGTCGAAGGAAGCATTTTTAACAATACTACTACTATTATTACCAAATATTGAATATTATTATAAATCATACAAATAATATCTATAAATGAAAATTAAACGAATATTTATTTACAAATTAAGTATCAATCGTAATAGTGATGAATAAGAAGTAAATATTGGCTTGATTTAACTCAAAGTAACGATTGCATTATTAAGCAGCAAATTTTGCAGTCAAAACCGTATCATTACAAGTATGTTAGGTCACTTCAAGGAGTGGTTGTAGGAAGAGGGATGCGGATTTCTGACTTACAGGTAGTTTCTGGTACGGTAACCCTAGCTTGTTGAGAATTGCGTAAGCGCCCTAAGGGTAATATTCAAGAATGGCCATGCTTTTGGCAATCTGGCCGAAATAAGGCAAAACTAACGTACTTAAGCAATGGTGTCAAGATTCAGGCAGATTTTACCGTGTTAATGGAAAATATAGTAATTCTAAACTAAACTAAAACCTCTATAATTCAACTTATAGTACAAAGAGGCGTTCATACGAAAAGGATACCATTGTTTCCTTTTCATTATCAATCATTTCCATCAAAAAGAAAAGTAAATCTCTGTACTACCCTCAGTTGCCTTAATTTTATTTAATGTCGTATCTGCTAAATACACATAGTGGCATCGTCCTTTAGTAGTAGCGTGGGAGTATTATCTCTACCATGAATTTCATTCAAAGAGAAAATCGTTAAAAGTAATCAGCAGCAAAATGTGACCAAGGATAAAATTGATCTCTTGAGTTCACATATGAGTACCGATTTGTTTAAAAATTTTCATGAATTTGCGTGGAATGCATACTTAATCGAGACCTGCAAAATCGATCGCCAATTATTTCTTACATGTGGTAAATGATAACCTCAACCGCTCGACCATCAATATCCTAATAATAATAAGAACGTTTCACCCGTCGAATATCCTTGAAGAACCACGAAGAACATTCAAGCACGTCAAATAAATCTAAAGGGGTATCAATCGCCCTAGGAATCCATTTCGGAAGTATCTGACATTAATTGAGTGGATGGCAAACGTTCGTGAGCAGGGCCGAGGGCTAGAAAAGGATTAACAGCGGAGGGTGGAACAGGTAGAGAGGGTGTGCGAAGGGTTAGGAATGGGAGCGAATCGAAGGCGTGGAAGTCGAGGTTCTATAAAAATACGAACGCATTCCTGGGATTCTGGTCATTTCTCTCTCTTCCGAGGCTCGGCCCATCACGCGGGGCTTACTTACGCTCCCATTACGCATGCAAATCAGAAGAGGGGGTCCACGTGAGAAGATGACGGGTGGTCGGAGGAAGAAAGGCGGAAGACAGCGAGAAGGGAGTTATAATGTTGGACGGAGACTCGTGAGAAAGGAATGCCGGAAGAATTTGGGAATAAGGAGATGAGGATGGAGAGGGTGGGGGTAGGATCGTGCTGTTGCAGGAGTTCGGGAGAAAAAAAGGAGGGACCTTCTTAAATAAGCAAATGGAAAAATTGCTGCCGAGGAGAGATTCGGATTCGAGTCCGATAATCTCGTTCTCTGTTGGAAGAACGGTAATAAAATTGGCATAATTTTATTCTCGAACATGCCGCCAACCTTTATTGCGATATTGACCTTTTATTTAATCGCACCTATGGAAATCGAAGAATTAATACAATTCAACTCAACATTAATTCCCAAAGGAACCCGAAATAAAAGAAGACTGACGAAAACGGGAAATGAACCCGGATATTCCACAGGCTAATCTGACCATTTAGTTATCTCGAAGAACATTCTCACAACCGTTCGGGAAATATGTGTAAGATCCGGGTTCGAATCCCGCTCTCATGAAACATTTTTCATGGCCGTTTTTCTTTGGGATTTTCCTCGGGTTCACACCATATCGTCACTAGTCATCTTTCTTTCAACATGAAATGTCAGAGTGTGAGCTAAGCTGAAAATTTACTATTACGGCGGATATTAAGTAATCGTTTACGTGCGTTGCTGTTTCCGATTCTACGGATTCCGTTTCTTGCCGTTCTATTCCTCTCCGTTTCAGAATAGCAAGAAGTACAATCTTGTGCATAGCAAACTCGTACTAACGTACATAGAGCTAAAGGAATGGTGCAAGTTTTTTTTTTTAAACTTGTTTCACTTCTGAATCTAATTTATAGTATATTTCCAAGCAATGAACCAGAGCAATACTAAACGTGAACCACAAATAAAATACGTAATATTCTACAAATTTTGTATCGTTTTTACAAATTATTTATAGGGAAAATATGCAATTCCACAAAGTGAGTGAATCCGAAATAATTTATAAGACTGGAAAAGTGTTATTGAGTACCTGACCGTTATAATCAAATACTAGCATTAGACTCATCAAAAACTGCCATTGAAAATGTCAATATTTTCCTGAGAATATAGCAATAAAATCTTACGTGGTAGCAAAATGGGAGTACGCCTGTTGTGTCTATTTTATAACACTTCGAAGGGTTGGGATCTGCAGTTTAAAAAATCATAGTTTCCGATGCTGACTTAGTATTTGGCAATCCATGCGTAATCCTGTCTCTGACCAGTGGAATGTCCACGTTAATGGCAATTTCTCCTTCAGCTATTCATCTACAGCACCGACTGCGAGAGTGGGATGGACGTGGAAAAAGGAGAGATAAATGTCACACTCAAATAATAGAAAGTGAGGAAACTCATTTGTGTTGAGCATAATTGGGAGCGACGCCAATGGGTTATTGCTATTTCGGAAGTACAGATGACTTAAGAAGATACGGAACTTGGACATAATCTGATAATCTCGAGTTGCGTATAGTGACTCTAAATTGAATGTCTTTCCGAGAAAAGGTCTGAGTGTAGTTAGGAAGCGCGCAGAGAGGGGCGATTAATGAAGGGTTGATGAGGGATAGCTTTCGACGGTTGAGAGATTTTAGGGAGAGCAGGTAATGGTAAGGAGAAAAGGGCGTAATGGGGACCAGGGTGAATGGACTGCGAGGATGGTAGGGAAAAGCAAAGGTCGTGAGAAAATTGCGACAGCCATTCCCCGTGGTCTCATCAAATTGGAATTCGAAAACGGAGAAAGACCTTTATTCTAGAATGATTACAAAATCGCCTTCCCCAATCCACAGTCCCTCGTGCAAAATCTTATTGGAATCCCTGAATCTTAGATTATAGCCTGGAGTAAACAGCACGGCGTTCTATTTGAGGAACTCCTTGGTATAATTAAGACGGGGCTATTTTAACAATCAAACTAGCAAGCTTTTGAATCTTATTCGAAATGTTCATATGTTTTGCTAATATTTCCAGTGACAGGAGTACCCAACCCACGGACCCAGCAGTCCCCGCAGTAACGCCTTCAACCAATTTCGTGAGGCTCTGTAGTTAAATCTTTTCTAGAAATTTAATTTAGTATTTCACATTGATAACTGAAGTAGAACAACGCAAATTGTTTGTTAAAACAAACCCAGGCCCATGGTCTCAAACTTAACCCTAGTGTCATGCACTAGTGCATGACACGGCGCGATCTTTTAATTCGTAAGTCAATACAAATACAAAAATGTTCTTTTCAGTATTATTTTATCGTTTAAAATACAAACTCCCGATTAGTAACGTCAACAGATATGATTCTGAGTCTTTCAGGGCTAGTCCGCCTTGAGTCAAAGTGGTGGCTTAATTTTCTCTCGTTCGTACGTTACTTGAGTACTGCTGCACGGGTGGAATCCACGCGAGAAGGGCATGATCTTGGAGCTAGAATATGTTCGGCGTAGAGGTTACAGAGCTATTTCATGTGTGATAGTATCAAAAATTATCAAGCCTTCGGCTCGGATTCTCAATCTCTGGTTAAAGAACTCAGTATTGGCGAAAGCTTGACGAGACATTTTGGGTAGTGGTTGGCGCGATGAAATACGAGACATCGTGATTTACAATCTCAACGAACGCGATTTCCGAACACAGACGTGAAAACATGAGATTTTGCAAGATTATAGCGAGATCAGATAGCTATTGCCGATATTTTTCTGGATTTTATAAAACGCAAAAACCAGGTTGTTAATTGAAGAGTTCAATGTTCTCATAACCTTTACCATTTGGCAAACGGCGGCTCGCAGGGTAGAAATGTGAACATTTTTATATTATTGCTCCTACAAATATCCTAAACACATTTATCGCTGAAAACAACAATTAGATTGAAAGTAAATTTTCGATAAATCTAAGAGTATAATTTATATTTAGATCGTACACATGCTATTTGTTTAGAGATTTAAACAAAAAAATTCAAAAAAATTTCAAAAAGACCATAAATTTTACATATAAAAAATCAAATACAGTAGAATACGATTTAATCATGTTACAATGGCAAACAGAAAAATCGGTTTATCAAACAGGCATGAGTCTATTCCGCTAGATTAAAGGCATAGTCAATGCGCATCATAGTAAAGTGATATATCGCTATCTTCACACCATGCATTTCATGCATCGGCAGCGGCCGCGTTTGTATTTAATGGCACGCTTTTAGACGTAGACGCTTCGATGCGAAAAGAAGCAGGATCGGCGAGATAAAAACTTCGGATTAAGCGGCGTTAAGGGAGGACGGCTGGAAGGAACGAAGAAGATAGGAATGGAGGCAGATCGCGAGAGAGAGAACGAAATGGGTATGGCTTTGAATCGCTTTATCTGAGTATGCCGAAGGGACAAGGGATTCCAGGAGTCTCGGCTCCACCCTCTGCACTCGACCACCGTGGAACCAGCGCTCCGCTGGAAGCCAACCCTTTTTCGCAAACCAAGCTCTCACCCTCTCGACTCCCACGCCGAGGGCTCCTTCCCACAATTCCCTCCTTCCATCTGTTCCTCGCTCACGATTCTCATCTCATGTCCATTCCTCCGGGTCGCCAACCTCCGCCCAATTTCCCGTACACCTCGCGGTGATAGGCGTACTCAAATCGACGAATGAGATACTCGTGACTTTTAATTACCGCTTCCTTCCCCGATCTACTGAAAGAGGTCACTGCCTGATCCCATTCCGTCAATTCGGGCGTTTTGGAAATTTTTTTGGTTTATTTTCTTTTAGAGCTGGGGGTACTGGAGCTGGCGAGCCGGAATTTGATTCAAGGAAATATTGGTACGATTCCGAATCGAGTCGAATTGATAAGAAATAGGAGTTTCTTCGTGTTTTAACGGCGAGCACCTGTTGAAGTGCAGAAGTGTACTCAAAGTTACGAGAATTAAGAATGTACAAGGCGGGAATAAATTTTCTAAATCGTTACACACGGTGATAATTTGATAACTGTTAAAACTCACCATCGATTTCGCGAATATTTCATTATTAGCACGACTCTTTAATCCTACGTTTTACTCATTCATATATTTCTTTATTTCACAAACGATATTTTTTTAGGTATTCACTCTGGCTTTCTTATTCTATTTAAAAATTTTAGAAGTACTTTGTATCCACTTTAGAGAGAAAATTTTTACTTTGAATAAAGAAAAAGATCTATTTTTTCTTTCTTTACTTATTATTGCATTGTTCTTATTATTGGAATGTATGAGAAAAGCAATAATAATTCAATAAAACTGAAGCTCTGAAATTTAATCGAAAATATTTCAGTGCCTGAAATATATTCACGATAACACTCGAAAAGATTTTAATTGTAAAATAACTACACTAAAACTATTTAATTATGTATTGATAAAGAGAATTATTTCAAAAGATTCATAAATGAAGAAATTATATCGAAAGCCTCCTCTGCTAGGAAATATATTGATAATATAGAAGACCTCCAAAAAGATGTCTGAAAAGTTTAAAAACATAAAACAGAAGTCAAAAGCAGTAATTCGATGGAGAAAATCTCATTATTTAAAAAACTGTGCACTTAAACTTTTCAAACATTTGTTATGTGAAAAACATAACAGTCTGTTTATCTCTGAGTAAAATAAATTTATTTTTCAATAAGGAGAGAAAATAATTGCAGTTTATTTATCTCGGACAGCGACGGAACAGAACGTACGGAAACCCGCGAAACGCCTCTCACATTTTTCTTCCTTGGCAAAAGAACCTGTTTTCAGAGAGAAACTCCGGTAACATCGCAATGAAGAGATACTGACAATGTTATAGCATGCTTTGACGTCTAACAGGTAGGTAAATGACATATGACGGGTAGTGAGGGATAACGCTCGGTGCGAATCTGTCGTGCATAATAACAGTAAGGAAAGTATGATTGCGAGGGTGAGATGAGGAAGGGAGAAAAGGGTGGGCAAGAGATGAGGGGGTGAGGCACTCCGAGGAGGGGGCAATGGAGGGTGAGGAGAGGCACGGATGGGGCCGCGAGGCAAAAATCGCGTGCTTCACCGACAAAGACACCCTCTCACGCACTGCCCGCCCCTGTCCGTCCACCTTCTGCACCTCCTCCCTCATTGCTCTCTCCGTTTGCTTCATGACTACGCCTTCCGACGGAAATTCCTCCGCCTTGCCATGATACGCGCTCGCGTTTATATCGATAGTCATTTGTGATATCAATCCGAGCACTGAGAAGTTGAGGGGAATCCAACTTATGATACGAGGCAAACGGCAGATGTTAAATTGCTGACCTCTCTGCATATTCCTAATTTCAATTTTTTTAAGAGCAAAAATGTGTATGCTATCTAATGTCATATTCCGAACCCACATAACATTGTAGAAGTAGGCATAGTTTTTCCAAATGGTCCACGCGAAAATGCGCAAGGAATAAATGTGTATAAGGCCTTAGTACGTAAATATTAGTCGAAAAATTTCCCATCCCTCTGAGCTCTGAAATTTTGGATATTTTCTGAACAGAATACAGCCGTAAAATTAAAGATATCCTCCGAGTATTCATGAGTTGAAGTGGCTAGGTTGAAAATTTTTGAAAGTTCAGATTGAGCACTACTGAGCGTTACAAATATTTTAACTTGTGAATCATTTAAATTATAAATTAATGTGGAAATTGATCAAATTTGAAATGTCTGCAATACAAACAAACTGGAATGAATTTCAGTTTTATAAATTCAGTCAATAGGACCAAAAAATGTTTTTTCACATGGAATGACATTTTTGTTTGCCAAATAAGCCACCCATGTAATTTCGCCATTCAAAAGGTTGAACAAAGTGAATAATGAAATGTTACGATGAATTTCTAAGGAAACTGGATTTACATTAAGTGTGAATAATGACTGATTTGCAAAGAACATATCAATGCTCCTTAATCGCAAATTATTAGATATAAATCTTAGTAGGGAACGAGAAGAAATGTTTAAATAAAACCAGCTTACATTAGTCAATCTGTAATCAGGAACTTAAAAGAATCATAGGCATCAAAGGAATCGATAAAAACCATCATTTTCATAATTTTAAAACTGTATTTCAGTTGACGTTATTTTAATCGCTTTCGAAATGTGTCAATCGTAGTTCTCGTCTTTAGAGTATACCTTAAAAGTTTAGAAGATATAATGAATATTATTACATTAATATCATAATATTATATTAAATAATACGCGATGAGGTAATACAATTAATTTTTGGGAGTTAAGATAAATATTCCTACTTTCCTAAAAAGTTTTTAGGCATCAGCTGAGATGAGGCCTTCTTTGCCTTAAACCTCATATTTCTCTTGAACTTTTGAACGTCTCTCGTCTCATCGTACGTTTCTCCTTGCCATTCAACTTCCACAGTTTCCATTCAACCTTCATAGAAACAGCATTCGCTTTGAAGAATCGACCAACATTTCTCAGCTGCTCACCTTTCCCTGTCCTTTTTAATGCAGGTCTAAAAGGATCGTATCGGAAAATCAAAATTTGGATTCCTAAGAAAGACCAAGGTTTCGGTTTGGCATTATCACGATAAATTTTCATCCCACCACTTTCTTCCATAGCTTTATTATTTGCTTCTCAATCTACATCCTTGTGCAACCAAAGTTCAAACTTCCCATTATTTCCTCAACCAACGTCCGTTCTTCCTCCCTTGACCTCCCTCTACCTCTCCCTTGGTCCATTCTCCTTGACCTTCCAGTGCCATGCCCTCCCATTACCCTCAGCCAATACCTCCTCACTCCTTCTATTCGGCCTCCGCCTTTTTCTTTCTTCCCATTTTGCTGCTCTCTTCATTTAATATCTTTTCCCTTTTATTCCCCTTCTTTTCACTGCCAGATATTTCTTGCGCTCGGCCACATAGTTCTAGCTTATCTTTATGTTATTTACTTGGAAACATAGATATATATTGCGGGGATCTCCTATTTCATATAAATATTAAGCCAGTCAGCCTTACTCTTGAGATTCTCTCTCCAGATTGTCTTTTCTTTATATATCTTCGTATTCTGATAAATTGGTTTGTTTCAAATAATGTTATAACTACTCCACAACCATACTTTGATGAATATTATATTTTTATTCTTTCAGTTCAGAATGGAGGAAATTGTATCTTTAATTAAATATTTTCTCAATCTTGTGTTCAGCTGTGTTGATTTTAAAGCTACGGAGACATGTATGAAGCTGTTTAATGGCATTCAATTTGGTCTCTACTTATAGAATACTTCGTAAAGTGTCATTAAAAGCGTTATTGTGTTGCATTTACTAGGATTTTCCCGTTCATGGCATTCTGGCTTAGTGAGGAAAGTGAAGACAAACAACCTCATTCCTCATCTTGCTTAGTGAGCCTCATTACCTCTCCAGAGCCTTTGGTAGCTAATGGTATAGGTTTAGGTTAAACTCGGCCTTCAGGATGAATATAAAGCACTGCACAGACAATTAATATCGATTCTTGTAATGTTTTACACTATGTAAACATCTTCGGAAGCTAAAAATATGAAATAAAATATTAATAAATGAATAAGAGTTTATTCATTTTAACATATTCTCTCTAGAGACGTTGTTAGTGTTACGAATCGAAATACGCCAAGAATCCTTACATTTCAGTTTCCAAAATATTACCAAGTGTCTAAATACATTTCAATTAAACATGATCTTACATAAAAATAAACTCGAATATTGTTGGACGGAGGATGAAAATCTTCCATCAGTAAAACTCATCATTTACTATCGAAGAACTATAGAAGTGCACGGTGAACCATATGGCACTTTTCCTTTGGATATTGCACATTTCATGATGAGTCTTTCCAAAACACCTACTATAATCGGCTTAAACCTTTCGATTCTCTTCTTCTGGTTAAAACTCCTGCCTCTCCTACTAAACCGCTCAAACATTCTCCCATGAGATCGGGCTCTCCAAATCAGAACAGCATCTTCCATTTCGTCCTATCCGCCTCTCCCCCGTCCTATCCAGCGATCACATCGCTTTTCCCATTTCTCCCATCTCTCCTTCAATCCTTCTCTAAGATGGAGTCCCTCTCCGCCCACTCCGGCACAGCACGGAAGGAAGAGAGAGGTCGTGTATTCGATTTCCAAAAATGGGAGCCTTCAACTGCTTCCACCTTCTCCCCACCTCTATTTCATTCTCTCGCTTGAGTTTTCTGTTGGCGTTGGGATTTCTTTTCCGGTATCCGATTGGCCCCGAGAGAATTTCCGCGGCGCTGTGTATCTTAGAGAAAATCTTCGATTTATTGTTCACCACGGAGGCAACGGAAGAAATTCTGCACAAGTGCCTGTGTAATGATGATGCCTTGCAATTAGGTTCTATTGCGATTATGGATTTCAGGGAATAAGCTGAAGAAAGTATGAATTTGAATTTCTACTGCAAGTGATTCGGATAATTTGCTGTTCGGCTTTCAGTACTATGGGTATAAAGTACACTATCGATGGTTCCAACTACTTCATCCACCATGACACCATTGTACTCAAAGTATACTTTGAGTACCATAAGTGAATACATACTTTGAGATATGGTTAGTGTAAACTCTCGTTCTCTTTAAGAAAAACATTCAACAAATCATGTAAATATAATATATACACTAGGATTGTTGAACATGATATACCTCAACCTCAAATAAAAATTATGTGGCCACTTTTAGTTCGCATGATGTGCAATGTCTATCCGTACTTATAAAGTATACCGAAGGATCATAAGTTGGAGAATTTGCTTTCCATGTAATTCTGGCAATTTTTGAAGTACAATTATCGATTTTTTGGACGATTTCCTTCATACGCCATAAAAAAATACGCTCGAGGTAGTTCACCAAGCCCCAATCAAATAAACTAAACATAGGATAAATTTCACTTCACTTGCTGACCCAATCTTGCTGACCATCGCAGATAGAACTGAACCTAAGCTGGCATTTAATTCCACTAGATTTTCCAAACACGTGAAAGGAGACTAAATGTCTTCGGTCAGAATGCTGTATACCTAAGTTTCTCTACAATTTGAGGAACACTTTCTTACGAAAAGGCCATCGGCTAGGTCATCATGGTATAAAAACGCCGATAATGACCGGTCAAGAGCGCAGAGGAATTTCGTGCTGAATCCGTGAACGTTTGGAGCGACCATCATAACCGCAACACGTCAAACCTTTTCATAGTCGGAACCAACGTGCACCGAATCCATTTATCACAGACATGCAATTTATAAAACCTCGATTCTCAGCTACGATCGAAAAATCCGTTTTTTCGTAATTTATAGGCGACTTAAACCATCACCGATCCTTACCGAGGAATTACAAGGCAAATCTCCCCTCATTTCGAGGGAACCATTCTCTACAACAATCTCGTTGGGTCCACGAACCACACCTGCACCTTTTCCTCCGACAACTCTTTGTGATCTTTACCCCTCCTACCTATTTTACTCCTTTCCTTACCCCGTCCACCTCGGGGGCACTCCTCCGCCCCCTCACGACAGACCCTCCCAAACCGGACCTCCCCCCCCTTCAGGGGCCCCTTCCCCCGCCACCTTATCCTTTGCCTCTCCGCCGTGTCAGCCACCGCCCTCGCTCCTGGATCTCAAGATGGCCGTCGGTGTCGGCAGCCACTGTTAAAACTCTCTCCGTTGCTTCCATAAGGAAGGTATGGCCGATAGGGGTGTATATGGGAAAATAAACGATAAGATCGACTTCGGAGGTCCTTCCTCGTGGTCCAATGGAAGCAACTGGGTATGCCCATCTCAGCGAAGTCGGGAGCCATGATGGCTTCGAAGGAGATTGAAGTCTGGATTTGATACGGGAGTTGAAGATGAGGAAATTTCGAAATGGCAGGGATGCATACATGGTCGAAGTAGGATAAGGCAGCTATTTGATGAAAAGCAATAAAATCTCAGCAAATGAGTGATGAATTGCTGGAGAGATATTCATTTGTAGGAGGGTGGTCTTTCCGGCAATCTTCTTTCGATCAGAGAGATGTCTGAATAGACTTAAGGTATAATTTGTATAAGAATTTTAAGATTCGCTAGATTGAAGAACGTTAAAAATTGAGTTCAGCTGGGTTTAAAATTTTTGCTCTCCTTTAGTACTTTCTTTTATAAAAGGTGATATCATTACGAGACATATATTCTTTAATATCATGGAAATGCGTAAATATGAAGCAGGAATGAAAATAAAAGATTTAAATAAAGTAAAAGTTGTATCTAGTACAAAATATCTCGGGATATGGATGAAGATGAACCCGTCTTTGAAAAAGCAGAATGACTTTTAGCCGATGCGACATTTTCTATTTGACTGAATTCAGTCTAAGCATCGAAATACATTTTAAAGTTTTCTGATTCTGACTAAGCTGTCCCTTTCTAATCCCTCGATCTTCTTCATGTAATAATTTATCATTTACAATTACGTTCCTAATCTAAATTATGAATTCAGATTCCAATAATATCAACGTGAAATTGATTCAGTTTTAGAGTGTAATAAATGAAAGCTGAACGATACCCTTCCCGAAAAATAATTAATAAAAATTACAACAAATAGAAAAATAGATATACATGTAAGGCTAATAAGTAGGAGATTTTATCGATAAAACATCCTGGTTTTGAAAAACCGATCTAAATCATTGAGTTTTGAAAGGCATAATAATAACCTAATCGGCAGAAATGCACATTTCCAATTGAGATATGATGATTCAAGATGTGGATTATTATAAAATATTATATTCCATTAATTACAAGAGTAGATTAATTACATAGAAACTATTTCTTAAAAGTGTAATTGGTTATAAATCAGAAATGAATAACGCTCAGATAATGAAGAACGCTCACCTTTTTAGCTGTAAATACAGCAACGATGGAGAAATATACGAAAGTTAAATGATCTTAGTTAACAGAGTGACTAGTCTTTACCAGCAAGCAAGACATTTATTTTCACAAAACGCTACGTGTATCATTATATTCAAGTAACGGAAAAAGCATGATTTAAATGCAGTAAAAAAATTTTTGTTCTATTAAATGATGATCTAAATTAACAACAAATTCAATGACCGAAATTAAGATGTTATTTATATGACCCTAATAATGATACAAAATATGAATAGTGACTTAAACTTTGAAGAAATAAGAATACAATCAAACAATCATATGGTTTAATTTATGGCTGCAATAAAACCTCCGATCCGAGTTGGCAATCTTTCCCTAACTTCAAGATTAGATCTCCCAGAATTGGCCGATTGCCCTAGCCATCCGAAAAACCCGACTTGCATTGCCAAGATAAATTCTGGATCTCATGCAAGATAAAACGGAAAAACCGAAAGCTTATGAGACCAAAATAATAAGATGTTGAGGATAAATTTAGATTAGAACGTAATTTCTTAAGAATTAATTTATCTAACTATTATTGCTACTATTAACTCCGTCAGATTTAAATATTTTCCTTAAAGTTTACCTAACATCCATTTACGCATATCGATTTAAAAGATTTATTCCAATTCATGTCATCATATTTTGAGCAAATTTCGGCATTGCCTGGACACATCCGTTACGTATTAGTTTGATTATCCACATTTACAAGATTTCAAAGCATCAAAGTCGCCATACGATACACTACACGTCAAATATTTTGAAGTTCATGTCTGCTCCTGGTTTGCACGATAAATGGTATCAATATCATCTGGATTTAAACGGTGACTCAGCTTCTTTTCTCTTAAAATCAAGTATTATATGAGTTAGAGGCTTCATCCGCAATTCATTCTCCAACTAACCCTTTATAAAAATATCGACTTTTTAACACATTCCAAAAGTATGAAAATCGAAAATAATATACTTTAAGGTTACCTGAACGCCAATCCTGACACCTTCTTGATGATTATCCCCCCATTAGCTATATAGCCTACAAAGTGAGGCAAAATTTTGTAGGATTATATGAGGAAGTCACAATTTATCTTTTACAAGCTCAGCTCTTTTGATTGAAATGAAAATAATTTTCTATCTTATATTTTCCCTAATTTGTCATAATTTAGACTCACGTAAGCTAACACATGCCGTACTCTTTCCTCTAACAACTTAACTTGCTTACATTTTTACTTGGCAAGTATTTCTACCGAAGTAATTCTTTACCGAAAGTCATAAAATTAATGCATATTCGTATTTGGAAACTAAAATCATCATTTAAACTCCTTTCCAGCAAGCCGTTTATCGGCGTGGAGCAGGATATATGATTTTGAAATCTGAAAGCGGAAAAGGGGGTGCCACATTTCTCGGAATTCAAAGCAGTTATTCCTGATCTTTCTTACATGGCGTTCCACAAATGATGCATATCACGTAAAATGTGTGCTAATTATCCCAAATGTTGAATTTTTTGAATGCAGATAACAGCCGATTGTCGATGAGATTATGTGGAGTTTATCACCGGTAGTAGTTAGCTAGAATGCAGCAAGAAGTAAAAAAGACCTGATAGTTTATAATCTACATTATAAATTGAATTCAGTTCTTAGCTGTAAATACGAATAGTATAATAAATGTTATAATTTTAAGCGGTCCGAAAATACTAACGGACCAGAAGCATGTAATAGAAAAATTTTGAATCTCGAATCGCAAGAACATATCCTTATTCTGTTTTTAATTCTAAATAGTTTAGCAAAGCAACCAATGTAAATATTTGTTTTGCATTTATGCATTCAACAATTATTCTATCATTAGCCCCAATATCAACAGTTAATCAAAGAAAATAAATAAACAGCTGATTAGCAATTTAGTCAGTAATTGATTTATCAACATATTCTTAAAAATAAACTTATCACAATATAAACTTATTACTTACTATATATGCTTTATAGATAGAAAATTTTATCATGTTGATGTTCTTGATGTCTCTTGCCTTAGTACCAATATAGATGGTATAAAAATATAACGAGTTAGAGAGCCCAAAAGACCCCTCGCTTTAGGCCCCAATACCTTTGACCGTTCATAAGGTCCTCGTGTGTTCAGAAGAGGTTTAATCTGCCACTGCCATTTCATCGGCGATGTAGTTTTTATATAAACACCCCAAAAATTCGCTCTAAATGATTTCACATCTCTCCCTAAGCCTTAGAGATTTTCCGATCTAAATAACGTGGGAAAAATTCTAAATTATTCCGAATAACTTTGTCATCGCGTTTTGTTTATGATCCATAAAATCGTCTCAAACGGAAAGGTTTTGAATGGACTCCGCAACAGGTGTTATATTGGCTCGAGTGGCCACTTTCTCGACCGCCGCTGGGCTAGCGATCGCAAAAGAGGAAGATCTTTCCCTTGAGGAGGGTGGCCAGTTGGGCACATCGCCCCCGAGGCATGCGTGGCTCGTGCGGCTGAGTATCCCGAGGGTCCGGCACCCCCGCGGGCGGTCACGGACGACTTCTTGCATCCCTCGTGGGGGTTTTTAAGTAGGGCCGGAGGTGGGCGAGATTGAAGGAGGGCAAGGATGGGCGGAGCCGCGATGTTTTTGCACTGTTCCTCGCACGAGCCATTCATTGGATGGGAATTTTAAAACGCGAAGGGTGGATGCGGAGTGATCAGTCAATCGTGGTGGCATTTCCGGAAGGAAATATTCCGAGAGATTGGAATGCGCGATCGTGTTGACTCTTGAGGAAAAAACGGTGAAACTTGGCCTGAAGATCAGGAGTAATGTTACCTAGCGGTGATACACCAAAGGCAATTTAATATGGCTTAATACGTTTGTATAACGGCGAATGATGTTAACGATTTGAAAGGTATGTTTCACTCACTTTTTTACATGAAAAGATTAACAAAGATCCTCATCTTACTTTCCGGTACTCTTATGATTATCCAGTTGTCTTACAACTAGAAGGCTTCCTCTTCCATCTTCCCCATATCAAGTAGTAGATGGATTAAGCAATCATTCAGGCTACGCAGAAATTATTAATCAATCTAAATATCTTGTAAAATCTGTATATAATATTATAATTAACCTTTCCTGCTCACTGAAATACCTGCATAAACAGGGGAAATGTTCTTTCCGCTCTCAACCCTTTATTATTCTACCTCCATTACTGTATCAAATAACACAGAAGAGACGTTTTTCAACACAGAAGGGGTTACAATACTTTCTTACGCAGGAAATCAATCGTATTACTACAACTAATGAAAATGTTAGTTAGTTAGTTAGACTCAACACAGAAAACCGAAAAAAACAAATACGTCCAATATCGGAATAACTAATATCTAAAGCTCTCCATGGGTTTCAAGGAAATTTATTTTACACCTGTAACATCTTTACTGAGATAAATTTTTCAAATTTTGCTGTAGAAACCCTGGTCTAATTTAGTGGATGTCAGTGCTTTAAAAGAAAACTTCTATAAATTGTAAAAATAATGCACTTCTATCATGACTTGACAATAATATCCCCTATGAAGTCTCCGCAAAAGGGAGGATTTTCCCCCCTAAAATCCCTCTCGTTCTTCACGAGCGACAGAAAAGATCCCTAGTTTTGCATTGAATTTCAGTACTTCTAAGAATTTTACCATGTTCGGAAAAACAAAAAAAACTAAAAATCTCCTCGAAGGAAGACATTCCTTCAAAATAACTCAGTATTAAATCTCTAAACAAAGATGATTATTTTGCTAGAGCTAAACAGAAGTAATAGTCTCCTAATGAGATTTTATTTATCTATCTTGTTTATTTTCACACACTTAAAAGAAAACCAATCATGAAATTGACAGAAAAGTTGACTTACGACATCAGAATGTATATACAGAGTGAACCAAGCATGTGCACTCTTTTCTAAAAGTATTTTAATATAAATATTTTTGGGACATTAATTAATGTTACCTTTTTTCCTTTACAATCATAAGAGGTGGTCACACACCGCTCAATTTGGTGGGTGAACTTCAGGATATTTATCAGTAGGAAAACTGCTGTATACCATAGTTAGATCATCCATTGAGGTAGATTGAGTTCGCCATACTTATAATTATCTTGAACGCAATATACACTATATTGGGCACTGTAACTTAGGACTTGGGTAACTTGTATTACTCTCAAAAGTCTCGATAAAATTTAAATTGAAATAGTCATACAAGTTTTTCTTTTCCGGAGGAGTGTTTTCATTTTTTGTTTGACTCTGTATATCCCATCTGAAGTCTAAATTTTATTCGGGAAAAACAACTTAAGTATAATGCTTTACCAGCGGGTATCAATATATTTGGTATATATTAACAGTAGAGATATCTCAGGGGTAGCAATGGTTTACATTCCGCTTGATCAAGCCAACCGCGATCACAGCAGGCGTTGATTCCATTGCGTGCTAATTTGAATTCATTTCGTATTGAAAGGTAAAAGTGCGTTTCAATTGATATTTCGAGGTTATCACAGCCGGCCAATTAGTGAATTCGACGCAGAAGTGGGTGTGATTATTACGCACGCTCTCTTTCTCATTTGAACTCATTCCCTCAAACGTTTGCATTCAATAGGAATTCGATGAAACGGTGATACGCTATACAACGTTCATGTACACCACAATCGATTTTCGGTTAATTCCAAACGGACGTATTTATCCAGCACCGACAAAATAAAACATCAATGAAGAATTGAGGAGTCCGTCCAATTTTAAATTAATGGAACTCAATTTTGATGGTATTCCCGTAATTACGTCTAAATTAGCAATTATGCTAATTTGCAAAGTTCATTAAAACTTCCGACTCCATGGTGTTGCATCGAATTGCTTTTTTCGGTTAGAGTTTTTTTATTTCGATTTCCTCGATTTTTTTATCAGGAAAAAGTTTATCATTCCACTGTCAATTATTACAATTTTGACAGCGATTATGAGTATTTTTAGCATTAATAAAACTAATAGTTCGAATATACGCAAATAATTTACACTTACAGGCTTATAAGAGTGATAAATTATAATTCTGTTAAATAAACTTCAATAAGGCTTTAATTTAATCCTTTAAAGACCACAAATCTGTATATCTGTAACTAAAGGATAACGTTTCAGAGGAAATATTTTTAGGAGCTGTGGTGCTATTAGAATAATTCACAAATACCTACTGATTTAGGCACGATGGATACAATCATGTTACTGTTAATAGAGAAATGAGTTACTATTGCGTGAAAATTCTTTGCGAATATCTATCGAATTCTCTGCAAAACTAATTTGACTCGTTCTTTAAAACATTTTGTTTCTGGATGGTATTTGGCTCAAACAAATCAGTAAATTATTTTTTTTCTATATTTCATTCCATTTGACATAAACTGAAGAAATGAGAACTATTCGGAGGACCTTTCGGAGAAAGAAGTCGCCGCTGACTTCGCAAGGTCAGACTTTCACTATTTGAAATTAGCTTCCCCAATAGTAATTTACTTGTTTTGCTAACCAAAGCGTTTCATGGTGCTTCGCTTAAAGGATTAGCAAAGTGAAAGCAAAGTTTCATTAATGTCATATTTACTGATTCTGTATCATCTCTAAGAGGCGAAGATACATAGATAATATGTAATTACTATAACGCTTCTTCCTTTAGATGGCTATGCATACGTCTATATTAAGAACATCTGCATTCCGCGTTAAATTGTGAGGAATGAGGGAATTATCCCGCGATAAATCTTAGCAGCCACTTTTATATGGCAATTGTAATTTAGAGATATGTTTTAAGTAATTACTTTCCTACAGCAATATTTATTTTAAGGCGACGCTAATCTTAATTCCTTAATATTGCCGATGCAGTTTTAATTTTTTTATTCAATCTGTTCGCGAATTGATTCAGTATGTTCCTGGATATATAAAGTTGTCTGTTATGTTGTCACGGGGTATACTACTCCCTTACAACTTTAGTTTGCTGTAATTAAATTTTTTTCGGTATCAAAATAATCGCTATTTCACATAAATACGAGTACTAGAAGTAAACTAGAGTACTGCTTGCTCGGTTTTTCCATCATTTTCCCCCAATAGCGGCTATATCGCAGCAAACTTGAAATTTTTTCAAAAAAATCCGAGAATATTCTTTTCTCTGAATATTGGCCAAGTTTGACACCATAAATCTTTTTAATACGCATAGATATAAAAAAATTGGCACGGAATCAAAAAATTCTATCTTTTCTGAATAACTAAGCGAAGTTTCAAGACCCTCAATCTAAAAGCCACTTTTGGCCTCTTGGCCAGTTTATTTCGATTCTAGCCCACTGTGCGCTCCCAATATTCCTGGTTTCCCTTCACCCTAATCTTCCCTTCCCTTGATCCTCCTCGTACATACTTCCTCTGCGCCGAACCCTCCCAAACAAAACCACCGTCGGTCCACTCGAGAAGTGACGGCAACACGCAACTCTACATCAGCGTATGAATGCAGGGCGTGGGTGCCAGCTAATGGAGGGATGAAAACGTACCCGGGCCGCGAGCGTGTTTTATGTGGGAGGACACGTGACCGCTCTCGAAATCCAAATCCATCGAAGGGAGCATACATTAATCCGCGGTCTCTCGCTGACTCTCACACAGCAACGGATCCCTTTTGCTTTCCCAACTCTCGAGAGGGATTGTGTTAGGTAGTGGCTATTTTCCACTGCAGAGGGCTGAGTCTTTCATCCATTGTAACCTGTAGAAGCTCCTCAGTACAGAACTGAGAAAGGGTCGCGTGACGTCTCTTGATCGAGTTTTCGACCCTTTCAAGTTGGTCGAGGGTTTTAAGAGCGGAGGTGGGGAGAGAGTCCTGTGTGGAAGCTGGAGAAAAACGATCCCTTTACTTCCTCTCATTCGTGCCGTTTCTACGCAAGGGATCAAAATGCAGTAGTGTTGTAGGAAAACAGGGTATAAGTGGTCCTCTTATTCCCACGAAAGATACCTTATAGGCAAATGAGATTAATGAAGAAAGGCCTCTTGCGCTATTAGGCTTAAGTAGTAACTACAAAACCCTTCTGTGGGAAGTAGCTTGAGCCTCGCCATCGGCATTGATAATCGAAGGAGGAAGATATATTGCTATGAAAATCGGATGAAATCTGCGCATTACAAACTACATATCTCCGTTATATATGTTCATAATTTTTAAATAGAAAAGCAACTTAATTAATACGAATCTCAGAGTGACTGTATCCCTTCTTTTGTCATATTCGAAAGCTATAAGTTATACGAATAGTCGTAATTATCGGCTGACACCAATGTCGAAAGTATGCACAATGATTATTATTCTAATATCTCATCCTATCCTTTAGCAAGGAAGTTGCTTCGTTGCGGGCTTCAATAACAGCATTTATCACCTAATTAATGAAAAACTTGGCCCAGCAAGCCCTAAGAGTTAGTCCAAGAGGAGAGAACGGAAAAGAAAGAGTCGAGGATTTAACTTAATATTCCTCAAAAAATTCCATCATTACAATTTGCTATATCTTCTCTGACATCTCACAAGTCAGTGAGTACAGTTTGCGCAAGTTTTCCATTTTTCGGTATCTACTGATCCTCTCATGGGATACAGATATATCCTCATGTTATTATCTATTCAGATAAGACTTCAGGGTTTCCCGGTGGATAGATTGTTGAAGAAGTGTTTCGCGGGATGATAATCGGGTCGCTTCACGGTGTAAAAGCGACGTTCCGACGACTATCTCTGCCGCAATCCTCAGGGTGAGTGCTGATGTCAATTCCTACCTTCCCTATATATACCGGACTGGAATGAACCGTGAATGCACCGTGGAGCGACCCGGTTAGTATTCCGTGAAACACCAACAATATTATCTATTATTTATATGTAAGATATATGTTGTCGAAACTGAAGACTTTTGGCATATTATGAAATATTTTCAATCATTTTAACTACTTCATATCAAAGCAAGAGGGAGGCATGATACTCAATAAATTGCTGAAAGATCTTCATCAAAACCGTAGAAGCAGCTATCAAGTTATGTTTCAACGTTTCAAAGTCAATTTAAATAGTGAATAAAGGAAGTAAGATTCGAACCCTTTCGCTGATAGATATTTACAATTTCGCACTCTAAATTACTCTTAAATTATTCCAGCTGATTTCTGATATCTTTATTTTATCAATAGTATTGAGTGAAAACAGATTTAACAAAGAATCCTATGCAAGTCATCCGAATCGTAGAACTTATTGAATTTCATATAGTTCTCTCCCATAATACAAAATGAAAAATAGCTGAAAATCACGCGATGACCTTAACTAAGAAGATTAGAATCAGAGATACACGTTACTGATATAAATTACGTAATTAACCTACGACGATGTTAGGCGACGTAAGTTTATTAACTATCTGCTGTTCTATGCGGAAAGTTTATCAGGGTTCATATGGCACTTAAATATGAGAAAATATTTAAACAGATTCATAACGGTCATCGGGAATTCCATATGAGATCTGAATAAAGAAAGAAATTTACTATTACAAAATAGAAAACGACAGTTTCAAATAACACAAAGCATGTCACAAATGTCTATTCAATTCCAAACAGTAAGTGTGAGGAAAGAACCTCCTACAAAGCCTTGAGGGGCAGAACCTCAAGATAATGCCTACTAAATAAATAAAAATAAATAAATAACGTCTTTATTTTGGGCGGAATTGAGAC
Organism: Ladona fulva; assembly: GCA_000376725.2. Classification (NCBI taxonomy): domain Eukaryota; kingdom Metazoa; phylum Arthropoda; class Insecta; order Odonata; family Libellulidae; genus Ladona; species Ladona fulva. Next base: position 771,358 of record KZ308119.1, read on the forward strand.
TTTAAAGTCTCCTCTTCCATTTAACCCATGTAATACGTATTTCCCATAGGAAATAGGAAATTTCCCATCTTCAGTGGCGACCTGATCTCGTTAAATCAATTTTGTCGGCCAATACTTCGCGTTGTTTAACACTGTTGTTTTCAGTTTTATATCTGACTTGAAACCGTAGACTCGCTAAAGAATTTTATCAAATTTACTATTCTAAGCTCGGAAAAAAATCCTTAAATTTGTAATTCATTTTGTTAGAAATTTTTCTTGGTGTCAAACAATATTTACGAATATTATTAATAACGCTGAATGAATAATTCTCACTTAACAACAAATTTCATTTCACTTAATAATTCGTATTTTTGTGACCCGTAGAAATGCACTATGTGAAATTAAAATAACAATAAATTCACAACTCGAGAGTTGGGAGGGGAGAGTATCAATATCGCTTAAAAATATCGAGAATATCCAGGGAAAATATTTCTGATTCCAATCTAAAAAGATACGGTATGTTTTACCAGCCAGTTTTATTTCATTTTCATCGTAATAATTTAGACAGAGGATTATTTATAGTGGCAAAAGCCTCGTCGAGCGAAGAGAAACACAAACATAAAACTGTAACTTGGTAACAAAGGCGAAATCAATGCAAACAGACTAAAGACATTTTTCGATCCGGGCACGTGAGTCCATTAAAATTTTCTGAAGCCGCACAAAGGGGTTCACTCGCTAAAAAAGGACAGCGGATGATTTTAATGGTCTCGCCATCAGAAAGCGGGGGTAAGGCGGGAATGAGGGGCGGTGATACAGTCACGAAGAGATCGGTAACTAAGTGAAAGAGAGGAACTTTGGAGTGCTGGCTTGCCATAATATTGGGTTTCATTTACGGCCACGTGCGCTCACATTGGGGCGAAAGACTCGGGCGCATGTCCGCTCTCCAGCATTCAGTCCCTTCTCAAGGAGCACTTCACAGCCGCGTGCGACTCTGATTGTCATTTCTTGCTACCGGTCTCACGGACCCTTATCCTTGGGGAGACACTCCTATGAAGGGGTCGTCTAGACTTGACGTTAAAATTAATTCTGCCACAAGGCCGCGCTGTTTTCCAGCAAGGAAAGAAAAGCAAAATGGCACGTCACACCTATATTTACGCCGAGAATGAGATTACAATAATCAAACCATTTTGTTTCTCTATACTTATATAGTGTATTTTTCTATGATGATATTTTGATGAATATGAATTTTAATTTCTTCGCATATTTGCAAATAAGTGAAATTGGAGTGTGAAATTCTAGTGGGTAAGCGAAAAACAAAAGTTATAATAAAAATCAAAGGCAACAATTGTGACAAAATCACTATCTGAGATAAAATAGGACAAATAATAAGAAAATTAATACTTTTAACTGAAAAAACATACTAAGCCGCGTGTAGACAGAGTACAAATACCAGATCGTTTCGATTAAACTACCAACTATGGCTCAAAAACTCTGACAAAGTCTACAAATTGTTCTTATAATAATTTTTATCTTAATTTTTAATCGAGTTAGATTTTGAGGGGGATAAGTTGAAAATTTTAAAAATAAAAATTCTTAATATTCCAAATAATTCTCTAGCTTATGATTATACTCATTAACCTATACTTTATAGCACATTTTAAACTAGTGAAACGCTTTAAAAACGATTAGGGATGATGATGCCTTTAAAACATATTCTTCGTATTTAATTTTTAAATATTTGGAAGGGAACGTCTCAGCATTTGAATGAAAACTGAGCGATGTTAAAAAATGGTTATTGTTTCCTAGTCAATGTTGGCCTTGATATGGTCCGTAATATTAACGCATATAACTGAATAATATATAACTTAATATTCATGCAGTAATCCTGAATTCTTAATGAATTAGATTAAACCAGTCGGTCTCAATAATAACTACAGAATTCCCGACCACAGAAGAAATCGTCAAACGAGAGGAAACCTCTCATCTTCTTCGTTTTTAGACTCGGTTGTCTTCCGCCTCCGCCATAGCCTTGGGTATCGGCAGAGCATTTGGCCTGAGATATTCCTGTACAGGAAATATAGAAACCCTACCATGTTCTCTCACGGATGCAAACCTCTGTCACGACTCCGTCATCGTGACATCCCGAGGCGACCACCAGTTAATGCGGTAGCAGAGACCCGTACTCTCACCTTGAATTCTCTTCCGTCGGAACGAGAAGTTATAATGCTCCGAAGATGAAACTGATTAATGGAACCCTACATTCACGTGCGAGTATCGTATATTCGGCTGAATATCCTGGCAGATTCCTCCTTAAGTGCAGGAGCCGAACAGTAATTTCATCCAAAATTAGGGAAATTCAAGCCGCGGTGAAGATTTGAAAATGCCCGCAAAACAGATCTATCATTCATGCCACTCAGGTATCATCTGCCATAGGAAATAAAATGTGTCCTGAAGCGGTGTTTGTGTATGTTTCAATCAGCCAAGATAGCGTCTCCACCCATATACTTGGGACGTAATATTTCATTATTTCCCTTGGTGTTAAATTAAGACAGCGGTTAGCCTATGATATTCTTATTCTTCGAAGATGTTTATACGATAAAAGAAGCAGACCTAGCTAATTATAATTGTGACGCCTTCTATAAGTGAGGTTTTCCGATTCATAGAATTTCCAGATTCATAGACAAATTATTTCAGACAATTTCATACCTTGGGTAGAATAATTAAGAAAGCAAGGATGGTTATAGTTTAAAAAGAACTTCATTTATACAGTTTTAAGAGACTTATTAACTATACTATTATAACTTAGCTATTATATATAACTATTATATATAACTTAGCTAAGCCATTGCCAAAAATACGACGCATTTTTTTCTATCATGAGGATTCTTTGAAATTCTATTTTCATGACAGGAGAATGATGAGAAGATATTTAATCTTAAATAAAATTTTACCAAGTTTCATGTTATGAAAAATGATTCACTATGGAATTTTAAACTCCTGAACTGAATTTTATCAATTACAAATGCATTTTCGGAAATGGAAAGAAACACGCACAACCGAAATTAATGGATAATAAACGAAATTTTTTGTCTTCCAAGAAAATATCAGCCATTAGAAAGAGAGGCTGCAGATAAATGGCCAGTAAAGAGAGACGCAGAACGGCATTGTGCACTCTTCACAAAGACGACTTCTTTGGATATGCTTCTGTTCGAGGAGAGATTGATAATTCGATGGTTTGGAAGAAGAAAAGAAATATTGAAGTAGTTGAGAAAGAAGAGGAAAGGATTATGGAGATGGATATTCCTAGGGATATAATGATCCATTAAAGATTTATAGGAGGGGAACTCAATTTATTGCGTTGTTAAAGTTATGCATGATATTCACCTAAGGAAAGGGAGGTGGAGAAAGAATAGACATGCTGAAGGAATTGGGAAATGTAATTATAATGAGATTCATGGTTTGATATTAGGGGATGGATAGCACAAGAATATAAATAAATGGCAAGTTGCGAAGAAATTTCAAAAATTATCTGGAACAGGGTCCCGCTATAGGTAGTGGTTATTTACCATATAAAGTATCAATTACCTCGAACTCAGACTGCAATACAAGTTAACGCCGGATAACAGCAAATCGCTAAATCCTCGGCAACACATTTTTCATGTTGAATGTTACTTGATTTAAAAATTAACGGCTTAATTTTCCGAGATTCCTTGCGAAAGTATAGGGATCACAAACTTCTAAACACCATAGTTCTAAAAGAAAGTTTCCAAACTATATTGGCTTGTTCTTCATATATCTTAACGAAATGAAAGAAAAAGGATAATAAAGGGAAAAAACGAGTGAGTAAAAGTTGGGAAGAGGCAAGAGAGGGACATAGTGACCTTATACAACGAACAGAAAGATAAAAGGCCCAAAGAGGATGCAGAAGTGAGAAATGGAAGAGAGGAATAGGGGGAGCGTCGGGTTACCGTCTTCAATCTCCGCTTTATCCGTATGCTTCTCTTTCTTTCTTCCCCTCTAAAATAAACCAAGGCGTTTGCTATCCTTTTCTCCCTGCCTCTGCTTCCCCTTGCACCCACACTCTTCTACCGCGATGCCCCTTCAACCTTTGATCTTTCTCTCATCCCATTACGTTCCCTTTTTGTTTTCACCGGCAGTTTTCTTCTCCTCCAGATCCAATGCTTGGAGAAGGAAAACGTCTTTGATTTTATCCGCTGCATATTTTTGAAGGAGGGGGAGTTGACCTCCCCTTCTTCAATCTCTCCCTCTGTATTTCTACCTCAGTGAGCAATTCAGGCGGAAGATGATTCGGAGATCTTTCGTTTTTTCCTACGTAAACCCTTAGATTCACAAGCGTTGGCATACCTTGATATTACTTTTAGGTGACAAATTCTCATTTAGCTTGTTCGTAAAAATTATGATACGACAATGCCGAACGTTATGTTGCCGATTCGTTTCAAATTATCTGGAAATGAAAGCAATGTAATTTTAGCCATAATGAACCACCAATTGATTTCTTTAATTGTATACGAAAACGATTTAAAAGCCATTTTTCAGACATGGATATATTTCAATCTTCAGAAGTAACGTATTGTTATAGACGATTAACACTGTAAGGTATAACACGCGGTAGCTTGCATATGCATGTAATCAAAAAAATAAAAATATACCAATAATCCCACACACATAAACAGATGGATGAGCTACTTATTACAGGAGTAATTTTAATAGGTTATGTTGAAAATACTTGAAAATTCACCTACTTTATCATCAGAAAAATATCACTAAGATCACAATTAGTATGCCAACATTTTTGAAGGATTGCGGTATAACACATCAGCTTCGGAGACAGCTACAACTACGACAGCATTCAACAAAAATATGTTTTATGAAAACGTACGGGTGCTAATTATTATTCTTTAAAGTTAAACTTCAAAGTTATGAAACCGTGTTATCCACGCCATACGTCAGTTTCGGAGAGCAGTTTTGAAATACTACACCCCAGATATCGAACTATTGGTAACGCGAATGAATATCCAAGCGGGCTTTCGGATAGCCAAGTGGGCAGCGCGTTCGACTTCGGTGAAAGAGGTCGCGGGTTCGATTCCCGGTGGGAGTCTACATGCGAAATGACAAAAGCAGTCGAATCACTTTTAACAATACTACTGCTAATATCCAAGCCTTCTACGAGCAGTTATTAAGCGCATTTTGCATAAGAAGGAAAAAAAGTTATAATATATATTGAAAAAATATGAATTTAGCTCTAGCAGATTAAAAAGTTATTTTAAAGGATCTCTCAAACGACGACCCAATTCCTGTTACCTGTAATCATAGTTAAAAAATATTATATTTCATTCAACTTTTTGCACAGTTTTGCTATAATGCTACTGACCATAATTCAGAAGCCATCCAAGGAAGGTTCATCTAAAAGAAGAAACCATAAAAAATAATCATCTACACCTGAGAATTCCGGCCAATCACGACATAGCAAGGTAGTCCGCGGCAACCCCAAATCAGTTCCCCCTCCACACACGAATCAAAATCTATCGAACTTTACATCGATTCAAGGTTCAAACGGGAACCTCTTGGCAAGGTAGCCCGTAAACAAATTAAAGGCGGCACTGTCCCGTATAATTTTCTCCGCGGTCCGAATAAATAATTTTCCGGGGATACTGAAATTGGAGAATGATACATTCGGAATCCTTGGAGAACAGAATTTTCCTTTGCCTTCTTTTCGGACAAACAGCGATTTTCGTGTCCAGGCCGCAGGCCGCATTCGCGTTTTAGTAACGCTCTAGTCGTGGGCACGCAAGTGTCCTTCGTTTAAGGCGAACGAGAGAGAGAGACCAGTGGTTAAGAGGCCAATCAGCCGTTAATCGAAGAGGTGGGATATAACGAGGCGGGATTCGATGGGACCGGGAGGCGGGAACGGAAAAAAGGGTTGGGATGCCGGAGTTGGAGAGGGCAGTCAAATGGGGCCCTCGATGGGTGGAGTTGCGCCGAGATGCGAGCAAGACGTGATTGGTGGGGATGCGCGGAGCAGGTGTAAAAGGCGGATGAAATAGATGATTGGGAGGAGTGAGAAAGAGAGAGTTTCGTAATGAGCGGGTCTGATACCAAGAGGAAAGAGTGGGAGGCGTAATGGAAGAGAGGATGGGAAATGAATTTAATCACTCCCAGGTGGAAGATTAAGGTAGACTAGAAAAGAAGGGATATGAAAAGAGAGCATTTAGTTAAAAGTTATCCTAATTGTGTTCAACCCAACGATAAAGAGAACTGATCATTTTGGGAAAAACTGGGATATGAACCCAGGTACTGCATTAACTCTATTTAGTAGTGTGGAGGTGAAAGTAGTCCTGAATTTATGGCAAGAAATGAAAGTATTGTATCATTGAAGCACCAGGGTTGGTTTCATCAAATTTCTCGCATCGTAGAAATATATTCCCAGATTCCATGCTAGTAAAAACTTGAATCTGTTGAATTTGTTTTGAATGAGGTAAACCCAAATATGCATAGATAAAACGAATCTTAGGGATCTATTTATGGCGTAGTTTGCCGTACCGTTAAAAACAATTTTGTGGTATCCTGTAGAATTATATAAGTTATATCGCTTTTGTGGTCTTATCTTATGCATGTATCCTTCAGGCTTGTGGTAGCTATCAACACGAAATTATGGAGCGGAAATTTTAGATTAGGAGAAATATAAAAAATAATATGAGAATGGAAGAATCTTTAATATGCGAAATCGTCTCTATACATAACGGTCATTTAAATTACCCCTAACCCCTACCAAACGCCGAAAGGCGGTTTGCAGGGTATTTATGTCGATGTAGATGCAGAACGGTATAAATATGGATGAAATTTTAGCAGTTTAATACTGTTCAACCTTTTTCTAAAATTTCACTGTCAAAGAAAAATAATAAATAAATGTAGAGGTGAGAGAACTCTATTTGCGTTCAATGAGCTGATAAAATCTATTTCCTTAGGTTAAATCAGATATAAAGTAAATGAATAGCATTTAATTTTATCCTTTCTTTAAGGCTGATGGGTGAGGGATTAACAACATGGCCTACCCAGAATGAGTAGTAAACCTTAATGCAGCATATAAAGCAAAGTAAAATTGATAAAAGATTCAAATTTTTAATTTAAACAGCAAGTTCAATGAAAATGATTATCAATTTATGTATAGTATGCGACTTGCAGTGGTATATATACTAGATAAAAATCATCGTTTTCGCGGACTCTACCTTAGCATTAAGGCTTCAACGTTACATTACGATCGCTCGAAGACGCTAAAAAATTCTTCAAACGAAAAAACGCGGTAAATAACACACTTCCTCTAACACCACACATTAGACTACGGCACCATAAATACTAAACGAGATTCTACGGGCCATTATGATATAAACAACGCAACTATTAATCCCGACGCGAAAATCCCAGCTTTTTTCTCGGCTTCGTCCAAAGATAAAATAGCAACGGGTTAGAAAATAATAAATCCTCAAAGGAGGCGCAGCTTAAGGTAACTGGATATGGCAGAAGTTCAAGATGCGGATCTCGAAGAGTTTTACGAGAAGCGCAGTGGAGAAAAAGGCAAGAAATAAACGCAAGGATGAGCGCAAACAGATTAATAAAAAATACCGTGAAGTGGTGGAGAGCAACGTGATAATGCGGAGTGAAGTCGCGGAGAAAGAAAGGGCGCAATGATGGAGGAGAGCAAGAGAAGGCTGTGCCTACAGGATTAGAAGGAGCAATAACAACACACCAACCACCCTCAGATTCTGAGCAAATCTCTGAAGAGTCGTGATGGCCTCGGGACAGATGGAGGGGGAATCTTCTCCCTCCTGTTTGGCCCCGCCCGTTCAAAAGCATTTCCCTTCCTTTAACCCTTCACGATCGTCCAGGACTGTACGTTCGCCGCGCCTTCCACACGCCCTCCTCTTCTATCACTCTGCCCGCATCTTCTCTCCTTTACGTGGGTTGGCTACCTCGCGGCGGAATGGTAAAATGCACTCGGATGCAACCGAAAATTAACTAGATTGCTTAACTACCGGTTTGAAGGTGGTTGTTCTTCACAGTAATCACAATGATAGATTTTTCGTAGTTGCTACGGTGACGAGGGTTTTAGCGCCGCGGCGGAATAGTTTAGCGCCTGCTATAATTCACGCATCTTATCACGATTTGCGTGGAGAAATTGCGCACAGCACGTACCAAATTGGATGATCGTGAACGAAAATTCCTAGATCTATTAATATCGTGCTATACCTCAGCATATTGAAAGAATCGTGATCGGGAGCGCATGAAAGGGAATGTCAGATAAAGTCGATTTGGACGGCTTCGTACATCGGATGACCTAGGAGAGAAATCGAAAGTGAAATATTGTCTCCATCGGTGATAACATGCATCGATGCACACCTCACACCCAGTCTAAGAAGATGTTTAAAAAAAACAACAACTGATAGTTAAAAGATTCAATTTAGTAACTAAAATGTTTCCAAAATTTACGCATTGAAATAATGATGAAATTAACATGGTACTTTTTATCTGATAACTTTTAATTAACCAATTCTTTATGGTATTTTGGTAGTACCTCTCCACGAAATTTAATGTAAAAGATTAGTAATCTGCGCACATATTTGAAAAAAATCACGATGAATTCGAAATTAATTGAGAAGTTAATTTATTTAAATTAATTATTGGTGTTTTTGCAAAACATTCATAACTTTAGTAGCAATTCACGTTTTTAGTTTCATACGTGACATTTCGGCATTCCTCACACTTCGGGCTCTGTAAAACCAACTTACACCTCCCCAGGGCTTAGTAAAGTGTACCCAGTATACAAAAAATATATTTTTGTTTATGATACCATTAAAACATTTTTTTCCGATTTTTCTCCGGTAAAGTAATGACCGAAGTTCACTTTACTAAAAGCGGCAGTGCGTGCCCCTTGATTTCCGCAACCAACAGCACACACCGCTGGTTTTCCAATAATATCTCCTCCCGAGGTTACGTACACTACCAAAACATTATTGTAATCGGTATTTTCATCAAATGTGGCGATGGATATATACGGTTAACCTAGAAAATAGAAATATCCGATTAAAATAACTTTAAGAATGTTCGCAATATAACGAAGCTTCGTGGTTTCCTCCGTAACAATTATGGTAATTCTATAGTTAAACGCAATGATGGATTAAAATTCCTTTATCGTTTGGTTGTTCCAATTTAATTCTTTTGGAAATTCGCATCCTCAGCTTTAATCGTCCAGTAATGTAAGCCTCTCATAAAGTTAAAGCACCGGCAAACGATTAACGCTGCTCAATTTTGACGGAAAATCAAAAATCTACTGACAACGCCCGGGAGATCACCCCCGAGCAAGAAGCTCTCAGATATTAATAAAATATTTGGAGTTAAAATATATTTATTATCAACGACTTTTAATTCAAGTAATCAGAAAGGATAACTCCAAAAGCTGTAATTAATTAATTAAGGCTTTTGGAGCTATCCTTTCTGATTATTTACTAACAGCCGTGTCTCCTCTCTTTCCTTTCATTAAATCAAGTAGCTAGACAGCTTTTTAATCTGTTTTGGCATGCAGTTGATTATCTTTAAGTATGTGTTGGGACACCCGTACCGCTTAAAAAGGAGCAAGATTTCATTTATAAAATATATAGGAAGTATCGCTTACAGCAGTAAAATTTACGGTTGGCCAAAAATATGTAACAACAAAGAGAAATCTAGAATTTCAATTACAAACATTATTACATCGTTTTTCGGGATCCTTCCGTTTTATCGATGATCACTTGATCGACAACCCAACAACTCGTCCTTTCGAAAATTTATAAATTATTGCTACACATTCAAATTTTATATGCATTTTATACGGGGTTGTAGATTATTTTGCTTTAGCATATGATTCGGGAGAAAGTAAAACGTAGGCTTAATCGAGTAACTTGGAAGAATGTTGATCAGTAAATATTGGAACGTTTATTATTTTTCCAAGCCCAAGGGTATGAATCCGCGTCATCCAGATCATTAACGACTTTCCAAGTATCAATCATTAAGTTACAATTCATCACTCACTCTAAACCTCTTGTAAGCGAAGAAATGTTTTGGGCGTAATTTCTTCTCCTCCAGCTAATCACCTGGACATTCGCGAAAACACAATCTCGCGATCCACGGATAAATCAACTCCCATAGATTCATTTCCGCACTCTTCCAGAACATAACGGATACATAGGGGGAGGGGGGCGTGGCACCTCGCCCACACCCACATCCCTCCAACATTCCCGCATCCGAACGAACGATACCCTCGTCCATGACCCTTCCCTTTAAGTGTATTGAATTCACGCGGTCCAAGATGGTGGAGCAGGGAACGGACCTCCAGTAATGGCCGTCGGGATGGGGGAGGGCATCCCGATGCCAACATCTTCCTTCAGCATCTCGCAAACAACTTTTCCAACTTCTTTTTTTTAAGTGGGTCTCCTGGAGCTCAGTGACCTCAAACAATGGTTGACCCGCACGCCTATTCTCCCTCTCCTTTCTCCTTCCTTATCAAACGGGGAAGGGAACTCACGGATCGCGGTCGGGAGTGATGGCGGTAGAGTTTGGAGAATTTGTGATCGTGGACGGGGGAGTGGCAATGGAATAAAGAGAGATCTAACGAGAGGAAGGACTATGGGAAAGTGGTGGTTGACTGTTGGGGAGTGCTCACACCCTACTTCCGTCGGCAACCCGAAATCTTCGCCTTGAAGGCATTTTAAACCATGAGGCCATGGGAGAGCTAACGAGCCATGTTGCCACATCGACCCCAACAGCACTTAAATGGAGAATAAACTTGCCGAAGAGGGAATTAAGCCGCGAGCGATGATGATAGATCCTCGCAGGAAAGGATTCCCAACTTTTGCCGACGATTTAACGTTTCTTTCATTGATTGCAATCCTTACGAGAAGGTGGACCAGAGGTAATTGTGTTTATTCGACCTAGAAATTTTTTGCGCTCGTAGGCAGTGTTTCGGTGACGTCACAGTAAATGTATAAAATAAATACATCACTCCCGGAAATTTGCGGGTGAGATAGTCACGAAAAAATGTCCATTACAGACCTTTTCATAATTGTTGAAAAAACATGAAACATTACTGCGTCCAAAGAAGAACAAGGATTACGTGTTTAAAAAAATAAGTTAAAGAGAAGTTACTTAATACATTTCCCTTGTAAGATAATTGATGTTTGACTTTTCTTAATATTATTCACCTAGATGAAAAATGAAATTAAGAAAAAAGTGTTCAAGATACTTTATAGTATCCAGTAAAGACTTGGGTGGATATATATAGAAAATTCTAATAGACTGACAAAATTCCTTGAGAAAATAACTCCGGGGGAAAGAAGAAGACTTTTTCGAATGGCTTGGTTAATGGGTTAAAGCAGCTGATAAGGGTACCAGTACAGATGCTGTATTTCTAGATTTTAGAAAAGCTTTTGACAGAGTATCGCATGTAAAAATAATCCATAAGTTGATTGCTTACGGGATAAACGAACAAGTTGTTGATTGGATAAAATCATTTTTAGGAAACAGATCGCAGCGAGTTGCGTTGGACGGAATTTTATCAGATGAGGTTTGCGTCACATCCGGTGTTCCGCAGGGTAGTGTATTAGGTCCGATTTTGTTCCTAATTTATATTAACGATGTAGTGGATAATGTTAGATGTAAGGTTAGGCTATTCGCCGATGATACTGTTATTTACAGAGAGATCGTAACTCCGGACGACATTGGTTGTTTGCAGAATGATTTGAACATTATTTCAGGTTGGTGCAGTGACTGGCAGCTTGATTTGAACGTAAAGAAGTGCGTAGCTATGATTTTTACGCGTTCCGCCAAGGGTACCCGCACACCCTATAATATTTCAGGATATCCGTTGGAGTTTGTGAGGCATCATAAATACCTAGGTATTACACTCAGTAGTAGTTTTTCCTTCAAAGAGCATATTCAAAGCATAGTAGGTAAAGCGAATAGGATGCAAAGTTTAGCCAGTAGAATTCTGAGGGGCTGCTCATCGAGTGTAAAAGAAATAGCGTACTTTTCCCTGATTCGTCCTCTCCTTGAGTATTGCTGTGCGATTTGGGATCCTCACGAAGTAGGATTAACATCCCATCTTGAGATGGTTCAACGTAGGGCAGCTAGGTTCGTTAAGGGAGATTTCAGATTTGACAGCAGTGTTTCGGCAATGATAGAATCCCTCGGATGGAACTCGCTTAGTGATAGAAGACTTGAATACCGTAGGAAGCTTTTCGATAAGTTTGTCACTACGGATCTCGGGGAGGAGATAGTTGATTTTCTCATCCCAGCTAGTAACGCACGTAATCTTCGAAAGAAAACGAAAAAGCGATACAGGGAAATAGTCGCCAGGACGGATGGATATTTTTGGTCATTTTTCCCGCGAAGTATCAGAGAAGCTAATAGCTATTCAGAGTAGTTAGGGATATAGGTGTTTTACACCCCCTGCCACGCGCCATTGGCGGTTTGCAGGGTTGAAATGTAAATGTAAATATAAATGTTAAATTCATTCGCAATCTTAAACATTGTCATAAACGGGGATCTGATATCTGAATTAATAAAACATTTCTAAGAGCAATGACTTTTGGGAGAATCTCAAAAATCGAATTTATTACTAAATGCCGTTTTAATTGATCGCTAGAAATATTGTTTTGATCGAAAACTAGGTGCAAAATTTATTACAAGGGAATTTAAAGGGAATCATATAAAAGAAGGAGAAAGATATTAAGAGCAAAAAATGAAACGATACAAATAAAAAATGCATGATTTTCTGCTAGAAATGCGATACATTTATAGGCGAACGCGAAAGAATTTCCGACTGGAAAGGTAGGAAAAAATGTCCTTTTGGGGCGCATGCTGAAACTATTAAGCATGAATCATTTTATAGGAAATCTCATGGGAGCGGAAAGCTTTGAGCAGGAAATGAGAACAAAAACGCGAAAACACTGGCGGAGAAAAGATGTAAGCGGCGAGCGGCATTTGCGAAGTATCTCTTAATTTTTTGCATCCCAAATGTCTCCGAAGATGTCTTCATCTCCGACTGCGAGGAGACGGAGAGGGAGAGGGTTGAATGGAAAGAAATAGTAAGTAGAGAAGGCTGAGGGAGGGAGGAGATTGCTGGCGGACAGCAGTAGAAACTCACAGAGAGGGAGTAATGCCAATAAGAGGGGTGGGTGATGCTTCCAGACGAAAATATAAGATATTTTAGACACAGAAAAATCTGGAAGAAGAGTTTGGGTCTCACATTCAATTCTTCATAGATGTCCTGTTGAACAAGTCCAAATAAATCCCTAATAAATTGGATGATATGTTCATTACATGGCGTTACGTTCATAGAGGATTACGTTTTATTTTCAAATATCTGCACACTAAGTCTTTCGAGGCAAGAGACCGAGTGAAGGATTTTCTATCTACTTCACGAGAAAAAATAACTGGCCTGAAAACCAGATTTAGATGAAACTGTAGTTTTGACAATAAAAGAAGAATAAATCTAGAAAGGCTAAAAAAGAAAAAAAACAAATCCAGAACTCCTCTAACCTTTTTTATGAGAATAATCCCGAATCCAGAATGCTAAACTGAAGAATATGAAGAAATCATCAGATGTGCTTCACAAAAATGAAAAATGTCAGGTATAAAAATATTCCTACATCATGGCACATGCCTCAGAAAACTTTCGTATCAATCCTTTTCTGTTTTAACGGGAAAAATTGGCTTACAGCTGAAAAAATCATCTATTTGTTATGGAAATATTCATGCATCTTAAATTTACATATCTTACATTATTGTGCATAATTATAATAGGAATGAAACCAATAATTGAAATAATATGGAAAACAAACAATAGGATCACTTAAAACAACTGACTACAAAATTGCGCCCTTTTTCAAATTAATATTAAAAAATTCTCTCCTTCAAGGATCTCCAAAAGCCATTGCTATCATAACTCCACGGATTACGAAGAAAATATCTTTCCAATTGTCTATGCAGTAAATTTAATTCAATCCATGCCAAAATAATATTTATTACCTCTAAACTTCATCTGGCATCATTCAATCAGCCGAAAGGAACTACATTACGCAATTCATATAAGTGTTTTTGCGAGTAAACAGTTGCTTACTTTATACTTTTACAGCGATCATAATTACAACTTGACTACAATTATTTCGGCAAGGGAATAAAAAGGTGGTCTTTTCAACTTTTTGAGCAAGGCTTATATCGATTATCCCTCCATCTTGTTTTCTCCAACCGAAAGAGAGAGAGAGAGGGAGAGAATCACTCGACCCTCAGCTTCCCCACTCCTCTAAAAGATGCAAAACGTACGTTGCCTCTCGTTCACTCCCCCATTTCTTCCCCATACCAACTTCCTTTCCCTGCCCCTTCTCCCGTTCATACGAATATATCGATTCCTTCCCATGCTGGAAAAGGGGAAGAAGTGGCCGTAGGACAAGGACGAGCCCTTCTTATACCCCTTGAGCATTGGATAAGCGTACCTTTAAGGGAAGGCCAAAGGATCCTCAAGAGTTTTCCATGGCGAGACTTAGAAAAATCGTAATGAACAAATTGACGAATCAAATTGATAATTTATCCATTAATCGATATTAACAAGATAAATTATTTCTTATTAATTGTGCTTAAAAACTCAAACTAGTGCCTTCCACAAGCAATAAGACGATACAAATGTGAAACAATTATTTTAATAACAAGTATGTGTATTAATAAGTGTAGATGACAAGAAAAGAAGAGAGAAGATGTTCAGGGAAACTAGGGTTGGAATCTTAGAAGCCTAGAAAAGGAAAATTAAGGTAGGAAACGGAAAAGGAAAACGTTAAGGTAGAAATGAAGAGGTCCAACATTAGCATACTAGAGCTATGTGTGCATACTAAGGGGGAGATTTTTGGAGCGACAATGTGCGTAATTTTCAGTGGGGGAAATACTAGCCAGAGGGGCGTGGCAATAGTTTTAGACAAGAAAGCAAGAGAAGCGGTGATAGCCATTGAGCTAATAAGCGACCGGATCATGGTAGTAGAAGTAAAGGGTGATACATTGTGATAGTTCCAGTAAACTTGCCCACAAGTAGTTGCAGCGAAGAAGTAAACTTAGTTTATGATCAAATAGAAGAAGTAATATGGAGGGTTACAGGCAGTAACTTAATTTTAATAGGGGACTGGAATGCAGTAATTGGGCAAGGCAACTATAGGGAGGAAGTGAGAGGACTACGAAATAGAAACGACGGGGGACAGATATTAATAGACTTTTTAAGAGGAAAAGGGGGAAAAAGAACGAGGAATACATTTGGAGTAATGAGAGTACTAGTAGAAAGAAGTATGGAATTTATAAGGAAAGTATGTTTTGTTGATTTTGAAAAGACTTTCGATAGAGTCCAATGATCAAAACAGATGAGAGTTTTAAAGAAAATTAAGTTGGACGAGAAAGACAGACGTTTGGTGCAAAATTTGTACTTAAATCAAGCATCACAAGTTAGAGTAGCTGATGGGGAATAAGAATGGGCAGGGTTGGGAAAGAAGGCAAGACAAGACTGCCCACTAACTCCATCGCTTTTCAATAAATATGTAGAGGAAATGGTTAATGAAGCTTGGGAAGAAAAAGACAAGCGAGTAAAATTTGGCGGGGATGTAGTTAAGTCGGTAAGATGTGCAGACGATAAAGCTATTGTGTGCGATTCCGAAAGGGTTTTACAAATACTAGTAAATGAAGTAAACGATAAAGAAAGAGAATTTGGATTAAAAATTAACTAAAACTAAAGTAATGAGATTTGCCAAACGAAAGAAAGCTAAGCTAACGATCAGAGTAGACGGTGAAAAACTAGAACAGTTAGATAATTTCTTTCTTAGGAAGTGTGAAATCTTGTGATTGGAGGTGTACTGATGAGGTTCGAAAAAGAATAGCATTGGTCAAGGAAGCTTTCGCGAAGCGGAAGGCATTGCTAAAGGAATGAAGAAAAGATTGCAAAAATCCTTAGTGTGGAGTTCTTTGCTGTATGGATATGAAACGTGGAACTTGCGTAAGGAGGACATCAAAAGATTAGAGGCCTTCGGGATGTGGGTATGGCGTAGAATGGAAAGGGTAGCACATAAAGAAAAGGATAAAGGTGACTTAACAGGTTAAGGCGTGCACCGAGGAAAAATCCCGAGGAAAAACGGACATGAAAACATGAAAGATAAGTCCTCAGGTTCGAGTCTTGGTCCAGTCAAACTTTTTCGTGTCCGTATTCCTTTGAAAGAGTGAGTTGGTTTGCTAGAAAAACAAATACAGAGGTACTAGGTATGGTTTAGGGAAGAGAGGGTTCAAATTGAAGTAACCAAACGTCGACAGAGATGTATGGATCAAAAAATAAAATAAAAGGGATTGCTAAAGAATTTGATTGTGGGTAGAACACAAGGGAAAAAGCGGAGAGGAAAAAAAAACAAAAAATTATTACAAGATATAAAGGATGGGGAAAGTTACCAGGAAGCAAAAGAGAGGACTACTACTACTACGAGAGGACGTTGAGTAAGGAATATTAGGACTCTTGAGCCTACCGAAAGGTAGAAAATATATGTATGTAGACAGTAACATTTGGTATTTCCTTTACCAGATTTCCCCTTGAAAACCTTGATTTGGGACCAGAAAATAATTTTTTCTGGTCCCAAACATAACTTAATCAATCAGGCTAGCGCGAAAACAACAAACGAAAAAATTTAGGTCCCTTTCGTTATTCACTGAATATCTCATCTTTGTCACATTA
Source organism: Ladona fulva (assembly GCA_000376725.2). Classification (NCBI taxonomy): domain Eukaryota; kingdom Metazoa; phylum Arthropoda; class Insecta; order Odonata; family Libellulidae; genus Ladona; species Ladona fulva. Next base: position 788,135 of record KZ308119.1, read on the forward strand.
TTAACTGCAATACATTAAGTTTCATGTTATACCTAAATGTATTTTCACGGAAAGATGGAACCCTTAAGGAATTTCTCTCTAACTCATCATACTTAAGGGAGAGCTTAAATATTTTCTGTGCCACTATCACATCTATAACTTTTTAAAACTAGACAAGGATGGAAATTTTATCATTTATTTTTAAGTCAACTACCATTTGGAGAGGCGGTGATTTCTAACCGTCACTTCCTATCATCAATTATAATTCATGTTATTTTATGAGAATATCATGTTATAAGGAATAACTGAAGTAGGATATAATACATTTAAAATCTCAATAATTTAAATTAGTTTCGTTAAAATAAGTGTAAATCTACAACATTAAATAACAATTCGAATTACTACTTTCAATCTTTGAGCGTGAAAATGCACTGCTAAATTAAAAATAATTTTCTACACACTGAAATTAAGGCAATTACGCCAGATTTAATCTAGCAAATATAATTTTAAGTTTACCTCAAACAAAAAGGAGATAAATAAAAGGAAAAATATCTATCTAGATGACGACCAACCAATTAAATTATTTAAATGTAAGAAGAAAGAATATGGAAAGAATAAACGGATTCCATGGAACCGAATAATAAACAGTCCAAACTCAGCTACTATTTATAGAGAGTAATATTACATTATAATATACAAAGAATTCAATGCAAATTTTATTCACACCTTTGCCCTCAAAGTATTGACGGCCATTCTCGAAATGCTGAAAAGCCCGCCCCTTGCATAGTATGCCCTCCAGTCATGAGTGCAGCTGGAATAACCCGTCGAGCCCACTTTATCTCTGTCAATCGCTCGATGGCAAAATGCCGATGCGGGAAATTCAAGATCCGCGATATGAATTTAATTCCAATAACAAGGTCCAATTCAAATTTCGGCTCGGGCTAGAGAGTCGAATGAGGAAATTCTGATTTATGATCGTCATATTACTGGTAAGGGATGATCTTGTCAACAGCTGTTGTTCTATACAAACAGATGCGACAAGAATTATCGAAAGCCTTCTTCCTAATTTTCTTAATAATTAGTGCAAAATTGGTTTATGAATGGAAACTTCCTAAGTTTACCATTAAATTCTGTCCTAAAAAAATCAACAAGTTAAAGTTGTTTCCTCGGAGAAAAAAATGCACATTCTCATTCAATAGAATTCGAATGACGACGACCCAATAATTACAGGTTTTTTAGCATAAGAAGAACTGTAATGGAAATTATTCTAATACTAGGTAATAAAATGGAGTTTTAGAAAAAATACACTTCTGTCCGATAAAGTAACATTGCCTGACTCAGAGGCGCGGAGGTTAGTGTGCTAGCCCACTTTTATTTCTTATCGTCAGACCCTTGAGAATGAAAGCTTTGTTTCCGAAATGCGCATAGGGTGATTCCCAGAAATCGGTCGGTAATCCGGAACCTCCCGTTTGACTCTAAACGCGAGTTTTGCCTGCCGAAATACGGTTTACGGAGTATTTTTTAACCTCTAATGCTAGTCTATCGTCAGATTTCTTATTACAGCTACTCAAGTTTCGAGTCCAATAAAACTAAACTATGTAAGAATAAAAGGATTCCATGGAACCGAATAATAAACAGTCCAAACTCAGCTACTATTTATAGAGAGTAATATTACATTAATCTCAAAAATTTTTAATTAATCGAAACAAACTTTTAGTACAACATTATAATACTTATTCTTGTCTCAAATGAAAAGTTTTAGACGATTTACAAGATACGAAAGGAACTTGTTATCAATTTTGTAAAACAACTTTTTTACTGTAATGGATGGGCGTTAAATGCGAAGTTGGTCTCGTTATAAGACTCCCGGTTGGAGTTTTCGCTTGTTATAACTTTCGTTAACTAGGACTTAGCGATTTATTTTATACGAGTAATATTTAACAGCGCGGACTACGAAACTTGGTAGCAGAATGCTACTGACGTTGACTTGTTCACCCGTCCCACTCTCCCTTTCAGGGGATATAACGTGGGTGGATTGCTAATGGATGGTTTCAAATTTCTGTTGACGTAATTTTGCTATTTTATTCATTAAATACTTTCTCAAGGGATAACTTACTGAAAAGCACTGACCTCGTGTACATGCGAAAAAAGTTCATACCTAATAATGTAGCTGATTTGAATGTTTCTCTTGTCTCCAACCGGGTTGTCTTCTCGATTAGAATCGACGTTTCAATTTCAGACAATAGAAGAATCCAGAGAAAGTTGTTTATGAAAATTTCATGATCGAGAGCAGAAAGTTGACGATTCCAGGTTCTAGTCCTGGCCCTGTCAGACTTTTTTCATGCCCTTTTTCCCTTGGGATTTTTCCTAGGTACACGCCTTTACGCGCAAAGTTACCTATACCCTTTTAAAAGGAAAGTACACGAATATAAAGGTATTGCAGTGGATACTGTGAATTTATCGAAATACAAACTCCTGTCAAACAAGCGGCCTACAAGTGGAATAAATTAAAACAGTAAATTATGATAAAATAAAGTTGTCAATCATTCAATATAATATAAAAGGAACACGAAAAAAAATCTCAAAAAATCCAAATTACTATAAAAAGTTACAATTGACCAAATATAGTCGAAGAAAGTATCCAATTTCAGCTGTTTCGTTTTAATAATCGCCTCCCTCATACGCTTAAAAGATAATAAAAACTCCAGTTTTTTTCAAGTGGGTCAGTTTCCACCTAAATTTTCGCATACGATTTACCAGCAACAATTTGGTACAGTACTTGCGATTATGTAGGAATTTTTAGTATCTAATTAATTATTTTTAGGGTTTAGCGTTTGTACGCGTTCGTACATTCCTCCGAGATGCTAAACCATCTTGAAAGAGAAGCAAGCCAACGATATATACTTTTGTGAGCAAGAAAATTTCGTTAATTCTTTAACAGGTTCTAGTAGTGCTTGATCATAGGTAAGTTAGAAATAATGTAAATTTCTTTCCATGCTTAACAGGTTCTATCTTATGGAGGGCCTTTTATGTGAAAATCCTTGTGAATATGCAGTACCAGTATTATATCCGGCTTCTGCAGATTACCTCCTTAGACAGGTTTTATTGTACACGTCTCTGTACTAAAATTAGAATGAAAAACAAATATCAAACCAATATGTCATAAAATCGAAAACAAAGTAAATTAGCGTATAGACGGCAGTAACTATTTAAGGAATTTGATACTAAAGAAATTGATTTATAGACGTTAGTTTCATCTGAATACATTTTTTTTAAGTTTTGAAAGAACGTCGCGGCTGAAGAGCGGACAGGAGGGCAAAATATAGAGAAAGGAACGACTAGAAGTGAAGGCGAAAGAAAAATATATTGGATTTCTATAGGTGAGAAAAAGAGGGAGAACGCCACAATCGACAGCCCAGCCTTAGCACATAAGGGCTCCCTGGAGAAGAGGGTGACGCCAAATTGAAGCAAGGATTCCGTCTCGAGGAATAAGATAAAAGAATGAAAATCAAGGGGGAAAACGGGATTGCGTATTGAATGTAGGCAAGGATTTTTTCAACTTTGACGGCGTAGTTGCGTAGAGGGGATCGCAAAAATGGGAAAAAGATAATTTCTGGTGGAGGGGAGTGAAGCGCGAGGGAGGAAAATAGGGGGCGAAGGAAAGGTAGAGAAGAGAATGGGGGATAAAAATAGAGGGTATTCGAGGGGGATAGGGACACGAGAGGGGGATCTTTTTGCGGGAGGCAGGGAAGTTGGTAATCCGAGTCCTCGCCTCCACTCGGCAATCCAATATTCGTAGCCAGGGGCAGTCGGGTGGGCGGAAGGGAACAAGGGCCTTCGGTGGGAAGAGGGACGAAATGGGTTTACCCGCGCGGATTGGGGATGAGTGAGATTTCTTTATTTCCTCGCCCTCTTTCCATCCCCGTCTCACCTTGCTATTTCAGATGTGCAACGCTGCCATAGCGATCGCCGTTTTAACCCCGTGCCCTTCTCGCATTACTAATCTTCCTGATGGATATCCTTCCTCTCTCCTAATACGTATCCGGATCATAACGTGCGGCGTAGGGATGACTAGCAGGTGGATGAGGGGCTTTTTTCCGAATTTTTTGGAAATCCCTGAAATGATATTTTTTACATCGTGTACCAAATGCGTATTTGGTAGTTGATTTCCTTCAGAAGTCATCCCAAGCTGTGGCTTTTGTATCACTTCCTGTTTTCTCATGTGAAATATATTGCAAAAACAAAGTCAAAAATAAGGTATATAATGAATAATCCAAGGTCTCTGCTATTGGTTTGCCGGAAAATTCAAGATCCATTTAACATATAGTAATGTATAAAATTTGAGAGTTTTTTTGCAATGGGACAACAAAGCAATTGATGTAAAGCAACAGTTTTCTACGAGCGATTTAGAGACAAAATGTAGCATAAAAATATTCTATATATATATATATATAACATTACAGTATAATACATTATGGTCAATGTTTAGCTGCATAATGCATTTTATTGAGTTAAGCTTAAGATATGTTGGGATGGAAACAAAATCAATGGTTCCATTTCATCCAAATTATCGGAAGTATTACACTCGTAGTATAACACAGAAAATAACAATACCAGTAAGGAATTCATGATAGTTAAATCAAAGATTATTGACATGCTAATTTTAAAAAATCGAGACTACCCAATAACTATTAACTGATGCTAGAAGACTGAAAAAATGTATCAACATCAGTGCAGTGTTTCTTAGGCGGATGCGATTTTAATGAATTGGCACAAGAACGCACAACTAACTAAACTCTTGAATTCCCGACAAAAAAAAACTCATTTGACTAATGCTAACAACATGATTTATTCTCTTAAATTGATCGGTGAGATAGTTTTCAAAAGGTAGAGCTTAAATTTACAAGGAAATAATGAACGGAAAATATAGTTGGATCAGTAACATGAACTTATAAAGTATCCAAATCACTACTTGAAATTACCGAAGGAAACTAATATCTATATGAAATCATACATCAATGTAAGCCAGCAAAGAATTATTCAGATTCAACCTTCAGAAATAACTCAAATTTATGATATTCTGACCACAGTTTAAGTGCGTTATATGTCAGCAAAAAGCAACCATTTCTTAAGCATAATGATACATACGAAAAGAACTGAATCTGTATAATTCATTTAGGAAAAGAGAAGGTGGATGGAAAAAATTAGGAACGTACGGAATAAAGAGCCAACTATGAATGAAAACAGAAGAGGGAAATCAATGCTCCAATCCGCCAGCTACGAGGCTCACTTCCCTGCCCCTTCATCCAAATCCGCCGCTTAAACCACCTCTCTGTCTTGCAGTGCCTCCGGAGGGCTGCAAGCAGCGAGCGGTAAGCCTCGGGCGACCTCCATCCGTGGAACCACATAAACATACAAACGCACTTGCAGATACAGCGGCAATGAGAGGAAAGGGGGATTAGTTGTGAGGGAAGTGGAGCGATGTGAGAGAAAACTGGGAAAAGGCGGTATGGAACCATGAAGCGGTGATCCGGGAGAGGAGAGATTAGGATAACAGGTTACGAAAGAGAATGCATGTGGAACGGAAAGAGGAATGAGGCAACACGAGGAGTGGCATGAACAACGTGAAAGTATTGGAATGTATAAACGCATGGCGAAACGTTGGAAAGTAAAGCGAAATGGGGAGGCAAAGAGTTGGAACAGACCATAATGAGGGATGCCGTCGAGCGGCGAGTAAAATCACAGAGAATATGGTGCTAGTGCTGCAGAAAATCGACTTAATAAAGAGGCGAGAGACTCGTAAAATGGAAAACAGATAAATGGAACCCACAGAGAAATTTTAAGAAAGTAATACTCGCCGCAAATAACTCGTAATGAGGCAACTTTGCTTTAAACTGCGTAGAGTCAAAAGAAAAAAACATAATAACGTACTGCGTATAGTCAAAAGAAAAAACAAAATAACGTAATTACCACTGGGTGACGAGTGTTTCTATGTGTAAGTATGTAAGTGTTTCTAGAATGTATAAGCATTAGATAGAATATCTTCCGATATCAATAAACTAAGACTATTCCAATGAAATTATTTGTGCTGTATCAAGACAAAGAAAAGGGTTTTAGATGACTTGGCACGATAAGTCGTGCATCTCGGAAAATTCCCGAGGAGAAACGGACATGAAAAAAGTCTGACGGAACCGGGACTCGAACCCGGGTCTCCCAATTCCCGGTCGTATCAATGGATAGAGCAACCGAACTGCAATTGGGAGACCCGGGTTCGAGTCCCGGTTCCGTCAGACTTTTTTCATGTCCGTTTCTTCTCTGCTGTATCAAGGAAAAATTGAGTAATTACACTGTAACATTGTACAAATATTATATCCATATATATTACACTGTATCTTGATATTGTCGAGTTTTTGCTGTTTTCAGAAAACGTATTTACTTACAACGTGTATCTATAAAGCTTCACTCCTAAATGAAGCCTACAAATCAAGGTATTCATCCAAGAAATGAATTCTAAAAATGAAATTGAACCAAATTATTCCACAAAGATGGGTGTTAGAGAGAAATGTATGTACGGCAAAGTCGATTAAAGATTATAAGTCAAATATGTCGATTCCGAGCGAATGCTATAACCGCGAATTAGCGATCTGATTCCGTTTAAGGGAAGCGGAATTCCAAAAATTATTCTTGTAGTTTCCATTTCTGTAGCACAAATTATTTTGAAGGGTAATATTGCAAAAGAAATTTAAATTCTTTGAAACCAATATGAGTGTTGTCTTTTTTGTTGTATAAAATTCATTAAAAACAAACAACTGTGATTTATGAACTATAGAAACTGATTTGATTAATGGTCAATCAAGTTCTGTCAGCTTTGTGTACCCATTTATTTTTATATTGACCCAAAAAGTAGCTCATTAAAACAGATAATACACCACTTCACACATTCTTCGGAGATGAATTATACAAAAGTACTTGTATAACTAGAACATTTTCATTAAGTATGTGATTGCGTAAAAATTATTTTATTCCACAAGATTCGAAAACTCTGTCAAAATTAAATTAGGAAATTATAGTGTACGAAAAGTCATGAAGATCCTATGAATGCCACGTGATGTACATCCGTATAAATTATTCGCGGAAATTCGGTACTCATGAAAATTAGGTCTGGGGTGTGATGAGGTGACTTCACGTAAGGTGCTTTAGGATATCATCCATAATTATGACGGCGAACTCGCTGGGTTTGGATGGAAAAGCGAATAAATGAGAGAAATCATAGCGCAGAGGAAAACGTGTGCTGAGACCGGTGTGAGCTTTTTTATGTAAGAAGGGATTGAGATGCTATCCATTGAGCGAGGCAATTGAGATCGCTCGAACAAGTGGCCAATTTAAAGGGATACAGCTTTGCCATTTCAGTAGCTTGAACGATATTGATTGTATCCATGGGAATTAAACCTTGCTTTAATTTTTGCCGTACTGTGGATTTTGCGAATTAAAAGGATAAACAATTCTACGATAAGCTTGCTCCTCTTATTGTCATAACATAAAAGATCCATGTGAGACGCGAAACAACAGCCATGCTTTTCTAAATGTGTTTTCTTGATGTAAAGCCTCAATCATTTACACAGAGTTCTCTGAGACATTATTTGTATCGAAAAATAACTCAAGGGAGGTTAATTTGAAGGTCTATATAGTCAAATTTTCGGAATAAATGAGCAAGCAATGTGATTTTAGCTCTGATCTTTCTTGGATCAAGTACTGACGGTATCAAAGAGAATATCGAGTCTCCTACCTTGTTCCTATATAAAAAAATATACCTTAATGATTTTACAAGCGAATAATGTATAAATTTGCAAACAAAATGTAAGCTCTTCTCAAACAAGGAAACCCATGGAAAAATAATAACACATCAAAAAAAGAGGTAAGATCTCCAACAAGATGAGCAATAAAACTTTTAAATACCCCAAAACGAGTAATACCGGAGCTGACCACCTCCTTCGGAAGAACTTCTACGCATGTTTTTCGAAACTTACTAATGATTCCCTCATTTTCGCCAATCAAATCAGAAAAGGAAAAACCTCCCGGGTAACCGCCGAAAACTTTAGGATTCCATTTTCATTACGGGAATAAACAGCTTGGACTGGAAAAAACATCGGGAAACGAAGTTTTCCGAGACGCGAAAAAATTTTCACCGACGCCGTTTCCACAGAGATGGAGAGAGAGAGGGAGGAATGGAAATACGGGGGGCGATGCTCGAACCCTTCGCCGGGGAATCAGATGGAGCATTACCAATGCAGATCGCCGTAATATGGAAATCACGGTGGCCGCCGGAGTTTGAGCGCTAGACCGCTGCTTTCCATTTTTCGATTTCGCATCGGAGCGATGCTCCCTTCCCTCGGCGCGGAAACCCTCCATAATAAGCGGCGATATTATAAAGCGTTCCCAAACCGATCGACTCCACCGCCGGAGTTTGCCTCTCCCGCCCCCGCGTCGGACCGAGCTGCCGCGGACTCAAAAGGATCGTGCGCCGTCGCCCTCGGCCCTCCATGCAAATGAGCGGTTGGAGAAGTGGCGATCGGTGACGACGCGGAGTAGATATCGCGCGTTTCTCGTATTTTATTCATTCCACTCCGGAAAGGAGGGGAGCGAGGTCGCGAAGACGAGAGGAGGGTTATCGGAGTCAGCGATCCGCGCAAAAAAGCTTTTTTGATATAATAATTAAGCGCGTGCCCGGGGCAAATTTGGCGATTTGAAGTAACAACGCAGAAAAACGTTCCGCGAGGCGGAAACTCGGAAATTTATAGGCACGTGGAAATTGATTATTTCCAGCATTTTTAATGCGATTTCCTAATTCGACAAATGTGGGAACGCTGGGCTGACTTAATTAAGGGTAAATTGGACGGCTATGTTTCGCATAAAAATTCGTGACTACGGTAAAAAAAATGGTGAGGCATAAGGATGTCGTGTTATTCGCATATACCGTGAAAGTTTGAAAAAGTTAATAATTCTACATTTATTAAGCAATCCATTCTGACGATTCGAGAATTAAGTAAAAAAACTGTTATTTATTCTGTATTCTCAGATGAATTAATTTCAGCCAAGATAATTATAATACGGATAGTTCCTTATGTCAGATAAACAACATATCGAAATTAATTTGCATGAAATATTATCTTCTCATTTATAAACGTAAAAAGCAAAATCTCTCTGTCCGCCTGCTCCCCCTCTATTTCAGAAATGGTTTGATGTAGAAATATGAAACAAAGTCCATTATGTTTCTACAAGGTTAAAAGCCCCAGGAAAACTATTCTCATCACTGAAAAGGCTCGGGTTCGAATCCAGGAGCCCGTAATACGTTTCCATAAGAAATGCACGTAAAATTTGTTTTCATGTCCTGCAGACTTTGTTACTTTTACAAAATTAAATTAGAAATAATGTTCCTACGAGATCGGGAAAAGTGTCAAGAGAATGGAAACATATCAATAATCGGTGATCATAGACTCTTATTTTGTCGTAAAACTTTTAGATAGATTGTAAATTGCGAGAATTTTGATATAATAAACAGAAAATTTGTTAGATTTTGCAGTTATAAACAGCCCATCTCCTTGACGTTCAGGGCGATTGTTGAATTCAAAATCATGCATTATCCCATAAGAAAACGAGAAGATTATGGGTCCATAGAGAATAAATGGTGGAAAGTTTGGTTCTTTACGATTAAGGTGGCGTAGAAATATGACTGAGAGGAAAGAGAAGGTTTTTGGAAGACGAATAAATCTTTAATGCAAGCTGTGAGTTTAGGGAAATCTCACGAATTGAATAATGTTCAATTAAAAAGAGTGAATTTTTCGGAATTATGCTAAAATTTTATCATGATTCGTAATTATAAAAAATTACCATTGGATTAGGTTTCATCTTCAGTTATAGTAATTCCATCATACTTTTTGCGGGCGTTTACCAAACCCAATTATCGATGCGGAGCTAATTGTGTTATCCTATAATTTTATGGCTAAAAGTTTTATGGCTACAATATTATGGTATAATATAAACAATGTTTCATGGCTGAAAGTTTAGAAATACTAAATTTTTATGAATGTTGACTTCATAGCTATGAATGACAAGATATTCCTACATACATTTAATTACAGTATTCATCTATTTAAATCTTTTCACTATCGTCAAAATACGGGAGGTTTTTCCCTCCCGTCCTTGGGCGAATGCCAGGCAATCCTATGTTTAATATGTTATTCTCCACTCCATCGATGCCACCTGTCCAGGAGGCCAAATTGCAGTGTAAATTAAATTAAATAAATAATTTACATTAAATTCAGATTATCTATTAATTTAATATAAAATACAGTTTTACTACTTTTGGAACTTTCTTCACCGATTTTCCTCTAGCTGCATTGTATTTCTATTTCAATTAAGAATTTTCCAAAAAGTTATGGCCGAGAAATTAAACCGAAGAAAGCCCACTTAAGTGATGCCTACGATGACGAAGCTGCAAATTTGCACACTCCGATTTTGGGTAATACCACGTTTATGATAACGTTCAGCTTAAATATGCATGGGAACCCACAAAAACGCCCGCATATGTACGCAACGAGAGAGAGTTTAGAGACGTCGAGAGAGATAGCGGAGAGAGGGACCGAGGATGGGGCGGAGGGGGGGCGATGTGTTCCTTCAAAATGGCGCCGCCAGCCATGATGCCAGAGCACTCCGTAGCAAAAGGGGGAAGGGATGCTGTGAGGAAGAGGGATCGGAAGCCTTGGATGGCGGAGGCGAAGGGGAGATGCCGACGGGAAGGAAGGAGGGCTCCGCGGGGGGAGGAAGCGGCAGGGGTGGGGAACCCTTGTATCCGGAAGAGGAGCATGGGGGGAGGGAAAGGGGGGATTCCACAGCATCGCGCCCTTTGGCCACGCAGGTCCCGCCCCTTGGGGCGATACGACGCGCCTGCGTCGCCTCGCCCCCGCCTCCCTTCCCTCTGCCCCCGGGGCTACACCCACACCCATGGGCACTACCCGGAGCGTAACCCTCTCCCTCCCGCGCGCCGCCGTTCCTTCCCACACCTCTCCGCCATATCTCTCCGTCATTGACTCACCATGCTTCCCCGCGAGGTAGCGCAGTGAGAGCGCGGATTCCGAAAGGGGCCAAAGAATCGCGGGGAATGGCGAAAAGAAAGGAGAATTTAATGGGAAAGGGATCGCGGGGCCCTCTCGGAAGTTGTCGCTCCCACTCCCACCCCGCCGAGGAAGGGGATTAGTTTGGAAAATTTTCGAATGTTCGGAGAAGGGTCTGGGAGAGGGTTTACGCGATCGTGTTATTAAAGGGAAGCGATTGAGGAGTTGGCGGAGAGGATTTCGCAATATCCGAGGGATTTTTTAATTAGGAAGATTAAAGTGGTTTCGCGTCCGTAATGCAATCGGGAGCGGAGACAATCGCGGGGAAAACTTTAATCTCCCGAGTAAAGAGTGCATTATTCATGATTAGAGAGAGCCTCTCTTGGTCTTTAGCAGTCGTTCTGATGAGTGGAATTGAATTCAAATGACTAAATGTACTGGGAAGTTACATTTTCGTTTTCTTTCAGCAGGCACAACCTTTGGCATGAATGTAACATGAAATGCAGAGTTGAGGTAATTTAGGTACGTGTCGTGCATCATTTGATAGAAAAAATGAATGATATATTTCGGAAATATTTATTACGAAGGAAAAGATTGAAATGAATGTCGAAAAAGATTTAAAATGTACCATGCCGCAACGCAGGAGAATTATGAGATATTAAACTATCGCATGTATTTACTTCAAGGAGGCTCATTTCAAACGAATCCTTCGTAGTTATTTTATTTTTTGCTCCAAAATGGAATTACATATCGTATTATTTTTATTACGAAATTAAATTAAATTCGTGAGTTACTTGAAAACAAAAGATTGAAGAGTGATGGTAAAAATATTAACTTATTATTGAATTATTATATTGAATTTCTCTACATCCTAATGTTATTTTATCTGTAATTATTAGCATGATCAGTTGCTATCTATTTTAATAGCTTGTCAAAATTCGGATGTAATTTCTATAGGTTTCAAAGATGAAGCAAAATTCAACCATATTTTCAACTGCTTTCATTTTTCTCTTTTGAAGCAATTCTCAAAATAAAAAATTTCACAAGCTCTTTCACAGCAATTTTGGAAATGATAAAACTCTTTTCAATAGCTTGGGAGTTCTTCAGAATCTCTTTGTCACAAAGCCCTCTTTAAAAAATAACAAAACACAATCGTAAAATGCTTTCACTTAACATATCGCTGGCTGTTTTAATCAACACGAAAATAACAAGAGATGGTTTAGATAAATCAATAGTAGCTCAGGAGCCACTTATATGTTGCTTTCATTCAAACCAGTAGCTAATTACCTCCAGTATGAACATTAATTGAGTAACATGCTTATCGCGTTCGAGGAAAAAATCTCTGGGTCGATGCCTCCTTTGCCAATTATCCAATTAAAACGAATGATTAGTTTGGAAAGTTTGATAGAATATTTCTCGCGTCCAATTTTGCGGATAAAGCTCAGGCAAATGAAATCGAATGAGCGAAAGGCGAAAGAGAGGAAGTCGAACGCTTAAGTTTTCATCGGCACCGGACGACCAAATCAAACTCAATAGCACACACTGACGCAGGAAATTTAATTTCCGTGCGAATTTGATCGTCGACACATAAATACGTTCTATTTATTCTCTTCTTTCTCCACCTGGTTTGTCGAAGCGGGAGAGAGAAGGCATCTTCTACAAACACCCCGTCTCTATGTTAACATTGGTCCCGAAATCCGATATATACATATATACACACACATACGGTTTTGATTAAATTATTTTGGACGGTAATCGAAATGATCACGGTGTTATAATTGCTTCTTTCATCTGCAGTGGAGGAGAATGCGGGTAATTCCTTTTGCTTTTTAAGTTGGCGCGTAATGATACGGGAGAATTTTGTTCAGATTCTAGATTACATACCTAAACTATTGGTTGAAAAACATAAATTCGCTTTAATAAAACATTGTGATAGGGAAGATTTCAGCAGAATATTTTAAACAGCGGTATTCTTATTTTCAGTGAACTGGGTCTACATAATCTTGGAAAATATCTGTGAGCACTATCTCTGTAGGGAAAATGTTTTTTATATCACAGGCCATATTATCTCATAAAATCATTTACAAAGTATGTAATGACAAAGAGCGTTGATGTTTCCTTAGAGGGTATTTGAAAGATACCTCGAGGTTGTATTTAGATGAGTATATAAGATTTTTTATCGGTCAATAAAGAAAAGATCGATGAATATGAAAAAGAGAAATAATTTTCGAAATATATATTTTCCCTCCAAAATGAAATTATATGGCACTGCAATTTTTTCCTTTAATTCGAGACCTTGATTTTTATCTCGTGGACACCTTAGGGAAAATAAATATATGACATTTGAAGTAAGAAAAATTTTTCTGCACGTAAACCAAGACCAGAAAAGTTTTATAATGAAAAAATATAATTGATTAAAACAAAAAAAAATTAAATTATTATAATAAGAACGTACTTTTGTTAATTAACTAGGAAAATTACTCTTATTCAGTTAGCCATTCCGTAAAGAAATTAACTAATCCATAATAATTCAACAATCAAGATAGCAAGATCTTAATTCCAAAAAATCTATTTCTAATTGAATGAATCATTTTTGAGACGAAAAAACTGCTAACAGTACGCTAATATTTTATAAACCATTATCCTGGATCTAAATTTACAAACAGAGGTTTTAACTAATTACAAGAAAATTATCTTTTAAGCATTTACATATTAGATTGCCATTATCTTGAAATTTAAAAAAAGAAAAAAAACATCCTCCATTGATTCGGCTACTACTACTGATTAGAAAAGTATCTTTAGAAAAAATAATCATGAAAGAGAGTATAGGTTGAAGTGCTGATCCATTTATAGAAGTAAGTTTTTCCAGCCAGATCATACAATCATTCCAAAGTAATAAACAGTATTTAAAAAACATGTTTCTTTCTATAGCTAACATTTTTCCGCCTGATTCAAAATCTATTCTAATTAAGACGATTCAAAGGAGATGTTTGCCTGGATGCTTTATGGAAAGAGAACGGAAATAAATTCTTCCGGAAAAATAAAACACCGTGCCCTGCATTGAACCATCCACTTCACCTTTCCCTTTAAACTCCAACCATGAATATTCATCTTAGGAAGTCAGCGAGCGACCCCTGGCATAAACTATTCAGCAGACGGTCCACTACAAGTATGAGCTTAGCTACTCAGTCAGGAACGTTTAAAACACGCGTGCAGCGGCGCGTTGCTTGGGCACCCAACCCACCGGCAACACAACCCTTCGAAGGAAGATGGGGCGAGGAAAAAAACATAATACCTTAAGGCACATTTAATGGCAGTTCCTTTAATGACTGGGTTCGAGGATCTCTCCCTCATCATTCGCACTCCTTAATGACTCTCGCTGTGGCTCGGGGTCTCATTGGGCATCGTGATCAGTAAGACTGACCCCAGAGACGACGGGGGAGAAATGATTCGGCCAATCAATCTCCCTGCCGCCAAAATCGAGAGCTGCCTACGTTCGACCGAATAAATACGGGAGTAAAAAACGAATCATTAATCGGTGGTCCACGAAACGTTCTTCACACAGGACCGGGTGAAGGGTGGCAATAAAAACGTTATACAGCGATCGCCGGTCATTAGTGATCGAACCGTAGCTGAGGGCACTCTCACGTGAAAGTACTTCATAGCGAATGGTCCCCCCTCGCTTAAGAACTTCGGGCGCTTAATATGCCCTAACTGCTTTTTTCTTTCCCGCCGGATGAAATTTATATAATTATAAAGGTCATTTGAGGAGAGAGACATCACAAAAAATTTGCAAGTTAAACGTATTTGAGAGTTTTATTATATATGCGAGGTGTTATTTAGTTCTGAAGTCCACTTCTTCATACCCAAGATGAGAGAATTACAGGAATGGTGTAGTTGAAATTGATTTTTGATGGGTGAATTATATCTTATTATGAGTTTATCCATGCCTTGACGGCGTGAGAATTCGCTTTTCGTTTACATTCGACTTTTTGGAAAATGTTAATTTTGCGAGATTTAGCAGAATAAAAAATGTGAGCGAATAATTTGAGGGTCAGCAACGATCGATTTACAAATCGCTACATACATACATGCGTAAAATCCTTATTTAAAAAATACACGCTACAATGTCTAAAATTGAGCAGTACGATTTATCATCCTTCATTCTTTTGTCAATTCTTCCAAGAGAATCTACGTAAATAGATGATACCATGAGTCCTCTGTGTTGTGGACCCTATTTATTTAAACACAAATCCTCCGCCATGTACCCAAAAAAATCCCTTACTTAACGCCTTCTCATTTAATACTCGATAGCTGTCTCCACTCTATGTATACACTTCTGGCAATGAAAGTAGCAAATTATATACAATTTGAAAAGAATCACTCTTTTTATTCTGTCGCAAAAAAATTGATTGGAACCTCCAATAATGTAGTAAATTTACTACATAAATTATTAACTTTCACAGAAACTGAGAAAAGATCGTTTTTGTTTAAAATGTGGTACAAATTCTGACTCCTAAGCATCTAATCCAGCAGTCGTCACGGAATGTACCACTCAATCCAAATTTACAGTATGAAAAATCGATGTATATAAAAAGTGTATGAACTATCGACGCTTTCCCTTATTTCGTCCTAAGTGATTTCCGTTGTACCCAAACATCCCGACCAGAAAGCAACACCCGTCGAAGCGAGAGAAAATAAAAATTAGGACAGTCCAACGCGATGTTCAAAAAATAGCACCAGATACCCTTGGCTGCACGGTTCTGTGGAAATCCAACAACATCTCAGCCCTCATCGGCGTATTCCTTCTCAGAAAATCCACGAACATAGAAAATCATCTCCCGACACTGCCTCTCCATCCTCGCGAGTATTACAGTTACACGCAAACACACAAACCGCGCGTACTTGGAGCGAAAGCGAACCTGCCAAAAAATAAATAAATAAACACTCCGTACGCACCACATTAAAATAATAACGCGGAGAGGAAACGGAAAGAGAAAAGGGAGACTGGGGAGGAGAGAGTTGTGGGAGGAGGAGATCTCGAGGAAAGGAGGGACGAGAGATGGTTGAGATGAATCGCATGGAATCCCTATGTGGAGGGGGAGTTTAGGGTGGTGGATGGAGGGAGGCGTGGCTTAGAAACCGGCGGGGCCTCGGGGCGGGGTTAAAGCGTCTCTTCTCCCCTTTACCAGGCGCAGCTGCACGATCTCTCTCTTCCTCCCTCCCTTATCGCTCTCTCCTCTGCTCCTTCCTCCGCAGCCTCAGTCCGGTTTCCGAGCCGGACCATCCGGTTTCCCTGTCCTCAACTCCGCTACGACCTCTCCATCCCCACGCCTTTATCTAACCCATTCCGAGTGTGCGCACACATGCCTGGGCTTTATACCACGCGAGAATCGCTCCCAGTGAGGATGAAGTGACAGGATGAGGAGTTTACGGTTTTATCTTATCGCATGACGACGATATGAACAGGAATTCCGGGTTGTTATTACTTGGGGAAATGTGCCAAGACATCCGTAACGTATGCTGTGGTTCCGCCCGATCACAATCACTATTGATTTTTGCTTCTAAGATTTAACGGCCTATTCTGAGATGCGAATGAGGAAGTGAGATGAGCGAGGAAGTAAAGGCTAGATTAGCGTTGGTCACTGAGGACCATACCAAAATAATCAACTTCTCATCCCTTGTCCTAAGCTTTTCAAAGAAAATCGTGGAGGAGCTGAGGTCCAACAAGCCTTCAGGCTGATCACTTCACAAAAATTTTGATGAAAAATCTTGGTGGCATGTAGGGTTTCGTCTATTAATTTAATAGAAAATGCAGTACTTTTATTAAAGGTAACTCCTTGGACATTGAAATTTAATATACAAATGTTACCAAGATATTAGAGGTCCACTGCAAAATATAAAAAATAGTTTTTTTAGTTTTTCAAATTTCCCATTACATTTTCGCACACATAGATCAAACTTCCATATTAGAACACTTAAAAACATTAGTACTGAGGTTTTCTCTAGTAATTTCGTCCTTAATCTAAAACTCATACTCCGCTCATAAACAGCTATCCATTCTACGCTGCCTACTAGTTTAAATATATTAATTAAAACAAGGAACCAAACATGGTCTTTTTTTTTATAGTGATGACATGAGTAAATTTGCAATTTCACAGGTTAAAGGTGCAAAGGTCACCGTTACCAATCATTATAGAATTAAATGAAAAATTACTCGTTTTTACTTGACATAAGTAGAAATAGATGTCTTGGAAATGAAATTAAAACTTTGGGATAATAAAGGAAACTCTTGAATAATAAGTAGTTTTCCTAAGTAAAGGGATTTATAACGGACAGATTGTACATCATAATTACATCTATTGCATGTAATATAATATGTTACCCTCCATAGCAATCGATTGAGATACTCTTTTAGACGAGATCCTCAATAACCACCTGGAGCGCTTAACTATTAATCCGCCTCTGAGTCATGTATACATTCCCTTGTGAATACTTTTATCAGAAAAATACCGATACATTTTACACGTGACCATAGTTTTTCATCCCTTTCTATGTGAATCATTCCTCAAATAGTAAATTTTGCTAATATTCAGTGTTTTTTGGCACGATGAATACAGTTTTTGCAATAATAATCGATTCCAAAAATAGAAAAACAAAAATTTTATCGAGTGGTAAAAGAAAATATCTCAGTATTCTCAAAAAATCGAATACGAAATAAATATCGAAGTATATCGAAATATAAATCCTCTAATTACATAAATACAAGAAAAGAATTGAAGAAGGTTGTGTATTACTTCACGAACTGCCTTGGGAGAGATATGCAAAATAAATCGAATCTTCAAAAATACGATCCTCAATAAAAAAGAGAAATTATTCCTAGAAGTTTCTTAAATAAAAGAAAATACTTACATAATAATCCTAATTAACATATAAGCTATTTAGGTATGTGTTTTTAATATTCATATGATCTTTTGTCACTTGATTGATTATCTAAAAAGAACAATTTATGCTATAAACAATATATTGATCTCTGTCCTCCTCACTAAAAAAAAATTCCTCAATAAAGAATAGCAATCCAAAAGAAAAAGTCTGTGAGAAAAATATAAAGTCCAAGCAAAGGGTGTTGATTTTGCGGTGCATCTCTGGTATGTTTCACGAATAATAAATTATCCTCAATTCAATGATAATCTATTGTATCTTTAATATCAGGAATCATAATTTCGCAATTAATTTTCAAAAAAAATTGTGAACTCTAGAACAGACACCACTTTTATCACTAAATAAAACTCCTTGGACTTTGCTGTATGAATGAGAGATATTTTAGTTCTAAATTATTTCCTTAAATTTTAGTATTATCGAAAACAATGTGAAATTAAAAGCAAATAAGATATTTGAATGCTTTTTACTTCCTCTGCAGCATACCCGGGCCATTCCATTTTGGTATTGTGTATCTCTCACACCTGTCTGTGAATATAAATCTCAAACTTTAGAATCTATTTCTTATTACAATGCGAAGAAAGTGCGTGATACGGATAAATGAAAACAAGGAGGTGCTTGGATCAAAACAGTCGGAACTTAGTTTCTTCACGTTATCTCGATGGATGAGAGAATATTTGGTTACAAAATGATTCCTCTTACGCTCACTAAAGGAATACCTCGTCAAAGATGCGGATATCCCCCATTGGAATATCCCCTGGAACCTAGGAGGCGAAAGGAAGCCATCCTGCCGAAAAAGAAGAATCTTTCAACCCTGCAGCAATACGCAACCCTTTCAGACTTAATCATTATCCTTCCCCTTTCCGAACATCGCAGCCTTAAATTCTTTCTATTTATTTCCATTTATCAAGATATCCTGCACTTTTTCATCACCGAATCTCTCCTCTCTTTTGTCCTGCTCCACCTCGAGGGTAGCAGATCGTGCGGCGAAACGCCTTTCAGCGCCCTACGAGGAAAACCCCTTTTCGCTGCTCACAGCATTTCTCGTCCCTTGCGCTGCCCCCACGTCCACCGCCGCCCCTGACGCATCCCCCATGCGGGGGATCGATACCCACGTGGAGTGTGTGAGGTGGCGGCTGTAGGGTCCATGGATCAATGAAAGCCCCTTAGGCGAAGAGAGAGAAAGATAGGGAACGAAACGGAGAGGGAACGGAGATGGCGATAGATGCGGAAGAGAAATGGTAAGGAAAAATGAGGAGAATAAGAACACGAACGGTTAAGGGAAAAGGGAAGTGATCGAAAAGACACTGCGAGGGAAGAATGCGTTGAACCAAAAATAAATTAAGCACACAGCTGAAGCAGAAGAACGAGAGAATAGAGGAAGAGAAGCGACATACATTAAAAACAATAAATTGATTTTGAACTGGGAGAGAAAATGAAACATTTGAGGAGAAAGTGAAAAAGGGCGATAAGGATAGCAAAACTATTCGAACTGAGTGTAGGGGAACCAAATGCTGGTTTATCGCAAAGGAAAAGGAAAGAACAAATGAGTAGTGGAATAGAAAATAGGATGACATTAACATTTTAAATACAAATTTCGTACCGGGATAAAATATAAATGTTTCGTCTCGGGAGAGGAAAGGTATTACGTGAGGAGAAAGTGAAAGGAGGCGATTAGGACAGTGACACTATTCCAACTGAAAGAGTATAAACAGAACAGGAAGTTACGAGAATAGGAAAAAATAATAAGAGAATAATTCACGCGAAGAAGTGAACTAGATACAAAATCTATAAGTACAAACTTCGAAGATAAAAAAGGAAACGAAGAGGAATGCGTGGAGACGAAAGTGAAATGTAAGGAAGACAAAAAGGGAAGTAAAATATAGCTAATGTAAAGTGTAAAAAGTGAAAAGAAAATTTAAACGCGGAAAAATAAACGTTTACGTGTAAAATATCTGGAAGGTAGGTCATCAAAGGAAGGAGGAAACTAAACATTGTATGGGGAGAGAACGAGAATGAGCTGAAAAAACATGGGAAGAAATAGACGAGAAGTGGAAGAGAACGAAAGGTAATTCGTAGAAAGCAAAATGAGATGAACTTAGATAAAAAGAACGACGTGGAAGGAAATTATAAAAGAATAGCGACGGGAATCGGTGGAATGGGCTGGAAGGGGAGAAATGGTAAGTTAGATACATATATAGATATGACCCCTCGTTCTCCGAGGATGGGCCTGACAGCTCTCTACTAACCGATCACATCTTAAGCTATAAATCTCTTTCGAGTCTGTGAACAATCATGCTCAAATCATGTGATATATTGATAGTAAACTATGAAAAGTTAATTAATACTGAAAGTGCGTAGAAGGAAAGCTTCCTAACTGAAGGTCAAAGAGAAAAATAGCCCATTCGTTAGGGAGAAACAGAGAAAAAGAAGTAAAAAAATTGTAGAAACGAAAGTGAACGTTGGGTTACTTTATCATCAATTGAAATAAAATTGGAATACATTTTGATGGTGTTTCAACGGCAGGTAACACATGGAGGTTAATTTCAGGAAGTAGATGCAAGGGTTTGTGGAAAGGAATAGTCTTACGAAGTACCCTCACATATCTCAAAAGAAAATCTCATGATTTAATTAACACATCTAAAGCATTATTCTGAAAAAACCAGATGATTATTTATTTAACTTGATTTCTTTACATTTCCAAAAATGTGAATGAACTTTACCGATGAAACTATCTTATTGGTCGAACGTACAACAAAACTAGTATTTGGAACAAAAAGATGATACGAGAATGATTTACTACTGGTATTTAAAATTTGCAAATATGGATGCTAGAATATTAATTAATTTAGGCAATAGGTCATGAATTTCTCATAAACGAGAGAAAATAGAGATAAATGAAGTCGTTATCGAATAAATATTAATCTACTGACGAAAATTTTGAAAGAAAATAATACTGAATTGCAGCATTCTAACGTAACCCCAGCATTTTCAATCAGAAAACCCTTCAACCAAATTTAAACTCGCGTTCGCCAAGGAGCCTACAATGAGAAGATGCTAATGCTTGATTTTACACATACATCTACATAAATACCCTACAATTTACAAGAATTACAGCTAATGAGTTAATATTAGGTTTTTCCTATTAAGACACAGATACATATTTAAAATATACATTCCACCCATTGATTAGGGAAGTACACCAATCAAAAATCGATTTATGTTTCACAGCAGGACTAAATTATAACACATTTATGTCCGAAGAAACGAGTCCTAAATGTGGGACAATACATCTTGTACAGTATCGAGAGTCTCTCAGTACCGAATCACCGCATTAATTTTTTGGGTCCCTTCAGAAGAAAGCGTCACAATAGTCTCTCATCACTTCTAGTATCATCCCAACCAATTCTCATCACCACTCTTTCAGGCGTAATTACGGACTCACGGAGCAAAGAAAGTGGAGTAGGGAGGGAAAGGAACATGGCCCAAGAAATCTACCACCGCGCCCTCGTCATTATGGTTTTCGCCAGATGAATTACCCTTTTCCTTCCCGCCTCCCCACTCACTCGCTGCCACCCACCATCGCCGATGTGGGGCCAAAATATGACGTCCAAAGCGGTGGAATCATTCTGACGGTCAGGATGAATTAAGCGACTTGGCCGACGTCGCGTCACTTCGAAAATTACAGCTCAAGAATTTGACGGAAATCCGCTCCATTTGGATAGGCAAATCTTTCTCTTTGGCGGAATGTCGTATACAATGCGGCAGTGCTTTTTTCCTCTTTTATAAAGCCTTCTAATAGAAAAATATACGCATCACAAAAGGCGAAAAAGGTTGATTGGTTTTTGTCAGTTGCTCAGGGATTATGAACTGATTGTTACACTTCAATGATAATTTTTTCTGGTTTAAAGATCAATTAAGTTACGCGTATGCGTATGTATAAACGTACATACATACATATTTTTCTGTAAGAATCAGATGCGTATGGACTCCAGCCTAAAACATAAGTAGATCACCAGCGATCAAAAAAAATTTGATCGTATGACACCGACCATTAACAAGCAGATCCATAAGAAAAAATAAGATCGGAGCGACCAAAGCGAATAGCTTACCCGAAATCTCAAGAGCGTGCCCTTCCTGAGACGACTAAATTTAAGAGATGAGTGATGAATGGCCTTTTTTTCGGCAGAACGGTAATTCTCTCTGTATGGAACCATCTCCCCACGAATTCTCGCTCTTTCCTACCTCCCAGATCACCGCCACCTCATCCCCTTCCTCGACCTCACACCGTACTCTTCATGAGGGTGACTTTCCCTCCTCCTCGAGTAACCCTCCCTTTAAAAAACACGCCCTCCGAAACGGCTCTTTTCCGAGGGTCGATCCGAAACAAAAGGAGTAGGGGTTAGAGAATCCACCTGGTGGTAGTGGGAGTAGAGGATGGTAGACGCCAAACCGATCATTACACAACTCCTCAACGGTCGAATTTTGAGAAAATAAAACTCCACACAAATCGAATTAGTGAATATTATACGTCAGGCGCCTCGAGCAGTGCTTACTTTATCGCTGGAATCGCTTGGAAGGCGCGCTTTGTGGAGAAACTTTTTTCCTCCGACCTAGGCCCCGACCACAAATCAGTCTTTAGACAAAGAGCAGGAATCCCAAACTGCAGCCATTAGCTCGTCCGGACGAGAGCTTGTCTGTGTTTTGGGTACGGGGAAATGCCTTTAAATAATTTAACAATTCCTTCGAATCGGAGGATATCTAAGTTGAAGCGATCGAGCGTGAGGAAAGGTTAACCCGATGGTAACCTAAGAGGAACTCAAAGGACAGAACTCAATAGTTTTCTGAGCGGGAATTTCAATTTTCAAACGATAAAAAGCACATTATGTTTGCAGAAAAACAAGATAAAATACCAGTTGATTTTCCAAAAAATTCAATCCATCAAAACAATATAATTCTTCTTAATGTTTAGTAGTGCAAAAGATAAGGAATGTGAAAAAGGAATTTTATTTCTGAAATATTTCCGTTGATAGTTTAGACGTTCGATTCACTCAGAAAATGAATATAAAACTATCATTGAGGAGCAATAGAATCCGATTAATTGGAATTTGAAAACATAATACGAACTAATGCACGATATCACAAAGTAAAGAAAACTTATCCAACTCGAAATGAATCATTTTAGTTCGTTATCAACACACGAGAACAATATTTTTTTAACATTCCCTTCTGAAAAATTAACAGCTAATTATGTTCATTGGTACAGTCTTTCCGGGAAGTTTCGTTCAATACGGACCTACCAAAGTAGATGACCAAGACAATTTTCACCCATCCTCGTTAACTCAAAAGACCTTCCACTTAGGCAGGGAAGGAAAGTTCTTCTACGTAATTTTTTACGACGAAAATTTTCCGGGGTAAATCGTCCTTGAGCAAAACGTCGAATAAGTCAATCCCCTTGACTGGACGTCCTTAAACCAAAGAGCCTTGGCTTTTGACTGGGCAGAGAAATTCTCCAATGAAAGGATGTTCCTGTTTTTAAAACTTGACGCTAATGCATCCCAAAGAATTAAAACTGCTGATTGCAAAAATATCTTCAAGATGAATGAAGAAACTTGGAAATTGTTTCTAATAAAACTATCCCTTACCTATAATGACAAACAATACTTTGGATGATATTTTAAAGGACCCAGCCCATTTTAGAGATGAATGATCTTTACGATAGAGCTTCCCAATTCTTTTCTTCCTTGTCACCCCTAAGTACTAACCCAAAGTTCTCGAGCAACATGTTTATGTTATTTTAATTTTGAATTCGCATTGATACATCGTATGTTGCTGGTCTTTACACAGAATGGAATAGCGTTCTAGTCAAGCAGCACTGGGGTCACGGGTTCAAGTTCCTGTTGGCAAGGTCAATATAGTTTGTCAATTTACAGAGGTAGCTGTGATACTTGGATTGTCAGGCTAAATGTCGCCCAATATATTCGTGAATATTATTATTTTACGAAGAAAAAATTTTCGAGTATCAGTTAATTAATTTGTTAATAATATTATTATTTACGCTGGAGTTTATAAGTTATTATAAGAAGTAATTTATCATTATTTATTATAGCTATTAATTAATATGCTATTCTATATTTGCAGTTTGTCATTTAAAAACAAATAAATCTCAAATTTATGAATATATGTAACATCAAGATTCTCACTTTTCACTTATAATTATCGGAAATTGCATGATAAGCTAAGAATTTTCCTATTCGTCGCGGCACACCGGCCAAGAGAATGTGGCATTTGAGTCCCCTTAAGAAATTAATCGAACGTTTTATTCCTGTCGGTTCATCCCGGGTGCAGTGACACCTTTTCAAAAGGGTACCGTTTTCAGTGAGGTAATAGCAATGGTCACGGATCGGGAATAATTGAAACGTTTATTGGTGGTTTGAAAAAATCCCTCCCCGGGGCGGATCGTCAATAAATAAACCTCAGATTTCGGGTCGCGTGCAGAAAAGTCAGGAGAGGGTCGGAAAATTGGCAACCGATGTTGTCGTAACTTTTTAACCGCCTCGACCACATCCCTGAGGCCACCAACAACCCATCCCTTCACGACAAACGAAGGAAAATATCTCCAATCAAAACTGTAATCCTTCGAGCCATTTCCCTCGAGACATGACTATTCAGAGTGAGGTATCAACTCCGAAATTTCGCGAAAATCTGCCAAAATTCATGTAGCCTGAGAATTATTTTGTTTTCATTCCACGGAGCAAAGTACGAGCCTCTCATTCGAAGATAAGATTTCAGCTTAAATGAAAAATTCTGTGAATGGGTACGATAATCGATAGAAACCATTAGAGTCCTTCGGACTATCAAATGTATATTTTCTCTATTTTTCTAGAATCTCACCTTCGTTTCAATCGAATGAATTTGCTCCAACTTAAGTATGTACGTCGATATGGTCATAATTACATCGGCGAACTGCACAATACTAAATTCTGCGGCGTAGAATATTTAAGGATTTAACTTTAGAGAGCAACTTTGACACACAATAATGAATTTCGTAGACCCTGTTTTTCTTTCATCAGTGGATGTTAAGTTCCTAGAAAAAAAATCAGGCAATGTCACTCACTGATATTATATACATTCTTCCCCTGTAATAATACACATCAAAACATTTTTCAAGTTCACTATATATGGAATTAGATATAGACTTAGAAAAATATATTGAATGGGTAGTGAGTAAGACCAATCTCAAAAGATTAAATAGTGCAGTAAGTCCTAAGAAATTTGATTCTCAAGTTTTACTGACGATGAAGGAAAGAACTGAATCATACATTTATTTATATCTATGAATAAGCTAGTTTAAATAGTAACAGAAAGATGGGTATTATCTTCTGAGCCTTCTCAACTCGCCTGGCCAAGGTATACGACTGCTAAAAATAGATACCTCAACGCCCCATATAACCGAGCAATTACCTTCCTTGATCTCGAGAACTCTTTACAGCCGCGATAATTTTTCCCTTCGCTCCAAATCCCAAATGGTGACCGAAACATCGCATGCTCATATAAACACACGGCCTCGGGAAACCACTTTAAAAAGGGGAAGAAAAAGATAGTCTTCTGGACAGTTTATCAAATGGAAGAATAAGACAGTTTCCTGTGCAACTTTCCATGTCCCTCTTGCGCGAAATTATGGGTGTTAAGAGATGTGGGCCGTAGAAAACAATTCGGCCCGTAAAGATAACGAAAAGGTTGCCATTATCGTGGTGCAAGTGTTAATGTTTTGTTTCCTTTCATCTTGCATATTACATATGATCTAGAATCGCGTTGATCGTTGCCCTGCATTGATGTAATTATAAGAGTTGGGTTATCACCCGGATAAATCACAGAAGTGACTATTTATGTATTTATAACATAGATGTCTCTGGAGGATTTTATAAGCTAAGATAAAAGATGGGCCTAAATTCGCAGTTTAGAAGTTCTGCTGTAACTCTAAATTAAACACTGAAATTCTCAATGACCATTTGGCAATGCACCTAAAAATGTACAATCATAAAATTTCAAATTACGTAAGATATCTAAAAATGAAACAGCATATTTGTCCTCATAAAGCAATCATTTATGGAAGTTTTACCTGTTGACAGAGGAGTAGGACGAGGTATAAAATTTAGAATAACGAGCTGTCTTTGAAGATAATACGTTTATTAATATAACACAGAGACTTGATAACCTCCAAATGTTAGTTTTATAATAGGATGTCTGTTATAAACAGTAATGAAAATGATTTTTTTATGATGAGGGTGGAATACTCGTAATGTAGATGAGTTTCTGCTGCATGAAAAGGGCACAATGACAAAGCTGATGAAAATGTCTATGACAAGAGATTATTTGAAATATATGTACGTATCTATGACGCAACTGCTTCCCTATTAGGTCAGAGGTGGGGAAACTTTCTCATCTAAAGGAATTTGATGCCATCATTCTGCGTTTGAATTGCGAGTTGCCTAACTCAAATAGCCCGACGTAGAAATGGAGCTAGTTAAATCGAATTTGAACCAATTTAAGAAAATATTCAAAATATACATTATCTTCTTGAGATGTTAAATGATAGCAAGAAACAAAATTATTGAAAGGTTTGACTTTGTTCGAAGGGGGCGTAAGCACCAAGCATTCGAACTACTTCTTTAGCGAATTGTTGTCGCATATCGTTTGCGGAAAGAACGAGTCCTTAAAACGACTTGTCATCTCTTTCTCTTTTATTAGGATAATTGTCGGATCGGTCGGAGTAGCAGGGGATCGCATAATACCGATTACGTTCTCCGTAAATGTACTTCATCTAAATTTATTAAGCAATCGCAGCTTAGCTTATAATCCTCTTTCTTTCGAGAACTGCCAGCCTGCGTCTGAGGGAATTTTCGAATGCCTTAATTACTTGGAATGAGAGCCACGAAGAAATAGTAATTACTCTTTTACGCTCTTACCGACTAAGAAATTGTGAAAATACGCACCCGATAGATGGAGATGACGGTCCTAAATCGAGTGTCTCCACGTTAGATAAAAAATTACATTATTTCAGGTGCATTAATTATCTCTCAACTCCTTTTGTAGGTTTTTACTCTTTGCAGATGTTTTCCTGCGGCGGAAATATTTTTCCTGTAACCAAGAATATCACAGATTTTCGTATACAGAAACCATTATTTCCCTCCTTAAATCTTGTTTTTTCGCCAAACAGTTTCACAGCTCTAACCTCCTTACTTCACATACTTTTGTCAATGAGTTAAATCAGTGGCCGTCAACCTGGTAAAGGTTAAGTTTTCAGGAAGGCGGCGAGTGGAGATAAAATTGAAAATCAAGGCGAACAATGATTAAAATTCATGATCAGGGATATTCAAGCTCAGTAAGAACGAAGACGAAACATATTCGTAAACTAAAATTATGGGATCGATGTTTTTAAACAAGGGATAAATATGTATTGCGACACATCATTTTTTGCTATATAATGTAAATGAATTGCGTCAGTAAACATCATTCTCGCAAGTCCTTTTCTATTGTGGTTACTTCCATTACCGCTGAAATAAGTTATTGGGACATCGGTGTGTGGTAGAGTAAAAATACTAGATAAATGTGGACGATAGGTAGAGAAAAAAGCTAGCGACCTCTAGGTTAAATGGTAGATGGGGCTCTCTAGTCCTAACATCTCCCAATGAAGTCGTTTGAATGAAAATAACTATATAAGGATGAAATCCATCTCATCGGTTTATGGATTCAATATTACTCTGATTTATCTGACCTAGAAGTGATTTCCTAAGGAAGAGACCTTTTCGAAAGACACAACTGAGGCACAAAATCAAGGAGCCATAAGTATAGCTCGTTAAGATACGAAATACGAAAAACCCACCTAAACTAAACTCCACCTAAAAATCTACCAAAAGAGATAATTCCGCACCATTGGGAACGAAAGAGACGAAGCAATCAGAAGCCGACGGAAGTAGAAAGAGGGAGTCGCTGGAAGGGCGGAAGAGCTTAGTCTTAAAAGCCGCTCTGAAAAACAACTGCTGGCTGTTCGATGCGCAACGAGAGAAAGACACTGAAGCAGATGGCTTCGAGAAAGGGGAGCTTTTAATTGGTTCACTATCAAACGAGATAATCTAAACTATAAACGGGATTAGTGGTTGAGAGAGGTAAACATTGGCGCCGCTACGGTTAAAGAGCTACGATGAGAAAAAACAACCGCGAATCAATTATGCAAATCGGAACTCGTAAAATTAACATGGAAGGAACTGGCACTTCCCCCCTTACGTCAAACAATGACACGTTTAAAGGCACAAAGGAAGGGCTAATTTTCGGGCTATTTATTATTTTTTGTCTCCGCGGTAGTTTTTCCAATTCGACTCCGACAGATGGGAGAATACATTCCGTGTAAGCTGACTGATGAGCGATTTACGGAATTAGTAATATTCCGGATACGCCAAATGATACGCGAACAAGCCAGGATATCGACATGGAAAGATTGCCGGGTTGAAAAGTTTGAGAAACGGATATGATTTAAGGCATGAGTATTTTATTTTCTAAAATAAAGAAATGATAAGAAAATTAGAATATTATTTTGGAAAGAATGTAACAGAAATAAAATAATCATGTTGCTGCAAACGCATTTAAGACTTTATAAACGTAGATTTTTTCTCAAATTGTGCCTTCATCATCCCTAATAATTTTCCTGAGAATAGATGAAGATTATTCAAATTTCTAAAGCAATATTTTTTGAAAAGATATATTTGAAAAAGAAAAAGTTCATCCAATGTAGAAATAAAATCAACCGTTTATTTATGGTAATTAAGAAGATAAAATGAACTTATAAGATTGTGTTACAGAAATTCTGCAACTAAAATATGTTTAGGATAACGAAAAGAGATTAATTTGCAGCTTTCATTATTAATTATTAATGCAAATAAATTTAGCTGAACTGAAAAATTGCTCTAAATTATTTAGAAATCATTTTCTGTTAGTTCATTTTCATAACCTTTGCATGAATTTAGTATTTCTACGATTGATAATCATTTTGATAACTAACCTATTTAATTGAAGAGTTGAGTGCATTGATTAACTCAGTAGGGTAGAATGAAAAGCTAAAATTTAACAACACACAGAAAACGGAGCTACATACCCATTTTCCTTAAGTAGAATGGATTTTGAGGTAACGAAGCGTTATTTTTTTATATTCTTACTCAGTATTCAGTAATAATACAAGGCTCAATAATGAAACATAATTATAAGAAAAACTCAAAACATCCGTAAACATTTCCAATAAAATCGATATTAATTCAGCATGGAACGAATAGAGAAACGCATAATGCTGACGAAAATATTCTTAGAAGCAATGCAACTTTTTGTCGGCAAAAAAACTACGTCACCCGTACCAATTAATATACAAGATAACAGGGAGAAATACAAAATATGAAGACAAAAAATCAAGCAAAGAAATTTCAATTCAACCTGTAAAAATTCTATTACCAAGAATCCACCATGAGAAATCGATAACATCCGAAGCAAAAGCACCAAATTTGAAAGATTCACCCCGAAAAATTAGCTACCCGATTAGGCGGTCGTTTTGTAAAAATGGAAATTCATCGAATTCGCGGTATTTCTCGAGAAATGGACATTGGGAAATATCGAAAAGGCGGTTGCTTTTTCTTCGGGATTATACAGATCGGATTCCGACGAAATGACTTCGATGGAAAAGGACGAGATCTTCCAGAGATACGGGGAAATTATAAGCGGCCGTATGAGGGCGTCGGAAAGAGGGGTGAGGCATGATAATGAGGTAATGGGGGCGTAGGGGGATGGAATGTCGGGAGAATCGCCTGTTGCGTGACTCTGGGCGGAGACATAGAAATCCACACTCTCACACGTGCGTGTGTCCGTACAAAGACTCGTGTGTTCTCGCGTGTTTCATTGTCATTCTGTTCTCATCCCCGGCAGCTACGCCTATATCCACTCATCGGCCAACTGCCGCCAATTTTAACGCATGCGTTCTCATTTCGCAATGCGAAAGGAATTCGGAAAATTAAATGGCTCCATCTTTCCCTCACCCTTTGAATTTTTGCATTTCTGGGAATGTTTCTAGATAGAAAAGAGAGTCCTGATTTTTAACAGATAGCTCGGAAAATCAGCAACGTAGAGGATTCCTATTACCTGTTCAATAGTTTTTTTTATTCTTAATGTCCCATACGTCATTGGATGATTCTTCGGCCTCTTATTCGATGAAATGGCTAGTGATTTCTTACTATCTCAAGTGATTCATACTTATTACTTTCCTAGTAACTGCGGTGAGAATTATCTCATGTATTTTTCTTCAAAAAAATATCGAACAAATGCAGTTAATTATTGATGACTCTGAAATATGAAAAAACATTCGTCCTACATCACGTTATTTAATAGAAAACATTTATTGTCGAAACTGAATAAGCCAAAGGGTCCTAAAACGCAAAATACTTATACGCTGTTAAACACTGCAGAGAATACCAGAGAGAGAAGCAAAATTTTACCAGTGAGTAAAGCTGGACTAATCTACTTTGGCTGGCTAGTATTTGAATATTTGCTCATGCAAAGTTGCGGGAGCATATATTAAAACATTCAATTTCCTAGAACTACCAATTTGCCTAGGATCTGAGAAAGAACTTAAATTAAAATCAGATTGTGAAAGTTTTCTATTATTATTTATCTACTACATTTATAACGACAAAATGGCATTAAAAAGTTAATTAGGGATTAGTTCAGTAGATTATTGTCTTAAACCGCAAGTACCGTCCCTCCGCCTTGGCAAGATCCTTTTTATCGTTTAGATATCATTCTGTCACGATATCATTAACTTTAATCAAACAAGGAAGTTTTAAATTTCAATTTCTTAACATT
Organism: Ladona fulva; assembly: GCA_000376725.2. NCBI lineage: Eukaryota > Metazoa > Arthropoda > Insecta > Odonata > Libellulidae > Ladona > Ladona fulva. The sequence continues at coordinate 819,064 of KZ308119.1, forward strand.
ACATTTATGAAATTGTGTCTTGCTGAAACATTTTAAATACTGAAATGAGATTATAAGGACGTGTCTTCTTTTATGCCCATACACTTGAATACATGAAATATTCGATTGCCATCGCCTACGCGTTTATAAGAGAAAGTATGTTAGTAACTTAGAGCAACGATGGAAGCATAATGAATAAGAAAAAACAGTAATATTTTAATATGATTAATTTTTACTCTTATTTCTTTATATTTTTTACATATCTTAGCGCACCTAATTTCAGAAGACGAATCGCCCACCAGTAAGAATATTCTTTGACAGAGGCAAAAGCGCCCATATTTCGGCTTTATTAAGCATAAAATGATACCAAGACTTGGTGAGCAACCCAAATTACATAATAAGGATGTAAGACAAGAGGTTAAGCTGCGTTTACAGGCTATGAATGAATATTCTCCGCCTTATTCATTATCCTTGGAGAGCATATAATATAATCAGAAAATTGAGAGAATGATAGCTGCATCCTATAATCAGTTTGACCCAAAGGAGATTGAAATGTACTTTCCCAACCAGGAAATATGCCCTTCGATGAGATAAAGACCGAAAAGGGTAGAGACATTTCCATTTCGAATGAAAAGGGTCACCGATTGAATGTTTGTTCTCACGCACTGTAAAATTTCCCACAGAATCCGTTCTTAGTATTCTCTTCGCTAGAAAGAATTCGGATATGACCAAAAGTTTTCAACCTACAATAACCCCATCTTCAGGTCCGCCTCGGGACCAACCTCCTTCCGAATGCCGCGATAATGAGGGACGGGAAGAGATTTCCGATTTTGTAAAATGCTCATTTTTATAGAATTGCTTCCATAATTTCTATCGCCTTTACTACATTTCTTCAGAAACGCTAAAGATCGATTCCTCACAGTCACAGTATCGGTAGTAACATTTTTCTTCGATTAACTTTAAAAATGGTTCATTTACTGAGAGTGAAATCTTATTAACTAACATATAAGGATTCAAGAAAATATCTTTTAGTCACTATCATACTTAAAACGATAAAACGATGAAGTGAGCTTTATTGAGCTAACTCGAAGTAGCAACCCAAACAAGAGTTTCAATGAAAATAAGATTAGGTAAGTAATAGTAATAAAAACTTCCCAAAAATCATTGTACTTCGTGGATAAGTAGAGAAGTGGTTTTCACCAATTCGTATATTTTCAATACCATCCTTCGGCCAAATAATCCGCACCCTGCAATCCTTGCAGTTGGACAAGTAAACTGTTATACCAAGGCCCCATTGATATTATCTTCGCAGATATATTTTAAATGTAAATATTTCCGACAAACAAATTCCATACGAATCACTTTTTACCTGATGCAATTTTGCAGAATGGTGAGATTCGAATGTGAAACAGTTCTGCTCTAAAGTCTAAGAGAAATCAGCGACCATATCGAAATAATATTGATACCCAGCAATACAGCAAACCCGAGCCTAAAGTAAAGGTTTCCACGAAAAATAAATATCCGATTCGAAAAAAATTCACTCCGCCTGTTGTAGCTAGTATTCTTATAAAGAAAATTTTTTATCCATTCAGTCTACAGTAACTTTCACAAAGTAACATTCTCCACTAATTTTTTCCAATAATTCCCTTTCAATTAGAGTCTGACATTAAATGATTTGCAAATATAATGATGGCGGGTCTTCTCTCTTCAAGACTTTGCAATACACCTAACGGAGACCAGATAATTTTGGTAGTATCTCGCATAAATAAACGATTTTTGGCCGCTAATAGGGGGGACCTCGAAATGAATTATGTTCAGATTGATATTTGAAAGTGCTCTGCAGAAATGATGCGAGGAAAAACATGAATTTATGACCGCTATCGAAATTTGCTTAGGACTTTTTGATCACTCGGAAGAATTACGTAAAAGATTCTCTTTGGCTGCTTACTACTAAGATCGATGTGCGAAAACCAGTTAGATAACTATTGCCACGAATCAGACCAAGAGTAAGGAATAGCCCCAACAGCTTATGACGAGACAAATAATCAGCAGAACTAGTATCGTTAATTGTTTTTGCACAAATGGCCTCCTCCGGAAGTCGATCTCGAGACCGCTTTCACCAAAGACAAACGCGCTACTCAATTGGCTATCCCGGGACTCAGGAGATGGTGTCTTAAGAATTATTTCCCACATCAGAGATGTAGAGCCACTGGGAGCGAAGTAGCGTCTGCAGGAGCGGAGAAGTCCGCGAGCGATTTTACTTAGCGTTAGTTAGTCCTCACATTGAGTATGCATGGAGTGTGTGGGACTCTGAAGACAAATGTTCTATTCGGGAATTAGATATGCTGCAATTAAAGGCGAAATATTTTGTAAAAAATTGTTACGACAAACCAGTTAACGTCACTAAGGTGGTTCAGGATACAGGATGGAAATCTCTAGAAGTAGAAGAATTAAACAAAGATCTAGAAGATTTAAACATACGCTTAATGTTGATAAATTCAGAGAAAGTACTTATTTAGAGTATGTAGCCTATATAATGCGTTCTCCTTGTTACAAAGGCCATTATGAAACTGCGAGCAGAATCAGGAATATAGATGCTAGAACAAGAATTCTTTTTTCCGCTAACGATACGCGAAGTAATCGATTAGGGAAGAAGAGTCAACGTACATGCACTCCCTGCCGCACACCAAAATGCGGCTTGCAGGGTACTGATGTAATTGTAATTGTAGATGAGAGCCATATCTTTCTTAATTATAGTTCCACAAAAACTACTTTTATGAATTATTTCTTTCTTGCTACCTCGGAGTCCGGTCGTTCACTTTCCTTTTCATAACTTTAACTATTAACCTAAACTTTTGGTTTTTCCTTACACCATCTCCTTAAATTAAATTCCCTCCACCCTTTCCTTCACTGCTAAATCATTGCCTCCCCTTCTCTGCTGTTTACGAGAAGATCGGTGCCTTTTCAGACCCTTGCATGTCGGAAATTGGTAAATGTTCACTCTTCCTGCAAGTATCACTCGGCTCTCTTCATCTGGTCCCTTTCCAAACTTTTTTGTGTTAGGAATCACCGTTCTCAAGGGCCGATCTCTTCCTTTTATTTTCCTCTAAGTGTCGATTTGGCGAGAATAAATGACTAATATTTCCAACTTGAGTAAAAACAACCGAGGTAGATACATTCCCAAAATCTGATCCTTTTTTTCCCAGACCGTGCTAATACTCCTAGCACAGCCCCTCCATTTCCCTCCCAACAACGGCCCATTTCCAAGCGGTTAAATCCCGATTAGCTCTAGAATTTTCTTTCCTTTTCCCACATACAACAATTTCCAATTTCGCGATATGATTTATGTGCAGTTTTCTTTGCGGACTGGCGTGCTAAATTACTTCCGATGATAAACATAAGATGAGAAATACGCGGTCTTTAGGGCACTGAATTGGATGAATGCGTAGATGATGGTGATCGATGGGATTATTTTACATAACGTTGGTAAATTTACCGTTAATAATGCGCTTTACAGCTATTTGTCTAAAGCAAGAGATAGAGCTGAGTTGAAAGTGACGGGAGATATATGAGACGTAATGTACAGGCGTCATTTTCGGAAAGAATAAGTATTATTCTTGGGATTTGATGATGAATTGCGTTTGCAAAATTGTTTCGATAGCCTTAAAATTTAAAGGTATTATTTAGATATATTATGTATAAATGTTAAGAAAATGCACAGAGTAAAATAAATTAACTTAATATTTCCCTATGCATGTGTGAAGAATGCGGTTACACGGCTTTGTTGGAGTACGGTAGAGGTTAATTGCTAAATAACGTGACTCTTGCATACAATTTTACGGAAAAGTTCAACCAGAAATAAAATAATTCTATCATAAGACAATATATGAACAAAAATTCCCTTGAAATTGATTTTAAATTGAATTAAGGTAGGCAAGTGATAATAAAATATGGCAAATAATTATTTTAGATCGAGCTTGTTTGCTCAAAACGTAACGAGAAGGTTTTCTTGTGACGTAACTTAAACCAATTGCTCATAGAATACGTTTGAAACATCCAAAACAATACTGCAAGATACCTTTCGGCATGTGGCAGTGGGTGTAACCACAATTTCTTATAGTTTTTTGTCGCTTATTTCTATCACAATTCGTCCAAAGGTTTAATGTTTAATAATCTGATGGTCTTGAGTTTAATTTTGATAAAAAAGATTTTTAAGATGATTGACAATTTTTGAAGATCTTCCTAACGTACCTTAAACTGTTTGACTTACGGATAACGGGATCTTTGAAGCTTTATAAACTAAATAGGATCTATTCAGATTTCTTCTCTTCTAATGAGTGCTAGCCGACATCGGAGCTTTTTTGAAATGTTTGCTCCCTAGTTAAAACAAAATTTTATGAAACTCATCTCTGCAGCACCACCCTTAAAACCCTGGATCCTGAATGCTTGCTGTATAGATAATTCACCAACGAGGATTTCTAATTTAATGAGTAGATAGCCAATCGTTTCTCCAACGATTGATCACGAGTAAAAAGGCGACCTTGATGTAAATAATCGACCAAAACATCAATTCTCTCTTTATTTTACATCGAACCTCTTTCGAGAGAAGCCAGGCTCTCTTTCTCAGACGGAGAGAAACGATTAAAAACGCTATTATCGGAGAAGTATTTCACCACTCCGACGTGCCGTGCAGGCGATCAAACTTCCTTTTTTCACTTGCCAAAGGGTGAGCGCAAAAAACGGAAACGCTGTAGATTGCAAGCACCATAAATGGGCGCGCAAGGCAATTCGAAGGGCCAGACAATGCGTTGCCGCAAATTGCGATGGAGGACCACCGAACACGGTTCGAGGGACCCATCGCGTGCAGCCCTTAAACAACGATCTAGATGCGATGCCCTTTGTCCTTCATCTTCTAACTTGTTCTTTTTTGTCTTTGCTCGTCTCACACTACCTGCCCACCCTCGCCCGACTCCCAAATCCATTGCCTGGTGTTTTTTTCTCTTCGTAATCTTTGATGGGAGAAGCACTTAGTATTTCATCCCGCCCACTCCAACTTTACCTGATCAAGCTCAAGCGGTCTCTAAGGCCGCACAAAGATTCTACATTTATTTTCCTGCTTCTTAAAGGTATTGCTTCCCATCTTTAGGCTCCCTCGTCTAACTTAAATATCAACTCTAACTTTGCGGCATACTAAGTCTATCTACCTCTTGACACCGTGGCAGTAGCGAAGGGCTCGTAGAATTGACCGGATTAAGGGGATTTAGTGCGCATGAATTCGAGAACTATTTTTCTCTTTAAAAAGACGTTAAATTTAAGAAAACATACCACCTATTGCTGAAGTTTTTATCGTGGGAAGGGATATAGATTTACCATGGGCTCGAGAAACCTACCCAATCCTATGTGAAACTGCAGGTCAGACTATTGAAATATGAATCAAAATCACTTTGTAAAGTATCTCAAATACTTTTTATTCAGGAGACTGATTTTGACATTCATCATTCAGATTCAGATTCATCATCAGGGTGTCAAATAAAATAACAAAACGTTTATTTGAATTGCTTGTGCATTATATCCTTCAGCCCAGCGTTTCCCTACCGATGGGGCTCATGCCACTTTTCTTTCGGCCTATTAGAAGGGACTGGTCAAAATCGTTTCATTTCATTCATTTTAGCTTGAAAATTTATTTTCCAAATATTTTCTCCATTACAAACAAATCTACCAAAACTTCTACTGCCATTCATCAGAAAACTAAGTCTTCATGGGTATTAAATGTCTACAATTAGAAAAACTGAGTTTTCACCCCTAGGTGAGACTTGGATGTTTCCAGGAAATGGAAAATGAGACTTGAGACCGTAAAGGCTAGGAAACCCTCCTCAAGCTATGAAAGAAACTGCACTAAATACTCTCATAGGCTTTTAAGTGAGTCCGAACCTAGGGTGTTCAAGATTGGAACATTATGAACAGAATAGAGTGATAATATTTTGTAACGAAGTCCACAAATAAATTACTTATCAGAAGAAGTAATAAGCATATAAGTAATATTAAAATTAATCTTCTTTCTTCTTTATTAATTAAGCTTCTTCCTAATACTATGCGGGACACCAAAAGATTTTAAACGGCACACTAGACGAAAATGGCATATCTGATGGGAAGAATTGCTTTCAGAGACAGAAAATCCTTTCAACTATTGTGTTTCAAGACTTCTGATGAATAATCTGTAGTTTATTCGATACTAATCGAAAGGAAAATATGGGATAAAAAGCGTACTTAATGATATATCAGCGTTTTAAGTATCTAAAAGGTTTATTTGCAAATAAAAACATTTTCATTAGAATGAACGAGCTATTAAAAATTACTCACACAATTCATATCTGATCGAATATAAAATTTCTATTAATTATCCATTACAAGAAGCAGATTATTTACTCAAAGGATATCTTTTTAAAAATAAATTTTTGAATCTTACTATCAACAATATTTTCCAGGTTACATGCTTTGACGCTCTCTTTTTAAAATTTAGTTCGCTTTCATCGAAAACACCTGCGGTTCTATTTACTTGAATTGAGGGTACTAGTAATAGCAGTTTCTTTCCAGGCATATTGGAATCCCGAATCGCCCTTAAGTACGTATTTGTGTCATTTGTTCCTCAAACAGTTCAAAATAATTTCTCAAGGAAAAAATTATATTATGGAAAGCAGGAAAAAGTAGATACATGGGATATTATATGTATATATATATATATATATAT
>KZ308119.1:825804-924972 GCA_000376725.2 Ladona fulva
GTAAAATTAATGTTTTATATATATATATAGAAAAGTAGAATTTTTTAGAAAATAAATTTCGTCTATGGCAGAAATAATGTGATTATTTATTAGTAAATCATAATATATTGCTGTAGGCAAAATATTATGATTTATAGAGATTAAATGTATTTATAGAGATAAAAAGTTGCCCTTGTTAGAATTTTCGGAATGTCTATTTGGAAAATAATGTCTTTTTAAAAACTAATAAATATACAAGAGGCTTCTAATTTCTTGTCAGCGAGCTTGAACGCCCGAAAATCCCGCATTTGAGCTATACTGATTGCTCAAAAACTTCAATGCGCCCGGAGTGAATGAAAGAACTAATTCTGCATCTCTAAATCGATTACCGGGAGTAAATCGTAAATATGGACTTATTTCATAATCGATCTTACTGTTATGTTTCATTTAAGCATTTTGAAGTATCGAACCATTCTCTTCAATAGCCCCTCTCCAGATACTTAGGCACTGTAAGGCATACCTTTGAAAACCTTTAATTAATACAAATAATTTTCCTCGTGTCTCGGATACTTCAATACGCATTGAGGAATTATTTGACAAATTCCGCGATTAGGGAGATTTTATAATGTAGTTAAATACAAATTGTAACGATGTAGTTAATTGGTAATTACACGACAGCGCTCGGATATGTAAAGGTTACATACGTTAGAAGAAATACTATGTCTTACTCTACCCACTAAATATTTGACATTCGACGACGATAATCACCCTCAGCTCTTCCAAATTTCCCATCTAAACGGACCGCTGATATTAAACAAGAACCACGTGTTCATATCTCTGAAAGACGTCGACTACGCCAAAAACAGAGAGATACAATTATCCACTCGCAGAAGATCAAGTCCTTTTATTTCGAAAGGGAGTATGAGCGGAACATAGAAGCGAAATCGAACCCACTGTTCGCCTCGAGAAACGATCTCCGGACCGCAAGAGGAGGAGCACTGAAGGAGGAAGGCGATGGAAATCCCCTTCAGCGGTGAATTAATTCGAAGGAAGCGCAGGTCGCGCGGTATGGCGGATGGGCAGTTGCCCAGGGAATAAGAAGGGGGAGGTCACGGATGGTACCCTGGGCATGATTAGCCCCGGGGAGAAGAGGGCAACGCAGGGACGTCGGTCGTCTACATCATGGGCGGTGGGGGCGGGAATCGATCCTCCGTCCCCAAGGGGCCTCGTGCAGGGGGTATAATCGCAGGGATATGCGGGAGCCGAAGCCGCGGTGGAGGAGGGTCGGTGGTCCGCGTGGGCAAAAGTGGCGGTGAGGGAGACCTTCCTCCCCCGTCTGGGCCCATCGGTTCGGCGCCACTCCGCTAGCTCTGTGATCTCTCTTTCTCCCTCCATACCTTGGCAGAAGCCGAGGAAAGAGGAATGTCCCCGGAGGGATTTATGCCGACCTCTCCACCACCCGCAACCGCCCGCCTCCCTCGATCTTTCTAAGCCGCCCGCCCCCACTATAGAGTCCCTCAAGGCATCATCCCTCCTCCCATTCAGTTACGGTAAGAGAGGGGCGTTAGGTGGGTGCTTTAATGGTCAAACGTATACCCCTTGGGATCGACGGGAATCACGCATAGGGCACGCCATCGGTCACGCAAAAGAGCGCGCCCCGTACGAACCGAGTGTCCGAAGGAAAAGTTGGAAGAAGATGTGGGAGGAGGGGATACTATCGAAGGAAGTCTGCAAAGGAGACGATGCCTTAAGGACGTGCGAGGATTTTATTTGTTTACGCTTGGAACGATCGGAATCTGGAGAGAAGGATTTGTATATGTTTATCTTAAAGTTACTTCTAAAAGTCAATGGACTCCGCTAGTATGAAGAAGGTGCTTTGTTTGCGGATAACGATTGAATCACCGCACAGTGCAAGCATTTTCGACTAACAAGAGCGTCATAACGCAGTTTTATAATTCAGATGCTTCATTTCTTAGATATAAATCATCTTATTCTTATAAAACTACAGTTTTCAAAAAGGTAAAATATGTAAATACCTCATTTATCCCTAAAGACATTGATAATGCCTTCAAAGTCTCTTTACTGTTGCAACTCACCTGTAAGAAAGATAAAGAAAATTACATCAATTTATATTTAGGATAAAAATATTGTTAAAATTTATCTCTAAATATATACATACTATACGTTGAATTAAAATTCATCAATGATGTATAAATTTCCTTACAAAAAAATTAGATACAATTGATCGAAAATAACTTTCCTTTATTTAAGGTTAGGCACAAGGGAATATACTTTGTATTACAAATTATATTAATAGATAGGTGTTAATTCTTGATTTTGATATTCTTATTTCAACATAAATGCATTCAGAAGTAAATGACATTTTAATAATTCGACTTTAATATATATGAATATCACTCTGTGAAATTTAACTTGAATACTATCTCTCGAAAACTAAGATGTATATTCTAGCATTAGGAAACAATCAATGAAAAACGAGGATTTCAGGTTTTTTAAGTAATTAAATATTTCGCAACTAAATATTCATATCATCGATAAATTAAATATTACCCTATCCCTTAATATGGTTGCATAAAATCGAAAATACTATAGGTAGGGCTCTCTCCGAACCTCTTCAGAGTATATAAAAAGAAAATCTAAAGGCTACTTCACGGAAGTCATGCAAAAGTAGGATATTTACTGGCATAGTGATTGTCAAATGTAATTAAAAGTATTAGACGCTATTTTAAATCATCAAATATTGTTAAGTGTTGTCCTACCATTCAGGCTACTAAACCTATTATCGAAATGATGGGGCTCTTTAATTGAATATCCCACGAAATCATGCTCAGCACTGCTATTTATGCTCATCTATTTCGACCTATGTACCATACTAGCAGACTTACAGGATGTGGCAGGGGATGCATTTACCAAAAGACTTGGTTCCTTTTCTACTACTATCGCGTCCGAAGAACGCAGGAGTCTTTGAAACGACGAATCGTAGCATTTATTTCTTTAATTTTGCTTGAAGTATCTTATTGGCAAATGTAACAAGGTGGGCACACATTATCTACCACTCCTTTCGAGAACTTTTTAAACTAAGGAAAGGTCAAGAATACTCAGCTTCTAGAAAAATTCATTAATGCCCCTGAAACGATTAGATCCTTCGACCCTATAGTGGAAAGGCAAGCAAACAAGCTATATGCTACTCGTGTTGTAATAAAAGAAAAAATTATATAAGAAATTACTTTCAACATTTCCAAACTTTGTAAGTTTGACAGTCGTCGAAATAATTTACGTGCCGTTATATTTTAACGGTCAATCGGATGAATCTTGAGAGTACATGACAGATATTTTGCAGATCTCGATTGAGACAACTTCAGTGAAATATAATGGACGATCATTGTCTATTGGAGATACGTGACTGGTGATGGAAAATTAACTTGCAGAGAAATTTTATCTCAAATTAATCGCTCTTCAGAAATTTTTCTATTGTGCGGAAACTTCAATACTTAATGAGACAACCTGAGGTTGGTTATATACCTATATGTTAATCAGACATATTTCATTAAAGCATAATTAAAATTCCGGAATAAGAAGATTACTTACTACTCAGTAAAGTAATGGATGGTACAGAGATTATTTCAATTTCATCATGTAGCGATACGAGTGATTCAAAGTATAGGGAGTAGCATTTTGTTTAGTTATGACCAGAAGATACTGAAGATGTATATATGGATTATATACTTCTGTTATATGAGCATTGGGTATATGAAGTTGATATTTAACAACTATTAAGGCTAATGAATTCATTTTAAGGAACAAAATAAAATTTAATAAAATGTAGACTATGAAATAAATTTTAGAATTTATAGTTAAGGTGTTCTTATTGTCAGTAAAATTAATGTTTTATTTATTTAGAATGGATGTAATAAAGGAAATTCAGTCATGAGTTGTAAACCCAGTACATTTCATTTGTTTCTTTTTTAAGACAATAAAGAACTGAATACATAAGGGTTTTACGGAATGAAAAACAAATATTCTTATCGGCAGTTTTTAAGCAAAAGATCAAGCTATTAATATTATCGATTATCGATATTGATATCGATAATAATTATCGATTTTGTTGAAACAGCAAATTTCAAATAACGATTAAGGAAAATTCCAATTAGTTTCCTCTCTTCGTCCATATAAAGACCACCACCTAAAGAATGGCCTAATAACGACGCCAGATAACTTAATCTCTGAATGTTATTATACTATATAACAATCTATAGTATCCGAGTGTAATTTGGCTTTCATTTTGAAAATATTTTTACAAGGGCAACTCAATTGGGTAATCAAGGAAAATTTTTCCAGCCTCATCTCTAAAAGTATTAGTTAACTGAATGTACATACTTTTAAGGTAAGTGAAACTTAAGGTTTTTTTCCTTAAAGGTTCAATTGATAATGAAGTTTGAATTTCAACAGGAAATTTTTGTTACAAGCTGTTAATCGTCCTTACGACACCTATTAAGCATATATATTTGATTTTGATAGTCTCTAATTATTACTATACTTAAATTTACAATAATAACTTAATGTATCACCTACTCTCAATTGAACTCATATAACTTTTATTTATTCGCAGAAAAAATTGTATTTCTAAATAATTATGGAAAACAAGGTAGACGTATCCATATAGCTGCCAAAAATGGCGAAAATAATTTTTGATAACTTCTCCCACTATATTATTTCTTTAAAGTTGATAATTTATTAAATATTTAGATTGTTAAATAATTATTTCCATTATTATGTAATACCCTAGTTGTATCTTAAACAGCTTTCAGAGTTCTATACTTTATAAAATTGCCGGAAAAAATGAATTTCAATCGAATTTCCACATTTACCATGTTCCACATGCATAACCATGGATAAACACCCTTTAATTCCAATAAGAGGCAGAATCTCAGAAATTAACATTGCCTCCTTTTCTCCGCGAATCTCCGCGAAACAATCGCCCCATTGTGTCGCCGAGCCTAACAATTATTTGTATCCTCCGACGTTTTCTCATGCGCCATTAAATCCCCACCCATCGCTACCAGATGGGTGTCTCTCAAAGGGAACGAACAAAAGGAATAACCCACTGCATCACATGGATCCGCCGCGGCAGGAAAAGGAAGGAAAGAAAGAAGGTAAGGGTTATAGAGAGAGAGAGAATCGTGTAAGGGAGGCGAGCTGCTTCGCCGTCACGATCTTCGAGGAGCACCACGGGAAGGAAGGGGAAGGAGAAAAGAAGCTGCAAAAAGGAAAAAGCAGATGGAAGGGGGGAGGGATGGAGGAGTGCAGAGATGGATGGGTAAAGGGGGGGACCGAGGGGGTGGGAGAGGGCGGGAAGAAGATTTTTTGGGGTGTGGCTTCGAGGCATTCTCCAGCCACATGTCGGCCGTCTACTCTACAGTGGGCGGTGCCCTAACCGACTTAACGTTTTGTTCTCCTTTAAGATATTTTTGTTGTTCACACTCGTCTTTTTGTTCATACGCCTGGCGTTTTTTTTTCGGGGCCTTATCCCTTTTAATTTCCCCTCCTCCGATATGTTCCAGCATTGCTCTCTCGTTCCTGAGTACGCGTGCGTGCGTGAACGAGGTGGAGGATTTGATGGGTAAGTGCAGAGTTATGGCTTGAGGAGTAGAAATAAAGAATATGAGAGGGTAGGCGATGGAAATTTGTTAGATGCAACCTTCAGGTAGTTTGATGCTATCTATCCTCTTCCCCCCCATGAGTCCCTTTTTCACTCGCTCCTCGTAGGAGAAGCAATGTTTTGATACTGTAGATCGCTCTATTTGATTCTTCTCAATTTTTTCCTTCGCCCTCATCTATATTCCTTTTTATTTCCTTCGCAGCTTCTCGGTTATAATTCATGATGTCTAGCTCCTCTCCGCCGCGATCTCCAGACAGCGTTATGGGCATCTTTTTTAGGGATTGCTAGCAGCCGATAAAAATAAACGTCATAAGAGTAATGAAATGTGGTAGATGCGGTAATAATAGAGTTAAGTCACTAATTTCAAAGCCAATGGAAACTGAATATAAATCATCTTTCTGAAAATAATTATATTTTTGCAAATGAACTACCTGTTCGAAACTTCGATAAAGATTTGTTTTTATTCTTTAACTACTCTCTTATTTCCTGCCACTCAGTTATCTAACATACAAAATTTTTAAATTAAATGTCTTTCATAATGAGTGGAAAATTTGAAATTTTCAGCAAAATTGAGATGGAATTTCGACGAGAAGAAAAAAATAATTAGAGGAGATAATTAAAATTATCAGGTGAGCTTTGTCCTTGCTCCAACTTTGGTCCAGTAAGAGAAAAAGAAGTCATAGTTTTGTATGTGCCTCTAACTCAGAAGATTCATAACGTATAGAATGCATTTGCACCATAACTTATAATATAATCTCAACATTTACTTCATGGTAATTATGAATCCTGGAAATTTTATGGTCGTGGCTCTGAATCTCTTCTAAGGCTCGCAACCAAATGAAAGCGAAACATACTATTTGTACCTCCAATCGATGATATCGCTGTTACGAAAAATAGCTAAAATGATACCAATAATAGGTTTAAAAACGTATGCTCAGAATTATATATTATTTAATTTCGCATAAAAATCACCCAAAATAATGCACAGAGTTTGGGTAACCATCGTCTTCATTCAAATCAAATTTGCAAATAGGATTCATTGTGATTTATTGTAAGGAGTCTTTGTTTCTCAAGGGAGTATGCGTATTACCTATATTCAGTAGTTTCCATTTTAATATGAATGAAAAATATTCCTCATGACTTTTATTATTTACAAAATTATTTTATGCTCTCATACTGGTGTGTATATGATTTTCCTAATTGAAAATATATAAAATATCGATTTAGAAATGTTACCTGCACGTTTTGAAATATTTTATGAATTTCATGTCATGAACTCTAAGTAGCTCGCCATCACGTCGTTAATAATTATTTTCAATTGATTAAACTCAAACTTAGAATCACTATTTCAAATTAAAAATCCAAAGGAGTGATTTTGGGTAAGACTAAAAACATAAATGAATACGAATCTTTTACGACAATACTTTATCGACAATCAAAGAAATTGGCTTATTTTAGGTAAAAACCGAAAGACATAAAGGATTTTTTAATTTAAAAAAATCAAATCCGAAAATGTAAATTTATAATTTTAAAGGTGATCAAATGTGACACTAGTCGATAGATATATTCCTAGAAATCAAGAACCAGCACATGGCTTTAACAGTGGAAGTAATAACAGATAAATAAATAAAAATAAATACACTGTATAATCAGGAAGAAAAAAATGATAAAGAAAACGAAAATTATCAAATTAATAATTAGGCCAAGTCGAAATTAAGATTGTAGTCGCTGAGGGGACATAACCGATTTGTTTTAAGCGAACGCGGAGGAAATCGTACCAGTATACCTCTGCAAATGAATCAGTCTATATCCTACCCAACAATAATAAAAGCCACATTCAGCTGTGAAAAGGCATTCCGATTGCTAGACTCGCGAAAGAGTTAGGATAGAGAGTTTTTGAGAAGAAGAAGAAAAGAAAGGAAAAAGAGCGAGAAGATATGGAAAAAGAGAAGGGGACATGAGAGATAGATATAGAGAGAGAAGGCAGGTGTAGGCGGGGATCCAACGGCAGGGGAGCATCGGAGAGGGGGAGAGCTGCTGGAAGATCTCCAACATACTCCGTTCGCCACCGCCTCCCCACCTCCGCTTCCTCTCTCCAGCCTCCGGCCATTTCGCATATCTTTGGCCCTCCTCTTGCGTCCCCATTCCCGGACTGTGTAATTATGGGGGCGAGGATGTTTTGGTGGGTGGGTGATTCGGGAGGGAGCATTTTACCTTCCCCCTTCCTTTCCTCCGCCGTGAAACATGCGGCCATATAAGTATCCGTATTCAACTCACAATGTGCTCCGTAATAGAAACAGATCAGGAGCACACACGATTTGACGGCGTGAACTTCGACTACGCTGATTTAATTTTAATGCTATCGCTCGCCGAGGAGGAAGAATTCTCGTTTAACTTCGACATCGCGACGGAGGAATCATCCGGAAGTTCTTTTTTTTCGGTCCCTCGGTTACGTGCCAAGCTGCAAAATTTAAAGCGAGTTTACGGGCGGCGGAAAATTCTGAGTGTTGACTTTAAAGCACGTCAAACAGCACCTCATTCCGTAATGATTAAATCCGATCGGCAAATCAACTGCACGCTTTCATTCATTATTCAAGAGCGAGGACGTTGCGCGGTTTTAATCTGGGATTAAATTTGTTCTTAACGATACCATTGTAATTAAGACAGATGGGGTGTCAGGCTGCTCATAACTGTGCCTAGAGCGTTTAGTTTTTCCTTTGTGTTAGTACTTTTTTACTGGGATATTCTTTACAGTATTGTTTCAATGTTTCCTCCAATCAGAACAAAGGCGAAATAATATTCTCTTTTATGTATAAGAATCATTGGAAGCAACTACCTCTTAAATATCTTCAAAAAAGATATTTGAGAGATACTAAGGTATAATGAATGCTTTTTCATGCATTTCATTTTACGAATATCGGGAAAATTATTTTATCAACGAAGAAAAACTACTAACTCTAGTAATTAAAGAGGATTTTAACAGAGTAGTGGTTGGTTGTTAGTAAAGGAAGTGGTATTCATTGGAGGCTTTAGAAAAACTGGGTACAGCAAGAGTAAAAAATATTGATACCGAGCTGAAATGCAGTAAGCGTCACACTATTCTAGACAAAAATTATTCTAGGCACAACAATTCCGCTATATTATATGCACCGGTCAATAAAACATTCGAAGTTGTATATGCTTAGCAGTTATGTATATTATGTATTTGCCGTAAAAAAAGAAATCCAGATTTTCTTGCAGGATTACAATAACATTGTACGAGTAACTCTCTCCTGCTTGTTATATCCAAACTCTAAAATGTCAACTTCCAAATTCTTAGTAATACAAAAAGCGTCGCATTCAATTAATGACATTCAGATATTCAAAAAATAAAGATAAGTTCTCTGATGAAATATTTTCAACTCATGAGATATAATTGATATGGAAAATTTACTTTAAAAAAAAAGAAGACATAGGCTACTCCTCACGTGAGATATAAGCGTAATAAATTAAATTCAAAAATATAATAGACCTATCAATTCAATATAACGCTGAAAATCTGAGTTTTAGAGATGTGAAATATGAGCTTGGCAGATAATAGAGTAAATATGTTTCCCAGTACATAATGTCAGTTATAGAATACTTTTTTGCCGATAGTAGTTACTTACTATTGCATTCCGTATAATCAATGTTCGTTTTGTTTCAACAAATTAAAGAAAAAATGAAGGAATGGAAAAAAATCAGCGTTAATCATCTTTTGACCATTATCGAAAAAATACTTGGAATTATATAGTTTGCTATTTTATAACCATAATGTTGAAGTAATTTTGTTTCACTTCTGTATCATTGTTGAATCCCAAAAGCATATCACGAAGAGCAGTTAAAAATAAAATCAACATTTGAAGAGATTAATCCCAAGAGGAATAATTCAGGAGTACAAAACATTCAGCATTAATAAGTGGAAATAGATTACCTTAAGCAAAAACAAATTAAATTATTCATATTGATTGCCTTTCTGTCCGGGTTTGGTCTGATTTTGGGCCTTGAGCCAATGAGTAATTTTCCATAAAATCCCTCTCCAAAAGGACAAGTTCTTAATTAAATGGGAATTTTGTATCGTCAAAAAATATTCAGGTGCTCTTGTTATGTGTTCCTTCCCAATAACACGTAGAAAATAAGGTTTAAAAATCTGATTTATCATTTTCCTATTTCTCCCATTTTTCCCATTTCTCCTAGTTAATCCTTAACCAGAAAGTTAGGATACATATTTACCAATAGTTTCTATCTAAAGACTAATTACCACTAAATTTTCTTCATCATGAGCTATCTCTGATCGAAAACAATTCAGTTACCTTCGTACGATTCTAAATTTAATACATCCGATCCAGTCTGACTTGAAACTATTTCATCTCAACGGAAAATCAAAATTATATATTCCAATCGCAGAGTCACAATTATCACGTCGCGAATCGTACCTATTCCAGTCTCCATCTGCTTGTGCACATTTATGTTTTTATTTCACCGTAGCTTTTCCAACCGTTACAGCATCTGCCTTCGGAAAGCATACTTCGTGCAATCAATTTGAGCTCGACATGAGCAGCGAAGAGTAATATTCTGTCATGAGTCGAGGGAGAGAAAATGTGGGACAGAGGAATGAGGTGTCTGAAGTTGACTCTCCTTGGAGAATTAAAGATTAGGCATGAACGTTGCGATCGAAATGAAGGGGAAATATAAAGGTGAGGTAACTCCGAGAGAATGATAATGAAATCGGCTAACATAAATGATTGGGAGTGCCAAGTTGCTTTGTGATATTTTTATTTATAGACTGGTATTTAAACATCAGCCCTGGAAGAAGAGCATAATCTTTCTTATCGAATTTCGTTGAAACAATCCACACCTTATATTAGGCCTAAATTGCATTAAATCTACTCGCAAGTGACCTGGGTTCATCTACGTCTACATATGTGCCCTGTCAGCCGCTAGCTAGCCTTTCAGCGTGTGGTATGGAGTATTCCGTCAACGTATTTTCTTGGTCTATTACTGCCGCATATCTCTCAAGGAAAGAATTAAATTTATGATACGACTAGACCGATTTCCCCGATTTTTTTGCGGAATTTCATCGCCTATGGATCAGGGGTACTGATAATATTTACAACGTCTTCCAAGAACCTATCCTCCTTCAGCTTTGAGAATATCGTAGGATAAGTGTGATTTAATCTTCATTTAAACGACTCTCATCGTATCTCGAGAATAATATTAGTTACTTTTACCTAATCATTATCAAAGCAATTGAATTTTCGTTAGGTATTTACTAATTAATACATAAAATGGTTGTATGTAGGGTGCCATAATACACAGGCTAAATTTTTCACACCTGTTATTCCTTGGGTTTCAGCCGCATGGCTCTTCCGTACTATGCTATTCACCTTTCCCTAATCCTTGTGATTTTCTTTGCGGGGTTTACCTCATAAGACCACTTTGTAATTTTGTCTCTGTAGGAACCATCTAGCGGCAGCTTGTGCCACTAATGTGGAGGCTGCTAGCCTTGCTCAGAAAGGCATTCCCATAACAATAAGGTATAGACGCGTCAAAGTAGTTCAGTGGGTAGAATAACTGCCCGGAAAATGGAAGAACTGGGTTCGAGTCCCAGTCATGTCGCTATTTTTCACACCAGTTATTCCTTGGGTTTCAGCCACATGGATCTTCCGAGCTATGTTATTCACCTTTCCCTAATCATTTAAATTTGAATGTCTTATAAGAAAGAGTAGCATTGCCCGCGGACCTTTTTACCGCTTTTGCCGATGATTTCTTTGACGAAGACGGGTTTCTTAAGTGAAAATTCGTATATATGTTTTGGATTGAGTACCCCCAGTTCATTAGGGGGATTTTCCTCGATTATACTACTAGCTCCTCGAGGGCTTTCAGAAAGGTCTTCTGGAAGAGATATTCTTTCGAAATAAAATTTGTCTAAATTTAGCCCTAATTACCAATTCTCCAATCTTTTTCAAAATTCTATTAAAAGTCTTTAAGCGTGGGAATGCATTTGTGTACTTCTCTGGATATATCTGTAGTAAATTAGTACTTAATTTTATTATGATAGGTGAGATTTTAGTATGTCGGCGATGTCGGCGAAACGTCGTAATTTGTTTTCAAGAAAGCCGCGAATCCCGTGAGGTCTCATCTATCGTAATGGAACTACTACGCGCGACCGTAGAGCCTAGTATCTAATTTTTATAAATGTACTTATAATTAATTTAAAACAAATTTCACTATCTGAAATTAATAAGAATCGATGGATGAATCCCTAATTCAGTATCTTTTATGTGTGTGATAGAAAATATATGCATAGTACATACTATTGTCAAAATAAAATTCACATATATTGGCACTGAATAGGGTAAAGTTTAACTACATCTGTTGATCAGCATCAGATCTGCATCTGTTGATGAATAAAATTATGGTGTTGTAATACAGTTTATGCCAATAGTCAGTTTTGTAGAAAATGCTAATTCCAATAATTCCCAAAAAAATTCATATTTTGGCTATCAATAAGAAAACCAACAAAATAACAAAAGACCATAGTCACAAATTGAGGGTAACAAAATTCTACTAAATTTTCACCAATCTCAAAAGTTATCCCAAATTTTATATTTATTAAAATATTCCCAAATTTTGCAGCCTAAATGATCCAGCTAATCAACTGTTTGTTTTTTTTTCTTAAAACCAGTTTCAGGAGGGCTAATTAATCAGAAGTAAACGGTATTATTCTTCATTTCTTCAATCGTTGAACTGTTGCAATTTCCACAGAATATTTAAACTGCATAATCTTTTATAATAGAATTTCGCTTAAAAAATTACTTCATTAAATCAAAATCGTAGACCAAATCTCCGCAAATCAGAGTTAATCTAAGTGTACACCTCAATAATAAAAATGATCTTCATGACATTATCTTCATTTATGAGCCGTCATAAAATCCTCTGTCTGTCTGAATTTTGGGTCCCTTAACGCGGAGAATCGTTCATATTTGTAAGGAGAAGGGGATAAGCAAAGGAGAGAAAGTGGAAATTTTGATAAAACTCAGTAGAAGAGAATGTGGTGAGATGTCAGAGAGAGGGAAATGAAGAGAAAACTGGGAGGAACGTTTGAAAGGGGAGGAGAGAAGGAGTGGAAAGGAGAGAGACGATGGTATTCGAAAAATATGTGCGTGGTGCAGAGAGCGTCTTTCGAGGTACCAAACTGAAGGGAGAAAAAAGTAGTAGAGGGCGGGCGGAGGAGGCAACTCTCCGACTCTGTTATTCGGAGAAGGGGGAAATATTTCGTAGGGTCAGAAAAAGGGAGCTACAGAGCATTAAAAAACAAAAGACGGATGAAGTAAAAAATGGGTTGTTGCGGAGGGAGTGGGGAAAAAGGGTGAAAGGAAGCGAGAGGAGGTTAGAAGACGGGCGATGCTCATTTTGCTTCGTCCGTCCGGAGCGCCGTTGCGCGTGCTAGACGTACGAACCTAATCGTTATAATCATCATCAAGGCTTTTCCATAGCGAACCTTGGAGCTTTCCCCTGCAGGCATCTTAACCCTCTTACGACCTTTTCCCTTCCTTACTCGCGACCACTCCCCCGCACCTCCTCCTATTCACTATCCTTCCATAGAATTCGTTGCGGAATCCTTTACTATTCTTCATAGATGGCATGCCGACTATCAAGGTCTTAGGGACGGACAAAAAACTGATTTTTTATAAAGATCGACTAACAGATTATGTCCATTTTCTTAAACTTGACCGTCACACGTAAAGGAAATTTACTGTTGGTGCTACGAGTAATTATAACCATTAAAATTATATCTGTCGGGCCACCTGTCGAATTCTGGAGAGAGAAATAGCGATTTAATATGATTTAAATGAGGGATTTCATGATCGTTCTCATACCAGCAAGTTTTCCAAGAAATGGGTCATTAGATATTCCGCAAATTTTGCTATCAAGTAAAGCTAACAAGTATTTCCCTAAATTTGTCTCCATCACTATTCTATGAAATTTTAGTGAATTTAGGAAAGCATAGAAATGCTCTAAATATTCGATAAATTCAAATGAAGGCAAAAACTCCTTAAACCATTTCGGTTTCATTAATCGTATTTCATCGATCATAATTTATTTTATCAAATAATTTTAAGTTATGAAAATCAAAAGAACGGATTGAACCGACGATGCATTTTCCTAAAATGACCTGAGCTTGATTCTAAGTTGGTTCTGACAATTCCATATTCCACATATAGTGAAAAAGACACGCGAAAGTGAAAGTCCATGCCATTTCAAGCGGTTGTCGGAGATATTAACTGTATACTATTAACTGCAGAAATGTAGAAGAAGAAAAATGTGAGTACTCTGCTTTTAATGGTCAAGCTTGAGTAATAGTAATGGACTTTGGAAAAAATAATTTTAAATTATTTTATGAGAAAGAGTAGCTCATATCCTGATTAAGATCATTCACTGCAAATAACAAAATGGTAGTATACACGCAAAAAGAACGGTTTTGGATGATACCAGTTTTCTAGTTTACATTTATTTGCAATTAGATATGGAAACCCTTACATTGTATCTATTAAGCATAGAGTAAAAGGTGCAAAAATGAAAGATTTAGATCAAAACTGTGACACCGGTCCAACGAAATCCGAATGCCATGAATCCATATACCGAGGGCCCGAGACGAAAACGAAAGTAAAAGCGGGATTAAAAGGATCAGTCGAACAGTCGGTTAAAATGCAGTCCTGCGGGGTCTGTTCCATCGACCAATTCGGTCGCCATCCCCACTTCCCAAAAACTCCTCATGAGCGTCCCACACAGGATCATCCTAGGACCCCCGCCCTTTTATGAGGGAGTGCCACACCCATCCATACCGCCTCACTCCCTCTCTCGGAAGCGATATCCGCCCAACGGAGTCCTGTCCCAACGGTAGATATAAACCTCCGGGACATGGCCTCCGAAAACCGGCCACCGTCATTTTACGGGCCTCCACCCTAACTCCCCACCCACCACTGCCTTCCTTTTTCCTCTTAGCTTTTGTCTCTCCCTCTCACTTCCCACACCGACTCCAATCTTTTTCTCTGCTTCCCTAAAGGCATCGCTCACTCACACAGATTTCTCAAACGATATTCCTCTTCCAGAGGAGATTTTTATCCCTTCTCGGGATCTTACACCCGAAAAAGCTCTTCGCTGCTCGTCGGAGAAGATTATCAAAACGCATCAGCGGAGCTCCTTGTCTAAATTTGAATCCTTTTCGGTTTGAAAGGGGGTTACATTCGAGTTGCGTAAGGTGGTGACATTTTACGTTAATGGGGGAAAGAGGAAATTGCATTTTTTTCACTGAGATGTTTCCAGTTTTATGTTGCATATAAATTCTTAAATTCCAAATTAATGGCGATGAAAAGAAATCACATATAATGTGCGCATTGAAAAACAAATTTTTACCCATTTATAACTATTTTTCCTATAACATTCCTCTTAATAGTTTCGACTGAGAAATATTATCTTAGAAGGAGGGTGATTTAGTACACACAACATTGATTTATTTTCTCTTGAAATTCAATATACTACAGAATGCATGTCATGCTTCGGGAAATAAATTATATCATCAACTAAATGAATTACAAAGTTTTAATCATGCGAGAAAGTATCCCAAAAGGCAAAATACATGCATGGTTGATATACAGGATAAACATAAATATTTAGAGATGCTTCAGTCGTCCACCTAGAAGATCTCTCAACAGCCGTCACCGATATGTCGAAATGACTATCGGTTTCTTTTCAAATTAACAAACGGTCTCCATAGAAAACATTGAATAGTTTAGAGTGATGAAAATTTAAACCTTTAAGGAATTTAAAAACTATCCTAGAAGTTTTCCAGCAAGAGACATTAAACACTACGTACGTCATATACAGGAGTATCCTCAGATTTTGAAACTATGATTTATAAACAAATATAAACGCGATTCGTTACACATTCCATCTCCTCCAGAGAACGCTCGAGATTTACAGTGAATATTTTAGCTGCATTTCGCACAGAGATCGTTTCCGAGTGCATTCTTTGGGGATTAGAACTGGAAGGCATCGATCGATTAGTCAGCCAGCGCGGGAGAGCCTTCGGTCGACCCTCAGACCTAAGGAACTTACCGCTGGCCGACAGCCAAAGAGTATTCGGTATGAGAATCGCATTTGTAATTCAAATAAAGCTGCGGTGCATCATGGAACCGTGAGGGTCGAAAGAGAGGTCTTCATAGATCCTATGTCGCCTCGGGTACTCGTGTTCACCTTATCGCCTTTCCTGCCCCTTGCGATCCTCTCCGCCTACTAAAGTCTGCGTTCCCATAATGCCCCTCGACTTTGACTCTCTTTCCGGTTCCATCTCCTCCTACCCACAACCAAACAGCTTTTAGGATAGCTACGTTAACAAAAAATGACAATGAAACAGTCTCATAGGAAGAAGGCAATTCCAGATATAGAAAAAAATCGACATTCTTTGTACTAAGAATGTCTTACACAGTCATTGTGATACACCAGGTTATTCATGAAATGCACTATAACATATTGAAATGAATGAAATTTATAAGGTAAGAATCAACGAGTAGCATATTACCTTCCATTCTGAGTTCTCTTAAACGCTATTCCATAATTATGATAGCATTCTTGGCTAAACCTAACCACCTATTGTCTTCGATACGGTGTTAATAAAAGGAAGTATTTACTTTGGAGGTGATATATGAAGAGAAAAGAGTAGCAACCCACTTTGGTAGGAAGAAAAAACCAAAATTATTTGGGGTGGAAGTGATAATATATGTCAAAAAAGTTTAAGAAAACCTTCCGATATCGCACCCAAATAGGATAAATTCTTATCAACCCTCTACATTGTTGAGGAATATCTTATTTTAATACAGAAAAAGTTGAGAAGTCTTGTAGTTTTCTCCACAATATATGTAAAATGCACTTCATGTTAGATAACTTACGAACTATCCTTAATTAGGACAATTAAGCCATAGGGTACCTCATTAATATTCAAATACTGGGAAAAATCATTTCTTATTCCTAAGTCAGCGACATTCTTGCCGTTTAATGTGTTCGGTATAATAGTATGTAAACAGTTTTCCAAACGTCATTCCACCCTAAATTCCTCCTTTCAACCCAAAAATAATTTCCACGTGTTATGCTCCGAGCGTGCATTGAAATCCCTCTGATAATAACGAAATCAACGGGACAGAATACAAAGCATCAACGACGCAAATCGATTTGCATATTCCTTCCAAGTTTCGCGTATTTTTTCAGACTGCCTTATCGACCTTATACCATCCTTTCATAGACTTTCAACCCTTTCTACTCCTCCATACATCGCCGACTCATCCCTCCCCCCGCGTGAATCTCCTTCAACGCCACCTACAGACTCAATGGTCCTCCCAAATCTCCTAGCTAGAGTGAAAGAGAGAGAAAGATAGAGAGGGCACCTCCCACCGCCGCAGGGCGTTCCAGACCACCTGCTTCCCTCCCTCAACCCATAGAAACCCTCATACCTCACATCTCATGCCGCAATACTCCAGAGAAGGAGATGTGGAGAGAAAGAAGGAGGGTAGGGAGTCGAAAGAGATAGGAAGATGGGCTGATTCTTCCTCCTGCTTTCTCTCCAACCTTCACCCGCCCCTTCCTTTCGGAGAAGACTCGACCCCTTCTATAAGATACTGCCCAAAGGGCTGGCTGACTGGCCAAGACGGTAGAGTCGAAGACTCGGTAGTGTAGAAAAAAAAGAAAGGATAATGCACTTCGCTGGAAAATACAGAGGATCGCGGGTGAAAACAAGTTATAAGGACCTCTGATAAGTCGAATGAGAGACAACTGGATCCTAGTTCTCCGATCCCATGTTTAACGCTCATCTGTTAATCATAAATGCCCCGAGAAAAAGCGGGCCAAATAGATGACCGATAAGAGGTCCTTCTCAAAGAGATACCCGAACTCGAGATACGAAATTAACGGTCACTGATACATTAAGAATTCTCTGGTGGATCGTAATTCACTGAAAGAGAGGCATTTTACTAATTGATAATTCAATTCTTCCTGTTGTCAAGACAATAAGCGCCTATGCGCATGGTGCCCATAAAATTTTCATTCTGATGCTGAGCAAAAGGCGTATTTATGTGATCTCATATGCCTTTGTAATGAAAGGAAAAGAATACCATTAAAATTTAATTGAGGCAAAAATAACGATAGCCCGAGCGATTCTGCTTTTTTTCGACCCTACACATCCCTCATCAGCTCAGAACTTACTTATGGTGTAAAGAAATGAAAACGTTTCCTAAATATATATTTTACAGAAAAAGATAATCAAGAAATGGATAAAAATGTAACTTTAAGTTGACCTTACATCTTTAAAGATAAGAATTTTGCAGGTCCTCAAATCAAAATATATGATTCAAAGATATATTTTTTATAGCAGCTAATGTAACAATAATTCTCAGAATATACCATAGCTTGATTACCGATTAATATGGAAAATTTAATTTTCTAATCATAAAATTAGATGATTTACCCTAAGATCTCAATTCGTGGACGAAATCGGTTGCATGTGTAATTCACCAAATGTTATTGCTGTATGATATGTTTTAACCATTAGATGAACATTTCAGTGTAATCTATATTTTATTTAGAAGCAATTTTCTAGCAATGTCGGAAGTCTAAGAAGCCATAAATTATGAATTCAGAAAACAATATCAAGAGCACTAATGAAATAAAATATCACTCTTCCATACTATACGTTTACAGAGAGAATTAAGCCCCAGATTTCTTGAATGAAATACCCACAATTCTACCCTTTAACATTTCGTGTAAGCCCAATTGTTCCAAAGCCTAGCTCTCTCTTTTTGTCTTCCAGCCCTTCGTTTACTCGTTTGCATTCTTCCGAAACCTCAGCCTCAAACGAAAACCAATTTTAAAACAATGGATGCGGAACTTTCTTCACTCCAAAAACCAAGCCAGGTTAGCCTTTACGAGCACCCCTACTTCTTCCCTGACCTCCCGCCTCTTTTCCGCCGCTAACTCACCTGCATTAATAATGTATGCATCAAGAATCAAAGAATTATCCCCACCACCCCCAAATACAACGGAGGTCTACCGGACTCCCGTAGTCGACTAAGCGATGGGGTTTACAAAAGAATGCTGTTATGCGGTGTTGGAGAAATTAGAGTGAGGCTGAAGGAACGCGCCGAGGTTTGGGGAATTTCCAACATGTGGGCGGCTTCCGAAGGAATTCCACGCCGGGGATAATGGAGTACGGACGGGTTTCGAGCGGGATTTTGACGCGATAATGATGAAAATCAGCGAGGAGGAGAAGGAATTCATCCAGAAGCAACCCTTGCTAGCTACCTGGTTTTACACAAGCTTGACGGCGATCAGCTTTCTAAAATAACGGACGTAATTCTAAGCTAAAATATTAAACATGGCTGAAAAAAGAACTACATTGTGGATGGAGATAACTTTAACATAACGCGAAATATATGTCATTGAGGAAAAGGGTGAAGAGGGAATGCCATCGCATTGATAATTAATGCTGTAATCTATTTACATACTCATAGTAGTTTATATGCTCTTTGCCTATTCTTCTCCTTCTGACACAAGCAATCATTCAGATTACAGTATGTCTCTATTAGAACTCAAAACGTTTGTTTCTTACTTGATTCATCCGAATGATCGTAGCATGAAACATGTATCGCCATGATGACATCACATTTTTCTAATGGCAGCTAAATTAATTTTTGTCTCCCAAATCAAGTTTGCATAGAAATCTCGATTCTGGTAATATATAGTGCTAGTTTACACCTCAAAACTATCGTTAAATTTTGCGTTTTTTTGGAATTTAACCAAACTGTACGTAATGTTTACTATAGGCTCATTTACGAATTGAGATAAGTAAGGAAGAAACGACTGTTTCTTACTCTAAAAAAACCATATAATTCAAATAAGAGTTCACCCAAAGAGATCAATTGAATATATTCCCATAATTTGCAAGCCAACATGGTGAGACAAACATTCGGCTATATAAAACATAAACTTCAGAAAACAATTCTGCGAAAGTTAAAGTCCTGGAATTCATATCACCACTGCGATAATTTCAATCACCCCCTGACGAGTATGACCAGTTAATGACTTCAACGAAGCGTGAGCGATGAAGCGCAGAGCGGAGCCATAAAACAAAGACATCAGCCGCCTGCTCTGGAATTAACTCCAATTTGCTCGCATTTCGGCCAATGAAAATTCATTGTTTCAATCGGTGCATTTATAGGAAGATAAATGGACCGATGTGCAGAGATGGTATCCACGATAGCATGGCTAGAGACGGAGACACGTGCTTCGGAAGGAGAAAATGAAAGAGAGAGCGGGAGAAGGACCAGACGAGACTGTGTGACGCCCTGGTAGCCACCTCGGGCGAACAAAAGAACCATAACCGAAAGGACCTCTTTCGGAACGCGGTCTTCTTCCCAAAAAGCATTTCTGGGAGGCTCAAAAGCTACTGGCCTATTGTCTGCATTACAGAAGGAAACATTCCTATGAATGAGAGCCTCTTCGCAGTTCATCGGTTTGGCATGCGGTAAATGTATACATTGTGGTCACGGTGGGCCTCCGGATATCCATGTTGGTAACGAATTCGACTTCGATGAAAGCAGTTCCGGGTTCGATTCCCGGTGGGGGCTCACCTGCGAAACGACATAAGCTATCAAAGCACTTTTAAAATTACTGCTACTACTACTACTACTACGGTCATGGTGGATGTGGTGAAATTCGTGGATTTCTGCCCGCGATGAATACATTTTTATGAATATATTCAACTGTTTGTCTCTTTAGGCATGACCGTTTCTTTACTCTTACTCATTGAAAAGAAAAGAAATATTGATTCCAATTTCACAATAGTAAGTTGAGAAAATGATCCAAACGTAGCTCGTGTCGAGGATAGCTATTTTGCTGAAAATAATACTTAAGCCAAATTATATGCTAATAAACCTTTGATTTCTGTCCAATGCAATGAAAACTTGGCTATATAACCCAAAGAGTGAATTTTTACTACATCTACAACCAACGATAAGAAAAACATGTTTATGAGATGAAATCAAAAGCACACAAATTAACCTTTCATTTTGGTTAATTGTGTAAATAAAAAACTAAAAATCAACCTCAAATTCGTCAAATTATTCCCATTAACCTCTTCTAATAATTAATTATTTTCTTATTTTCAAATCCATACACTAATTGATTAAGTAATTTAGTAAATGAGAGCAACAAAAGATTACAGTATTCAAGATCAAGATATCAAGAATAATTATGAGCAGTAATAAATATGGTCGAAAAGAGTGATTTCTGGTTAGGTTGCTAACCAGTAGCAATACCTGATCGTAGAAGTTTAACTATTGAGATGAACACGAATTATGTAGATATCGAAATCTTCATAGGCTACAATTAGGATATTATAATGGTAGAATACATTCTCCATAGAGTATAGCTTACGATTTGATTAATTGTATAAGAAAAATGAAATACTCTCGACCGCTACTAAAATCTTGTAGCAGAAATCGTCAATCCATTTTCGAACGACGAATGCGTGTTTATTCAATATTTTTCTATAGCTTTTGTTTTTCGTCATGCTCCCTTTACGATTCAACCTAATTTTTTTGCCATAATCCTTCCGTCGTTCGGAGCATAAAAAAGGCTATCTTTCATACGAGCGGAGGAAAACGACAGAGCTATATTTAATAGGTGGCGCGGAGGATGGATGAAAAAACGGGGTGGGCTCAGATGACATGAGAAATGGATGTGAAGGACTGCTCTGAAGAAGGGGGTTTGAGAGACAAAGGAATTCGTAACGATAAAGTCTGCGAAAGAACTCTCCTCAAATAACAGTCTTTCATCTAAACTTCACATTTTTATACGAAAACCTCCGGTTCGATCGCCAAGGCTTGCGTTCCAAGGACGGGTGTGACGATAAACTATGCGGTTCGAAGCGATGTTCTCATTTAACTTCTTTATCTTAGAGTCCCTTTATACTTAACATGAAAACTACCTGAAAGGGTTTTAACGGGGGAAATGGTGTTTTATTCTGAGAGAGGTAAGAAATATTGGAGAGATCAGAAAGGGATAAATCTAACGAATTGTAAAAGGAAAGTGTGCTATTCATAGACGCGAATGCAATTCTGAAATAATTTACGCCATTGAATGGCATTTCAAAATGTCTGATCCTAATTTCAATTAAGAGCAAGAGAGAAAATACCAATACAAGACCGATACTATAAGTACTACACAACATCAGACGGTGTGTACGAGCAGACAGAACAAGTCAGTAAATAGAAATGTTCTGTGGAAATAAAAAATGGTGTTTAATTTGTCAGATGACGGCACGTTTCCACAAAGACGAGCTTAATCGCACGATACCAAATTCACCCTTATCTCGTTGATGAGAAAATAATTAGTAAATATTCGTTTTCCGTACTTAGCCATGGTAAGTATCTAAAATTTTATATTCCAGAATGCCGAGGTAGGAGCGGTTAACCTAATCAAGCAGATAGTTACATAAATGGAAAATGTTGCTTCAAATCTATTTGAATTATTTTAAAAATACATTTAAAAAGAAAGTGAAACGATATTTTTTATTACAGTCATAGACTGATGAATGGGAAAATCAACATGATAATTTATTTTTGATCTACAGCGTATTTTTAGTAAATATTTGCTAATGAATGAGACCTTTTTTCATATCGTGAAATATATGAGCGATTTCAATATTCTGAAATTACTTTATTTTAATCCAAAATCAAGCCTGCATAGTATAACATACATTTCCCTTTATACGGCCGGGTAAATGTAATGGAGAAATTTATTGCAGGACGTATGAAACATGTTCTGAAAGAAAATTTAAATGAATTTGTTATTTTCCGCGTATAAATACACGGAGCCTTTAAAAAAATTAGTCAAATGAAAAATGATGGTGTCTTTAGGTGTAGTGGATCACGCTTGAAGCTGGTAGACATTTACATTGATATAAGAAATGAAACGCAGAATTTTAACATAACCGTAAACAAACTCGGAGAAATCCAATTTGTCCATTCGCTCGCGAAAGAACTTCACGCCAAGCAGTTTTCTTTGTCGCAGATCCAATTAAACATTTGATTTATAGAGGTTTGAGCGCGCCATTCGCAAGATAATCACGGCTTCACACGTTAGGCATTTTACCTCAATTCCTTCGGACATCGCAATATCATACGTTCGACGCAAAAAATCAAACACCGAAACCACTCTTTTTGCCGATGGAATTCGTCTAGCGGTACCGTCGTTTTATACCCATTTTTTCGTCGATCCGGGATGAAAACTACCGGGGTTAGAGATAGTTACAAAGAGAGAGAGAGAGAGAGAGAGAGGGAGAGAAAAAGAGGCAAAGAGTAATCCGAATGCGGGGAATTATTACTCTCCGTGGACGTCATTCCGTGGAACACCAATCGATTCCCGTCCTCCCGAGCATTCAGAACAACAGAATTTCCACTCGCTGTGCTTCAGACGCACTCCTACTCGCGCGTTCATCTCTCCCCCTCCGCTTCCTCTACACTTTCTCATCAGCGAACCCACCCTTCCCTCCCCACCCCTCACACTCTGGACCCAAATACTGTTTCATTCCACTCCTCCATCTTTTCTCCTCCTCCTACGACATCTGGAACACCTGTCTCTCCCCACTTCACCCTCCCGCTCTCCTCACCTCTTACGATCCCCATTCCACACCGCCGCGATGGAAGAATGCACGCTGGAATTTTAATCACCGCTCTTCGCCTGACACTGATAATAACTTGCCAGTTCTCTCTCCTCTCTCTCTCCCCTTCTCTTCGTGCCACTATTCATCTTTTTTCTATTTCTCGTCATATTCCCCTTCGCCTTTATCTCTTCCCAAACCCCTCGCCTGTTTCGCGATGGTTTATTCTTCAACTTCTTCCTTCCGTTTACCATCTTCTATAGCTTCTCGTTTCCTTCGCACGCCTCTTCCTCCGCACGTTTCATCGTTGCGATGGTGGAGGAGATCTCTTGAGCAATTTGTTCAGAATGTGGTTCTTCAAACCGTATAAGATTCAAATCCCAAGCATTTGCAAATTTACCTCGTCGTAGTCAGAAAAAACAACATGATGCATAACATTCTATAGTTTCACGCGGGTCGCGACGTTTTCGATTGGGCATGATAATACCGTGGAAATGGTATCTTAGAAGCGATGAGCATAATCTATCAATTCATAAATTAGTAAACTTAAGAGTCCTTCATTTGGTTAGTCATTTAGAAAACACCTGGGAAATCAGGGAGATACGTTCAAAATTGATAAATAAGCATTTAAAGTATGCCTGGTTGAATTTTATCTGAGGAACATCATATCTTGCTCCCTTTACACCACATACTTATAAATCTTTTTAAATTTGTCATTATATTTAAAGCTACGAATCGGAGAAGTATACTACATTAATGAATATTATAACTAATTAAAACTTTAATAATTAAATCCATATGCACAGAAAGTACTAGTGATTCTGATAGCAAAAGACATGGGTGAGATTTAAAATAAATGCTAATGAAATGTATTCGAAACTGATCTCTCTAAAATTTCACGCATGTTAGTGAAAATGATACGTATCTTATGGAACAGTTTAAAATTGAATTTTTTTACGCTTAGTGCTCAAATCATGTACGATTACATTAGATTAAACTCATATAAGATCAAACACTCCGGACACATTGATAAACATGAATCTTGAAGGAAAGACAGTTATTAAAATCTGGGATAAAAAATGACTGGCTGCTGAAAATTCCAATCGTTTTATGTAGCGGATATTTCAATGATACCAAGCAGAAGAACGATGCTGATCATATTTTGTAGACGGCTAGACGGGTAAGACTCCCCAAAAGCGGCAGTGTGACAAGCTACAGACATACCCCCATTTCCAAGCTACTGCACTACAACCGTAAGAGAAGGGAAGGCACAACACTAACGAGGGGAGGAAAAAATAACAAAGGGAAAACGATGGCGACAGGCTGACTCCCGCGCAATTATGGACCTTGATGAGGCATCGAGCGTTGATGAAGGGACAAGAAGGCGTGGGCGTTGCAAAAGCGCCCCTTCTCGAAGCACTCTCCCTCTTAAAAATACCCTCTTACTTTCCCGACGTCTTTTCTCCAAACTCCACTTCACCGCCCCTTCCCATTCAATCTCCTCCTCTGCCTAGAGCTGCGCCTCTAATTTAGTCATTAAGCATCCTAAGAAGTCCAATTCCATCCCCTATCTCCAAAATAAACAAACGTAATTTTCAAAAGTTATGAGCGGGATAATGGAGGGACTTGGGGATAAAAGATTATAAGAGCTTTAGTTGATAAATATTTGCGTATTTGACGGGAATATAACCGGCAGGCGAGGTGGGTAGATGAGTTATTGGCATGCCACTTCGGTAGGAGGTAATCACAACTACTGATAGAACCACTAACCTACGTTAGAGAAAGTTGAAATGTAAAGGTACATAAAATTGTACAACGTAATACTAAAATAATGAACATATGGTAACCATTGGAATGATCACGATTTCTCTAAAGAAAAACCTACTTTGATCTCCTTTCCCCAAATGCTATTTTAATTTCAATAAAGTAGCTCAAAAGTGTACACAAACAGGACTACAATATCAGGCGATTATTGAAAAGAGGATTATAAGTTATGCTACTATTATTTTGCATGAGTAGGTTGTTGGCTGCAAGCCTCAAAATAGGCCCTATTCTTAACAAATTCCTATAGAAGGAATACCGAACGAAAAAAAATCTTTATAAAGAAGTACCAAGATATCTAAACAAATTACCGTGGAAGCCAAATAATGCATTCTATTTCAGCATAAATATGAGTAGCTCGTTCTAGAGGAGATGAAGAAGCTAGTTTTTAAAATTTTCCGATTGGAATTGGAATAGATTGGAATTCGAAATAAATTTGAAAATTACAATAAGATGTAATTTAAATTAAAAGAGAAACTTGTCAATATATATATTGCCTATATATTTGGTGTCACTGATTTTTCTGACTCATTCCACCCACAGTAACTGTATGACTACTCATACCTAGGATGTTATTTGTCCCTATGATTGTATAATTGCAACTTGTAAATTAAATATTCACCTAAACTGATTCTATTGGACATTTATATAAATAACTGAAACTTAGCTTACTCCGAAATGAAATATCTGGTTTGATTCGTATTCGTGGGTAGATTAACTGATAAAAGGAATTTAAAACTGGATAATGTGCCATTTATAAGTACATCTTTGGTCTAGCATTCATTTTTAATCTAAAGAATACATTCTAATCAAAAATCTCACGCTGAAGTGATAGAGAATTTGAAATTCCCGCCCATTTGTATGGAATACACTATAAACGTGTATGTAACAGCCGATATAACTACGAAAAGAATAAACCGCAAGAGTATGCCATTCATCAACTAAGGGTATTTTAACATCATTCGTTTTCCTAAATCTAAAATTGTGGAAACGTAAAAATTATCGGATTTTATCTTTCTTGTACTAACTCTTAACCGAATACACATGATTTTTGTATGGGGTACACTTGTACAACCTTTTGTATTGAATTTTAATTTTCTATATGTTACTAACTCAGGAACCACCTGATGAGCCAACTCCTGGCTCAGGTGGACCTTATTGTTTATACTTTCTTTCCCCCCCCCCTAAATATACTTCTTAATATGTGACAAATGTAATGAAAACCTTCTGTGCAATTATTGTAATTCCACTGTCTTTGTTATTAATGTAAGTGTAATGGAGATAAAGGAAATAANTATCAAGAAAAGATCAAATAGCTATTGGAAACCTTAAAACATTAGATGCAATGGCAGACTGGTATCTTTCTGGAGATCTGAGAACTAAAAGATTGGAAATAAATGAAAAAATATCTTTTGAGCAAATTTTATTTCAATATAAAATTTAATTCTCGCTTCATTTAAAATCTGTAAGGAAAATTATTTGTAAAGGAATGCAACAGCAAGAATGGTTCGAAATTTGGCTAGTTTTAACTGATTCAGTAAGGATCACGACTTTATTTCGGGCAAATTTTAGTAATACATGCGCATTCCTACAATTAAACCTCAGAAAACACAACAGTAATGACCATGCCCTGAATATTATTCGAACCTAGGACCTCGGTGTAGCCAGGCTAGCACGTAAACCCCTACCCCACCGAGGTTGGCAATTTAGCGCGGTTGAGCTATGGTAGGGAAATTTATATTTTTTTCCAAATTTACCGACGGGATTTGTCTATTTTTTAACTGTATGAGATACTTCGCTTTATGCAAATATTGGACAGACGTTTCACGTATGGAGTCCTAACTGAATTAATTGCAATGTTTTCCAAAAGGTGGATCACTCATCAATCTTGTTTTTCTAAAGCTATGACTTTTAACGCTATCTTCTTCAAACAGTTGAAAGATCATTTTTAAATAATTCCTCTGCCTTTAAATCTGAAGAGATAATAGGAACAAAGTAACTTTCAACACAACGAATTAGTGGTTCCTCCATTTCAGAGGAGGATAAAGTATCTTTTCAACGCGGGATCGATGAGAGACAGCCGTCGCCCGACCAATCAGCTCCAACGGGAGCCGTCATTCAATTCGATATACTCTGTTAATTGTCCTCAGCAAATGAGCCGATTGATTTCCATTTGAAGTCGAGGATCGTTTTCCCCAGATATTGGATGGATTCCCGAATGTGACAGGAAAACTGAACTTGAGGGAATTCACAATGACAGTCTCGGAGGAATCGTAAAAAAGCGATCGTAATTGGAAACCGCGACAGAAGATAATTTGACTAAGAAGAGCGCCTACGGGATGACTCCGGAAAGCCAAAGAAACAAACATTCCTTTATATCCCATTTATACCGTTCGATAATAGATCCTTAAAGATAAAAATAGCGACCGGAAATATCAACGACCGAATTCGAGTCATCTCCTTGATTGGAAAACTCTTTCGCGAAGTTTGCGCTCGACAGTTTATTAACACGTCTTCCTTTTGGAAGACTCGTAAAAACGTTGAAGCTACTATCATTATGGAGAGATATTAGGGCCGTATAATTTCTCCGGTTGCACACACTGCCTTCCGACAGATTTACTTCATCCTCGAGGGGCAAGGAGAGAACTGCAGAGGAAGTTGACGGCTCGCCAATGCCTATAGACTGCTCGTGAAATGTCTCTTTTTCCCTTCTTTACGGGCTGACGAAGGCCACGCCGGGGTGCCACTGCCCGTCGGCACTCGGGACCTGCGAGTATATACAAACCATCCTCTTCCGCTGTAAGCTATGGTTTCCATTCCGTTGCCAATCACCCGAATAGAGTCGTGTGGGCGAGCATAGGATAGCCGTTGTTCCCACTTTTTGCTCACGTTTCCCTACAAAACTGTTGAAGGGTAGCAGCTATTGAATTCGGTCTCTGAATAGATATCTCCTCGCAACGCTCTTTGGTTGAATAATTGCTCGTGAATGGATGGAATGAAATACGGGAGAGCTTCGCTTCGGGAGAGCGAGTTGCGTTCCTTGGGATTGGTGAAGAAGGAATGGAAAGCAACTCTGTGTTTACGTATGTATCTATTTCTTAAAGACGTCTTTGTAGGAAATCGCTAACATAGTTAGGGGGAAATGATTGAATATGTAAGACGCGATTAACATATGTTTCCTATTTTAAGAGATTTTCCATGAAAATTGAAATCTGGCTTTCCTTTCTATTCAGTGCCTTATTTTCTGATGATTAACGTACGTCTATCTATTCATCAAGTGTTTTGTGTTCATGACATGCAGTATTGAAATATAAGACCATCTCGTAAAATGGACCACAGGACAGAGGGAGATTTCATAGTTTACAAACTACTAAATTACAAATAAAATATCTGAAATTTTAATTTATCCTTCGAAAGTAAAATAATATGAAGAAAATGTTACAAAGGCTTAAATATAAAAAGACGAAAAGGCTAACTAGCTTTTTCAAACGATTCATATATGACTAGACGTAGATGTTTCATTATTTTTGTTAAGATTGAAGGATATTTTGCAATTAACAATGATTTGATACTTATAACAATCACGTTCAATTGCTGAATTAGGTTCAACAAAAATCCCTTCGGTTATATTTCATTCTATATTTCATCTGGTATGAAAACTTCTTCGTGAATTATAACCTTCATTTTCAAAGATTAAGGAAAGGTGTAGTTCCTTGCACAATGAAGTCATGAGGCTGATCCCAAAGGAATAACAAGTGCAAAAAATTGTGACATGACTGGGACTCAAACCAAGGTCTCCCACTTTCCAGACAGGTATTCTAACCGTTGAACTACCACGCCGCGTCTATTCCACATATAACGAAATGGTATTAGTGGTTATAATATCTCCCTGGAAAGTAGGAGACCTGGGTTCGAGTCCCAATCATGGCAATATTTTTCACACTTGTTATTCCTTTTTAATCTTTATTTTATTTACCAGAAGAGTGTTGATATAATTGAATGTTTCTAATTTTTAAACTTATCAAACCAACTTACTTCGCTACAGCAGTAAACGGTAAATTATTATGTAAACTCACATTACTTTCATAATCATTCTTAAGTTAGTGGCTGATTGAGCGGCTATTAATTTGAGGTCCGAGATTGCGTTAACTATCTTTTCGCTAATTAGAATATCCATCTAATGTAATGACGTATTTTATGATTAATTAATCGATTGGTTGTACTATGTAAATAGTGTAAAAATATACTGTCTAATGTAAGTATTAATTCTTTGGAGTATAAAAACAGACCACCGAATTAAAGTGCATAGAAAAATGGGGGATATATTAATTTCCTAGATAAATATGTACTTATTAATACGGAGATAATTTTCCAACATACGTTACATTTGTAGTACTCGTATTAAAAGCATCAGTCAAAAGCATTCCTATTCCTAACTAGAGAAATCCATAGCTCCCAAGGAATTTAGACTGACTTCCACCAATTAATCGTACCACTCTCCCCCTCCAATTACGGGATGATAATACTTCAAGTGATCTAATCTGTAATTTGAACTTCCTCATGACTAATAACACACGTAGAACAGGTAACATATAGAAATTGAACACACTTTCTAATTTTCTCACGCTAAATTTCGTTTAAAACAATATCGATTAGAGAACATAAAATATATATACGATAGACCGCTCTTCGATTCAACCGAATCTTTCAGCTTCTCGTGAAGGATTTCCTCAAAATCATGAAAACGATATTCCTATTATCAAGAAAAGATCAAATAGCTATTGGAAACCTTAAAACATTAGATGCAACGGCAGTAAACTGCATCATAAAAAACGAAGCGCCCATTCTATCATATTCCTAGGCTAATTTACAACCCTATCGAGCGATCAGGCACGCACAAAACAAGCACCGAAACCACGGCTCCAAATCTGGAGGACCAGGACGTTCATCATCCCATGGCACCGATCCTCGTACTCCGCATTACCGTCCAATCAATTTCCCGCCTGACTATTACATCATCGCCACTCTAACGTATCTTCCACTGCCTCTAAATCGTCCGAAGCTGCGATCGAAACTGCTTCCCTCGAACCATCGGCTTCCCATTTGCTTCCTACATTGTCTCCCTCTCCTTCCACCCACAAGGACTATTTTTCCCCCGCCCGGAGACCGCTTTGCTGGCAATTAGTCCACCTCGCCAGCCAATCACGTCACTGCACAGAGGAATTACAAATAGCCCCACCCTAGAGGCCTTGAAGGAACAGGTCTGTGCGCCTCTCGGTTTCGCTGTCCGCCTCACAGCCACCAATTTTATTCCCCCGTCCGCCTCCCACACTTCCCCTTCTCCCTCCATCTCCACATCGCCGCCTACGCTCCTCTACTCCGAGCTGCTCACCATCTTCCCATTCGGCCCTCTCCTCCGTGTATCACTTCTGCTGTAAGGCGTCGCTTCCTTTCCCAAATGACTGATGACGACAGCGGGTAATGTAAAATACCGCGGAAAATTGCGATTCGCCAAAGTTTTGCGTGCGCAGCGGCCCATGATTCATGCGGGAGTTTCAATTGTTTTGACCACTAGCATCGTGGATTCGGGAACTTTGCCCTAGGAAATAAGCTACGCGGATAATATATTTAGTTCTTCTACATGTATCACCACGGCGAAATCGGTTAGAATTAGCAAAGAAAAAGAGGTGTCTCAACCTACATTTAAGATAAAGGTCCATCTAAAATGAAATATCTTCACATTAATGAAGTATCTTTCAAAACATACTCCCACGGAACGAATATTTGGTGAAAAAATCAACAGAAAGAAAAATGATGAAAAAATAACTCAAAACACTTGCAGAGAATGATCTGATACGACCAGTTTTACAGGCGAGCTCGAACCATCAAGCAAGGTATTGGCAGATATCCGCGACACATGCATTTTGAACTCTTTTCAAAATGAATTTATTGCGTAAAAAGTTCATTTCCGCAGAGAGAAACTGACACTCTCGAAAAAATATCATTTCATAATTAAATTCTTAATGAATCCAGTATGTAAATAATCATAACAGCATGTAAGTTTTCAAAATAAATATCCAGGCATATGCGATTCGAGACAAATGCTAAACTTGTTTTAGAAAAAAAAAAGGAAGATTCAATATTCATTCAAAATTGAGCAGTAAAACTTCTATGAGAATGGACTAAAAATCTTTCGCCACTAATTTTTGGGAAATAAGCTTTAAGAATGAAGTATTAAATGAAATTTTTATGACATTAAAATAACGATGTAGCTTTCCGTAAGGGGTACAATCCTTAAAGATCACTTTTTGTAAACGAGCCATTTGAAACATTTTTAACTTCTATCTCGTCGGATTTATCCCTGAGATGAAATATGAATGCAGTGATACCTCGGCTATCTTAGTACTTTTAGAAACTATTTAAACGTTAATTATTTTAAGAATGAAAATTCGAATCATCTGTCTTGGGTAATCTTTCTTAACAGGATATTTGCTCCTTGAGTTACGCCATCTACGAATCACGTTGATAAATGGCCGCAAGTTTTTTGTTAATTTGCAAAATTAACTAAATGACTGCAAAGTTTTTGTTTAATTTGTTTTGAAATTGCTATTAAATCGAGTAAAAGAAAGAATTTCCATTTACGTGGAACTATCGAAGCAGTCATCGTTAATTTCTTTTGCTCGATTACCAGGCGATCTTCATTTCTACAAAATAAATAGGCCAAAATGAATCGGTGCATAGTGATCGATTCTTCGTAACTTAGTGAAGTCTCTATATTCAATCCCTTACAGATGATTCGGTTTTACCATCGCATTGATTTTTCGTTAATAAGTTTCCTGAAAAAAAATTATTTTTACGCTGATATCTGTTTATGCAGGAACGTATGGCTTAAGAGATGCATTGAATTAAATTCAATTAATCGTAACTAATTTCCTCTAATTAAAAGATCCACTATTTTTACAACTTAAATGAAAAATTGGTAGAAGTTATTTTATATGTTACAATTTGGGGCTTAAATGTTTAGAAAGTTAACACTTTTTCATACCACGCTTGATTCTCATTCAAATGAAATTAATTCAGTTGAATTGATTCTAAAATTAAAAAAAACAGAAATAAAAACACTTCGTATCCTTACAGACTGATATTTAATGCGACAAGTATCACTAGCGAACTAAATTATTATCAGGTCTGGTCAATTTAGCTTGCCAAGTAGAAATCGTCCAAAATTTGAATTATTTAATTATTTCAAAAACAAGGATAATATGAAACAATACTGTAGAAATCATACCAAAACATCGATATTAGGGAAATCTGAGATCGTCATTGAAGCCCAATACTCAAAAGAACTGGAAGATTTGATCTCTTTCAGTAGACGCTTTTCTCGACCACCTTCACCATTCTCACTCTGTAACGATATTGATACGTTACTGAAAATACCGAATATGCTCCCCTCCAACAACCCCAGTCATCTTTACAGGTCCCCAATGATTATTCCCCACCATCAACTTCAGACACTTCCCAAACTTTTTCCATCCGGTAATCTCATTTCATTAGCGAATGAGTGATAGAGGGAGTTGGGAAAGAAGTTCGGAGTTTTGCCACAGAAAAAGGGTATGAAAAACGCTGCGATCTTTCCCTCCCTCATGACCGAGTAGGCGGTAATAAGAGGTTTTGAAGGAAGCAACGCCAGAAAATGAGAGGAAGTGTTCACCTAACCCTTCCCACTCTTGCATACCTCCTTGATCCTCATCCTGCCAAACCCATCCCTATCCATCATATTCCGAGTCGACAATGGCTAACGATTGTCGGTTTACATATATTTATTACGAACTGGAAAGTAAAAAGGGATAAACGATTTGAGGAATAGTTTTGAGGGAAGTGCTTTACCCTCGTGTCCAGTTGATCCATGTAATTTGGGTAAGAGTGAAGGAGGCGTGGAAGAAGAGTGGCCACAAATGGACGGATGGATGGATAAGACGGGAGATAAATGGCTGAGAATTTTAGGGGGCAAGCGTCCGGAAATATTTATGTAGGGCAGACAGATACTTAATGCTCAGCGATTTGGTAATCGCCCGAGCTTCGGAATTAGGACATGGACAGATGCAGTGAGGCCTTATCAGGAATAAAGACTCGATACTAAAAGTGTATAAATACTGCCTTCGCCATAGTATGCTGATTTACATACAGAATGTGACCGCGCGCATTCTTAGGCAACAATCGAAAGTTTCTCTCATCGAAAGTACCTCTCAAATCGAAAGTACCTCTCATCTTTGCATACATTGAGATTCCCAATTTAAACTTTAATTATACGCAGCAGCCATTCGAAGGGATTCCAACAACAGCTAAAACGATCTGTAAGTGAAGCCAATGATTCCATCAAAATCAAAATCTTTACATAGGAATTAGTTTAATACTCGTCATTTAAAAAGCAATTTATTACCATATCATCGCAATATTGCTTGAGATAAGAGAGAGAATATAACTTAAAACTGTTATGCACTAAATGCATTGGATTATGAATCTAATTTAAACAGAACTTGCAAAATATATATTTATCAGTTCGGTCTTCTAATCTTTACCCTTTCCTTTATATCATCACTTCATTTTGTATTTCCAGAAAGTAGACGACTCTAAATTCAATATTAATTACAATTTAGTAATCATGGTCGTTGCTGCTGTAATAAAAAATTCCGCTAAAAAATCTAAGAAAAAGCCAAATTATTTGTGATATTTTCGACGCATCTTTGAAGAGATGCCAGAAAGCTGATTTGAAAGCTTCAAAAGAACTATTTCTGGAGAAAAATAGTAATTTCGAAGAAAAACCAAAAATTTACAAAGGTAATTTACTATCTAAGGCAAATCTCACCTCAGAATCCCTTTCACTACGTGTTGACATCTATCCTCAACAGTTATTTAAGATTAAGCACGAAATATGTAAAACAACAGAATAGTAAATATACCATAAGCGAGTTAAAATAATA
Organism: Ladona fulva; assembly: GCA_000376725.2. Lineage (NCBI taxonomy): Eukaryota > Metazoa > Arthropoda > Insecta > Odonata > Libellulidae > Ladona > Ladona fulva. The sequence goes on from KZ308119.1 coordinate 859,997, forward strand.
TAATGGCCGTTCGTTTGATAAACTGAATGCTCGCAAACCAGCCATTGACAATTAATTACTATTTATTTTAACGTCAAGTATTAAAGAAGCAGAATTAAAGAAACTTCATACTTTTCCACAGGGACTTTAATTCACGACCGGTTTTGTAAGCGTACTTACATATTCAGGCTTTATTCTGCTCATCAGGTTTTATTCTGCAATCTTTTTCCACGACGTTACGCCTTCGGACACTGATATAATTATCAAGTATTAAAAGTTTTTGCAAATATCCCTAGCAGTCGAGGCACCGATAAAAGTAATTTTACTATTAAAAGTTCTTAATAGACGAACTAATTGTTATTCAAGCACATAAATACACCTGTGTTGTGCTTTTTCTGAATCAACATTTGATAAACCGATGGCATTTCAACAAAGAAAGTATTAAAGTAGAACAAAGTAAGAACTATCCAATACTCATTTTGATACTTGTGTAGCTCATTTCCAACAAATATGAAGTAACAAATCATACTGTTACAGCCAGTTGAAGTACACTTCTTTTCCCATTGTAAAATTCATCTTTTAGTAAAACGGAGATCGAGAATATGTGATAGTATGTTTTAAAAATTCCGATACTTAATTTTCTCAAAACCGAATATCCCATTCGATTCATTAAAAGCCGTCTTAATCACTCTTCTTTAGTCTTTCTCCTCTTTAAGTGTGTTTTAAAATAATTTTTATAGTCAGTAAAAACACTTTTTCTCCTATCTCTTCAACTTGATGAAAGAATAACCTTCGATGAGTAGATCCAGATAATGCAGTAATCATTTTCTCATTCTAATGATGGAATTACTCCACAATGGGAGTAATTTCTCGTCCCGTTGTCGAAGACAGAAACAATAAAAATTCAAATTAAACTTCCTCAACAGCAATTTCCGATTTTTCGCTATCTGAGGGAGAGTTAATAGCTTGCAAACAACGCAATGAGAAACGTCAAGGACTGCATGCTATAAAGAAAGGGGTTGTCCTCAGTAAGGGAAATTATTACCTATATCCACCGTAGAAATGAAGTCATCGTCTCTAAAATTGGTTATAGAAGTCTGACCAACATTCCGCGAATAACTAGAGGTACTAGCCGCTTTCTCTTTAATAGAAGTTAAGTCCGTTTTAATTATTTTTTATTTTTTTTGAGACTAAAGGAAATTGATTTTGTGCGTTAAGATTTCAAAACGGTTCCGAAAAATGGACAAGTTGAAGGAAACCGAATATCTATTCCATAAAATAAGCAGATTATGTTAAAAATTGGCCAAGCAATTATTGTAGAAAATATAAGGTAGTTGCGGTCAGATGGCTGTACCCCTCATGTACCAATTATAATTTAGGGGCACATAACCATAGAGAAATATCAATTTTGGACCTTGTCAAATGCAAATAAATAAGATACTATTATCCATAACGCAAAATTTCACGCGCCTCTTCTCAGACTCTTGAAATACTACTCAATAAAATATATCTACCATTTATTAAGTTTATGGTTTCGACTGATTACAGTCAATTATTCATCATTTGACCTAATGATGACACTGATGCGTAGAAACTGGTTATCATAGGATTAAATCTGCAAAAACCATCGGAATTTATTTTATGGTAGATACCAATATACCATAATTCTTTGACATATGTCATCCATACACTGATGCTATTCCATTGTTTGAGACAGACTTAGTAAGTCAGGAATTTGAACCTTGAAACTAAAGGGGATGATAAAGAGCCTATAATAATCCGGTCCATTCATTTTATAATAGCTATAAAAATCAACGATATGGGGTTAGATGGTAGAAAAGTAAAATGGATAGAATCGGTCATTAGAAACAGAAAACAAAAGGTAAAGCTTGGTTATGCACTATCCACTGAGATAAAGGTGACGGCAGGTGTAGCACAAGGAAGTGCTTCAGGACCGTTATTATTCCTAATATTTATCAATGATATGCAAGATGCAGTTAAATCTAAATTCAAATTAATTTCCGATGTATGCATAATATATCATGTTTATAGAAAAATTAGGAGAGCTGCAAAAGTATCTAAATGCCATGCTTGATTGGGTAACGTAAAATAAGTTAGATGTATATTATCAGTAAATATAGAGTCACTTGTATTAAGCGAAATGAAACTCAAAAATATCTTTTATATAGGTGGATATGCAATACTGAGGAAAAATGAGGTTAAGTATCTAGGTATTACTTTCAGCATTGATCTAAAATAAAATGAGGAAAAGTAGTTCTGAATGCTTACAAAGTGCTCGACTTTATCCTGCGATTCCTAACAAATTATAGTTCGGATATAAAGGAGACTGCGTATAAATCGTTAGCTAAACCTCTTTTAGAATATGGAGAGTCCTAGTAATCGTACTTATGAGGTCAGCATGAAGTAAGGCTCAACAAAAATATTGAATAGTTCGGAGAAAGACGGATAGGTTCCTTTTGGAAAAATATGACTGGCATAAAAGTGTAACGCGGATGATTACAAAACTAGGTTGGAAAATTTTAGAATCGCGAAGAAAAGATAAGCCACGATCTTTTAAGTGTTTACAGGGTCTCCGTCATATAAAGAGCTTAAGGACAGGATAAGAAAGGCAGAATTCTTAGGCAGGCGCGGACATTAGCATAAAGCAAATTACATGTAACAAAGATCCAAAAATAACAAATCATAATTTCTTAACAAACTGGAAATATAAAACCGCAAATTGGAATAGTTTATCTGCGGAAGCTTTGGAGCATTTCCTAAAATCACCGAGAGGATTTATTAAAAATTTAGAAAAAGTGAGACATGGTGAACTCACAGAAGTCGAAAAGTAAGATGAGTGGGATCTGAGGCTACCACAGTAGCCGAGAAGGTCTACCGGAGACCCTGAAAAGCCTTGCTTAATACTTTTCTACGGTCATATTTTTAAAGTAATATGGCATATTATAGCTATAGTTAAACTATACTATGCATAGTGACTTAAGTTATGACAATGTGTAATTTTTTGTAATGACTGAAGCTTCATCAAATATTTAGTATATGCAACATTCATGTACATTTTATACTTGGAAAATTTTATTTTATTATAGTCAATATTACTTGATTTATTAATGCTTACTAATGGTAAATTTCTTCCGTTATTTTGGATTAATTTTCATTTAACAAACTATTGAAGGACCGACGATTTGTGAAAAACCGAAGAATTTAATAAAAAGGAGGTTTGTTACCAACTTGATAAAGCACCTTTTGTGTATAATATATTACATTGTTAAACTATATCTCAAATAGCTACAATAATCTTGAGACCTGAGCATTTTGAACAAATCTGAATAACCACAAAATCATAAGAAAAACTATAACTATATACAAAACAAAATTAGGTGAAAATAAATTGAGAACTGAATAAATTCCTTGATGTATCGTATTTACATAGTAACAAATCATTAAACGATAATCAGAATGTTTACAATTATCTAGAGTTTATCAAAAAAGATTTACAATTCACCCCTGAGATTATATCCTCCAATTTTAAACCGTTAATCTGAGAACGGCATCCAGAGAGGATCATTACATCCCAATTCGATTCCCGGTCGAGCTTCCATTCCACCAAACCTTCACGGCCGAACGACCACTTTATAGGTGAAAACACGCATATATTTCTGAACGTTTGAGAAAAGTGGTGGAATCGACGTTCGGACAAAAGGAAAGGCGGTGGTTGGGAGCTTACAACTTAAGACTTAAAACGAAAACACAGAAGATGATGGTCGGTAAAGGACCGGTCAACCTTCGTCCTTATGGAGAGAGGGATGAAGCGGATGGATTCGGAAATGAGGAGGGGGAATGAGTTATAGGGATAGGTGTAATAGGAGGGAATTCGAAAAGATGGATGGGAGGAGGGGCCAAAGGTAGTAGGGAAGAGAAAGACGGTGCGTGTGGGTGTTTAGAGGAGGACATCGGAATTTATAAATGTGATTCGGTCCTCGCTTCTTTTTGCTCCCTTTCTGCCATAGGCGTTATTTCCCACCGGTTGTTTCCTGACCGCCTTCTCGGAAATCCCTCTCCCGTAGTAGTGTGTTGTTATATGCAAAGCAGGCGAGTGGGAGAGGAAGAAAAATGGAGGGAATGATGGAAAGAGTGAAAGGGAGAGGAACGATGGAAGGGAAATTGGTGGAATGGAAGACGAATATGAAGTGACCACGGAGAAAAATTAATGGTAAAATAGGAATATCTGAGAGATGGAAAGAAGGGAAAACTGATTGATTGAAAGGAGGAGATAAAGGAAGCTGAGCTCCTTCTTACTCTTGGCCTCTAAAATGTAAAGACAATAGCTTAGATGGACAAGAAAAGAAACGAGATGACAGGTCAAAGTGTTGGGTCAAAGGTTTGATTAGTGTCTTTGAATCAAAAGCATGTGGAAGGAAAGGAAAGAAAGAGAAATTGATGGACGAAAACTGATAATTGTAAATGAAGCTACTTTCGGTATGTTCAAAATACAAGTATCGCATTGGAGTATGTAGGAATTATGATTTGACCTAGGAATTGACACTTCTAGATGATTTTTTAAAGTATGTGGAGTCAATTAGAAAAATCCGAAAATTTCAATTTTATTAAGAAAGATATCTTACTTGTAGATGACGAATAATTGCCCTAGAATAAATCTAACTTTATTCTGGATGATATTGAATGTTCCGTGTGATACTTGGATTCTTATGTATAATAAGCAATTACTAATCCTAATTGGCTTTTCAAAGCTCTTGGGTAGGTAGCTAACATAAAACTGGCGATAAGTTGATAATTCGAGAGACGTTAAGGATCTTGGTCATAATTATTCATTTTACTTTTCACTGTGAAGGTATGCCATGATTTGGATATATACAATAGCTCACTTTTGACGTTTATAGCAGATAATTAGTCATAATATGAAAATAAGACGATCTTAATCCTGGCTGTGCTTGCTGTGCCCACATTTTATATGATATGATTTACTCCTCCAAAACAATTCTTGCAGCTCGAGAAGTATATTTTTTTAATCAAATTCTTCGAATGAATAAACTAGGTAAAAGTTATATCCGATATAGGTTGAGTGAATTTGCTGAAGATTATTTTTTCGTATTCGTATCACACTTTATTGTTACTACCAACAAATCTATTTCTGTTTCTACATTAAATTTTTATCCTTTTAAAGTCAACATATCTTATTTTCTACTGCAGAATATTTTAAGAACGTTTATTTTTTTAAATTGTGGGTTTTCATAAGATATGTAAAATGAAATAATGAAGCTATGTTAATGAACAACAATTGGATTATAGTATCATGGCATTGATTGAAATAAAATTCGATTGTGTATAGCGTTCCGGAACATATTAAATTAATGGAACTTACATTTGCGAAATAATTACTTCGGTATATGTCATTGCCTAAACTTGAATAAGACACTTGTTAAATTTTATTTATAAATTAAAGGGAGTAATTTGATTATTTCATGCGTGAGCGCACGTTTAAATTATCGAATGAAAATGCCAATAAGCATCTAATTATCAGCTACCGGTAAATTGGATTCAAACCAATTATTCAATTTATACAAATTTATTTAAATAATATCCAATTCCAATTGAACATAGTGAAAGTTTTACCGCTGCTGTAATTGAGAGGATTTATAATATTATTAACACGAATAACGAATTTCGGTACATAAATCAAAGCCATTTCAAACAAAATCGGCGCACTTTTGATACATTTTTTGCGCCTAGATGTTTATCTCTTGTTGATGGAAAGTTATGTTTTTTTATATGGATGGGATTGCTTGCCACTAACCTGTCAACACTGTTGTATCTAAATAAAGCAATCGGATTTTGACCATACATTAATATTGTTCCATTAAACAAAATGTTTGTACTTCATCGCTATCTGAATGTTTTGAATATACTGAGTGGAGAGCGCTCAAGGTGTTTTTACAGCAGCACGCTTAGGGCCGAACGTGAATTACATATATTTCCTATGTCATTTCAAGCTGTTAGTTGTGTGAAAGAGAAGTAAGCTCTCGCTTGATTATCTGGGTAAATTAATAAATGAATTTCGAAAACGGAGCCGAATAAGCATGATTCGGATCCAACGTATGAAAGTACTGGCTATGATGAGATGAATTGCGTTGTTGTTAATGATGGCATTTCTTGAGAGATGAATAAATGCAAAAAACAGAAAGATATTTTTCTGTTAGTTATCATACATTTTATGCAGTTTTAATAAATCGTTAACGAGTTAATAAGAGTATTTTTATCCACTTCTATCAAACCTTGTCACAAATAAATAATCTAGATGAATATATTTTGATATCACCCATTGTTTTGTATATGTCTTTAAATTTATAATTGATTAAAAGAATTATATTAATTTCCTGTGTCCACGTCGAAACTTATAAATTTGAGGGAATTTATGCTCCTCTATCACGAAAATTAAGCTAGATGTTTCTAGACTTCTTTGGGAAATGTTTGTGTCTAAGATCTAACAAGTTCAAATGTGTAAAAATGTCTTCCTCTATTCAATGATTTAATCTAACTGTGTTTTCCAATCCGGGTGAAACATTTTAATCAAATCGTGGTCATTCATTTTTAAATAAGACTGCTGGTATACATTGAACTGTAACGCAAAGTATTTATTCACCATTCAAATTACACTGCATATTATTATTATTATTATATCCTAAAATATTTTCTTACACCTTAAGTATTAGTTGACACATCACTTTGATGAGATTTTAAAGGTTGTTTTCAAGATAGTTATTCTGCACATGAGACCTGTTGAATTCCCATCTCCTAATTATCTACGAAACCATTGCTTTTATAATATTTCTGTAATTTACCACATCTCATTTTGCTCTTAACGTCTTAAATAAATTCCCAGATTTTTCAATTAATATCTGTCATAAAAATAATTCTTTGTAATTTACGTAAATGATCAAAGTAGCTTGTGTAATGAAAGACATACCCGTATCAGGAAAGCAAGAAAGAAAGGAATTATCGGATGATTAGTGAAAGATAGCTTACGATGATTTAGCTAGAGATGTGGCAATATAGGCATACTAATTTTTCCATTCATCAGCAGATCGTATTTTCATAGATGAAATTTTCACATCCCCTTAGCCTGTTAAGATATTTTGTATGTTGCGCTTAAACTTATAGCACATCAAAGGTGTTTCGATGGCTACTTCATCTCTCAGAAAATGTCTGTAGTGGCTATGAAATGCGAATCATGACAACGGGTTAAGCTCTTCTATTGAGGAACCTAAGCAAAATTTATTGAAAGTAAGCTTCCAAGATATTATACTACTTCATTCGGAAAAATAACTGAACGTTCGGTATTTCTCATATGGCTTCTCATCTTACTCATCAGATATGAAAAAATCCAAATAATGTCTGCATTATAATCTTAAATAAATAAATCGTATGCTTTGAGAGCTAAGGGTTAAATTATTTATACATTTTTCATAATTGATTTGACGTAATACCGCTGTAGTACTGCCATATTCCTATTATTTGTATTTTGGCCAAATTAACTGTCTGCATAAAAGCCATGCAGATTCAATTATGGTATTTTTTGTATATTAAGCAACAAAACGCACGGATAGAGTAAAAAGATCCATTGTGAAATAAACAACTCTGACTATTATTTGCCTTCATTCCGCTGAGTGAACGAAGTATAATAAGTTTATCACACCAATATCAAATAATAGAATACAACCCATTGCGTTCCGAATTTCAACATTGTGTTGTATACCTTCATTAATGCTCGTGTAATACACTAGCTAAATTATCCTTTGCGAGTAATCCTCATTTATTTATAAATCTGCACTCAAAGGCTGTCTTTCGGTATTTATTCATACTTAAACTGATTTATCACGATTACGACCAGATGAAAAATCATGAGCTGTGATCCCTAAAATCGACAAGTAGAAACAACGCATTTAATCGCTAAAAAAGTGTGTAGAGAATTTTATAGTGGTTAAACTCCACCAACTCACCACAAAGTCATTTGCAGCACTTATTACTGCCATTCCCAATTAAATTAGTGTAGACTATTTTTCCGAATAAATCGTAATGAAGAATACTTATATTTAACATTTCCGAAACGAATACATGAAATAACGATGTTATAACTCCTCTAACCCGAAATATTACGACGAAAAAAAAAACGAACGATTTAAATAGAAAAAGAAAGAAATCAGGGATATGCAAACGGTAAAGACAATAGTAAGACATAAAAACTGAAATAATACTCCAAACATTATGCGCTGTCATTTTATATAAAAATACAACCTTTCAAGTACATGCAAAGCAAACTCAGAAATCCAGCATTTTTCAGTATGGATTGAACTCGTCTATTCTCCAATCCCTACAGTACCTTGATGTATGTACCTCCCCTAAATTTGAGAAACCTTCCTCATACTTCCATTTCTACGACAAAAACCCCTAAAATTCTCCCTGTCAACCAGGTGATCCCCATCTTTCAGATCGAATAACCACGTAGGAGTATTTAATCTCTTAGATATGTTTTTATAAAACTCCACGCGCCTCAAACTCTCTCTCCGATACAAATTACCATAGAGGATAGCCACGCTCACGGACGAATTACGGGGCAATCAGTATTAAGCATAACCCTGTCAGCACGCTACTCCCATGGACTCCATCGAAATCTTTAACGGCCTTCGCGGTAAAAATGACGAATAGGAGAAAGGGAAGAAGAACTTCTACATCCCCCATTCCTTTCCCTCTGGATCTCTCCACCCCCTATTTTTTCCTTCCCATCCCTTCTCCGTATACAAATTGCCCTTATCTCGAAGAGTCGATCTCGGGGGCGCTGGGTGATGGATCCGTGACGGGGCTGCGTGATTATATAATGCGCCCCGATGCTAATCACGGTGGGGAAGGGATAGGCTGGGATGCTCTACACGGACCCGGCGACATATCCAGCGCGCGCAATTACAGCCTGAGAGATACGGGGATTTTTCCCTTCGATAAAAATATATAATGCGTCCGGATTAGGACTCCCAAGTACCGAAATTATTCTCGGATGAGATTTTTGAATTAATGTTTACGAAATGCAAAATGGACCTACAAAACAAGCCATAAAAGGTGGAGTAGGTATAGACAACTATTCGATGTACGAAAAAAAGAATGTTACGGGTCTCGGTTGGAAGGTTTGGTAACCGATGACCGAGAATGTTACTCTTGTTTTTATGTGCTGAGAATATCATGGCGATAATAACTTCAAAGAATTCATTCTTAAGTATCACTGGTGATTTAACAGCTGAGATAAGCCTTTGAAATTGTGTTTTTTTAATAAGTACGCAAATCGATTCAAGAAGTTTGATGTGGTTGAAAAAGACCTTATTAATTATTGTGAGAATAATATAATTTGCAAATGAGAGAACATTACATAAAAGAAAATTTCGCTAGATAATTTCGTTGAAATGTTTAAACATTTTTTCCCGCGCACTAGAAACATAAATAAATAATAACATTTTATAGGCTATATAACTTCAGTCCACGAATTTTCTTCTACACAAGCAATAAATACCGTTAGGACATTTTCCATCAGTTGGAGAAAGTATTATCGCTTCTTATTTGCAAGAGGAATATTTTTGTTAACTTAAGACGTACCTATTTGAATAGTGAGACAAGGTTTGATAAAAAATGTGGCAGTTCTGGAGTATTAATGACCTTCATTAACTCCATGCACCTGTGGGATACTCCCTACAACAAGATTACCATGCATTTATATTAAATAAACAATGTTAAATGGAACAGAAATCAAATTATTTTTATTTTGATACAAGTGGCTTTGTTTTGGCTCATTCGACTTTTACATTACCTCGGCCACCTTTGCGAATTTCATATTTATCTTCTATTGGAAGCCCAATCATTTAAGAAGTAAATTAAGTCAACTGTATTATTTCTGTACTTGAAAGCTACGAGGGAGCGCCAGAAAGAATGAACGCACTTATATAATTTTCCAATTTCTATAACCATAATTTCTCAAAAAGCTACGAAAGTTACCCAATGACAGAACTTTTTATTTGCTGAAATTTGGAGATCACAGTGCCTGGGTGGTTCTGTTTCATTCCTTTCTGTGAATGAGAAGTCCTGAGCTTTGAGTAAAAAAATGAAACGCAGATACTAAAACGAATCGCGGCAAAAAACATTCCAGCGTAAGAAATGAAAATAAATTTAATGTTGCCCTCAGATAAAGCCGCAAACAGAGCAGATTTTAGAACAGCCTCTCTCTTTTCATATTCATTTTTAGCACGGCTAGTCACACCTGCTACTACTGCCTTACTATTAGGTGGAAAAAAATTGGGATGTATCAAGCCCAAAATGATTAATTGTTCAAATTTGCGTCTTTTTCTTTGACTAATCAAGATAAAAATAGCGTTGTACACAAACACATGGCGATGTTAAAACATACTATAATGTAAGACAATCTGGTATTTGTTCTTACCTCAAATATTCTAAATAAATAATTAAAATAATTTACTAGCTGAAAACCAGCCTCGACTGACCAAATATCATTCAGCGATCGACTTATCGCTCAGTCGCCCAATTGGTCATCGCTTTCTAGACAGGGTTAAAAATTACTCATTATGAGTAGTAGTAGTAGTTTTGATAGGTGCCTCGACAGCTGAGGTCATTTTGCACCTTCTCAGCATACTGGCTATTATTGTAAGAAAATCATCTTTTTTACAATGCCCATGTATACTATACCTGTCTAAATTATGTCTCCAAGTTAAACTATATAGCCTCTTTTTTTAGAAAGTTTGGGAAATTTGCCGTTATTCCCTTTCATTTAACTTTCAAAATGATTTCATAGTCTTTCCTGATACATTTTATGAACCGCTGTATTAAATTATCATCATCGTCTCTTAAGCCGCACGCTCGATTTCAAAATGCTTAACTGTGCAGATTATGGCATTCTAATCCATAGAAAGGAGAAATTTTCAGCAGAATAAGCCTTAAAAATGTAGGAAATAAGAAAAATTGAGTGTGTCAATAATAAATTTGTTCAGCGTGTTCTTCATCGTTGAATTAAAATTAAGAGGTAGAAAGGGTACAAATTTTAACACAAAAGGTGAACGATAGAGCACTACATCAATATTAACATCCGCGCCAAGCAATCTGCCTAAGCGTGTGGTACGAGAAGCTACATCACTCAGTTTCTCAAACGATTGCAATCAATGTGATTTGTAGGTTAAATGGGATAGAGATCAACTAGCTATTGCAACCCAAGAGAGTACTACCTGATTACGAGGATAACAAAAGCTTCCTGTTGAATATAAAGCTGCCTACCTACCCGTTTCAATGTTTATCTTTTCCAATCATTTCCTAAAATATGAAAATAATACTATATCAATATTTAATTGGGAAATTGTTTTAAAAAACAGCCAACTACAAAGTATCGGTTACAGCATATTTCAAAGTTCAAAGTTTGACTTGCTTCCTGTAATACAATGAACTTCATCAAGATTGCCCCAAAATTTATTCCAAAAATATTCAAACGTGGCACTGGAAATTTTACGAAAAACTATCCGCGATGATAATTTCCACGCGTTTGATTTGAGCTGCCAACAGAGCCGGTAAGTATAACTTTTCTCGCAATAAACAGGATATGAGAAGAAAATTGACATGAAGCTCTATATAGCTATATTCAGAGGATGAATTTTGTTTAATGTCCTTAATTCATTGAGACTGTTCAGTAACAACGAATTTATTTTAGGAACGGGCTCTCTGAAGAAATGGATACGTCAAGAACCAGAAAATCTTAGATATTACTCAGCATATTATGATATTTCATGCCCAACAAAAGAAGAATCTTTGAAGCATTCGTTCGCAATGATATGGTCCATTTTCTTTCAAAGATGCTATCAGGAGAATCTTGATCTGTGTTGATATGGTAACGCCCTATTGCCTTCTACTTCGGACAGCAGCAACGAATACACCCACGACACGACCGTGAAAAATCTGGCACGCTCGAAATCTTTGAAATGTTTGGGCGGACACCTTACTATACTAGACTCTTTTGCTTTAGTTTGATTTATTAGCATCCGAACTATTTCATTCTATACAGAAAACTTAATGATTTATTTTCCTTCGATATCAATCTTGAATGCAAATCAGCAGCATAATAAATTTCTTAGCGCCATTTTTTTCTCTAGAGAAAATAAATTACCTTAGGGTGCCTAAGTAATTTGCTCAGAATAATTCTTCCATCATATTAGGATAAGGATTTATCGGTGATGATCTGAACGATCAAAACCAAAGAAAACTCTACAGAAGATGTGGTATCCTTGTATGCACATAATTTGAAAATATATCATAGTTTCTAGTTTCATGTTTTCATTAACGACCATACACTGAAATCGCCCTTACCTCTCAAAATTCGTGTATTTACTCCTCATTGCTTTCAAATTGAGGATTGCCTAATTAATTTTAAACGAAAATAATTAAATACACCAGTCATTAATGAATGAAAATAAAACTCGAGGAAAATTTATCTGGACAAAATACGCGTAATGAATTTTTATTAAACAAACAAGACAATATCCTGCACACTAAAATCGATCGCTTTAATCCGGCATCCCTTAATCGCGAATCGATATAAACGCGACGATTTTCCAGGAATGATTTACTACAACAATTTCGCTTTCCCCTCCAGATACAAATGCGATCGAAACAAACACCGACGTTTAGAAGTAACGACAAAAAATTATATCCCGGCTTATAAGCTCTTTTCATCTTTTGTACTCGATATTTTTTAATGGATACGAATAAAAACCTCTTTCGATTAGCCCTACCATTCCACCTTCAAATGCGCGCATGGGTCTCATTGTCTCTGTTCGGCTACGCCTGCGGTTTTCTCGGGCACAGCGATAGATACAGAGAGACTCCGGGAGCCGGGATAGTGGCGCGAGCGCCGCCCCGCTTCCGCCTCTGCCATTGCCGGCGTCCGCAGCCACCGTCGGCCGCGGAAAGCCTCCCGGCATCTCCCTTCTCAACCACCCCTCCACACACAGCCTCTCTCCAATCCAGATCTCTTTTCACGACTCGGTCCCACCGCCGCCAGAGTGACAATCCCATTACGATGGCAGAGGGAGTCATCTGTCCGTGACGCGCTCATTAAATCGCGAGATGCCGACGTGGACGTGTACGCGGGGGATGAGGAGGAAATCGGAAGGGGGGGTGATCGTGGGAGGAATGAGGAGTGAGATTGGACGCGAAAAAAGGGACCGCTCGAAAATTTTGAAAAAATCTCTCCGACTTTATCCCGTCGTGTATTGTTTTACTTTCCCTTTTTTCGAACGGGAGGGGAAAGGAATCGAAAATGTCGTATTTTTAATAAAGCTCCGCGAAAGGACGTGCGGGAAATTTGTTTCGTGAAAAAAAGGATTTGATATCGCCGGTCCCCCGATCATGAGCCGGTCATAAATTAAATGAGATGAATTGAAATGGCATGGCGGAATAGCATCAAAGGTGTGAAAGGAGGGATAGAAGAATGTCAACGTCGAATGACGATTGACTGAACGAATGAGGGAATAAAACGATGGATTCGATAATTTTTGTGTGACGCTATTTGCTAGCCCTGGAGAGTTCGGTATGCTCGCTAGAACAAGAGAAATCTAGATAGAATTGTTTTAGTTACTAACTATTCGTGTCTAAATTTGAGTGAAGAGCTTCATCCGATTGATTTTCTAGTATTTCTTAGATGGATTTCAGGCCTCATCCGGCCTGAAATGAGGCTAAGGCTGAATGATAGCGTGATATTCAGAACAGATTTTCTTAACTGTGCCTCTTTCATGGGAGAATAAATCTGGCTATGTAAACTCGTTCAAAGACCTGGCATACATTTAGAATAGAGTTATCATTTATAAGAATCAATTTCTAATTTTACGATCTCAGTAAGCCTTCAAGAAGCCGTCTCATATAATTCGAGGATTCTGCTGGTAAATAAGGTTCTCACACAGATGTTTTCATTTCTCAAAAACCATACCGCATCCTTAAATGTTAAGATGTGACATTTATAATAACAGCAACTCTAAAACACCACTAATATTTCAAGTGCTAAAAGTAAAACTTACATATTGGTTTGATTCCCAATTTCTTTTGATTCACCAGTTCGACTAACTTAGAGGATAATAAAGTTATTTAAAAAGGTAATTAAAGTAAAGAAAATTACTGGAAGTATTAACAAATACAAACAAAACATTTCAATACTTTCATGGAATCAATGCTCAATTAATGGTAGTTTTAACATTCAAAAATTACTATAGAATATTTTCCTGCCACCAAAACTTGATGAATAGAATATTTTTCATTCGACTTGAATTACAAGGCAAAGGAAAATGAATTTTTCGTTTACTTTTACCTCAATCTTGTTCGTGATTGTGGTGTTATAAAGCTATTCAGGTACGAATGATTCTGATGAAAGGTATTCGTAAAGTTGAATCCTTATCGAATGCTATGAAAAGTGTTATTCGCAGAGTCACTGAACTGTACGTTTTTCTCTCATAGACTTCTGGTTCAGTGAGGAAAGTAAAGGCGAATACCTCACTCCTCATCTTGCATAGTAAGCCTCATTTCCTCGACAGACCTTTTTTAGCTAATGGGGTAGGGTTTCCGGCCTTCGGTCTGAATACTTATTGAATATTATATACATCGAAATTATTCCACAGAAATTCTACGTTAACCATTGTTTTGAAAATTGTGCTCCCCAGTCTTAAAAAAAAGGATCCATTCAACACCAACTGTAATTTACGTTAGTCATTTCACGGAGCATGTACCTTAATTGCTCTTTCTCAAACCTCTGATAAAGACTCATTGACAGTCGCTTCTCAGAGATTCCACAGTAGAAGGGACATTGCTCTTGGGGCGAAAGAAAGTAAAAACTGCAGTACGGGTGGATCGGTAGATGACTTGAGTTTATTTTTAAGCGATTAAGAGGCCGGCGTTCTTGGGATCAAGAATCGTAGGTCGCGCACCTCCGATGTCTGACTAGAAGCCCCTCGGCGGCGGCAGTATATCGCACGTGATAGAGTGCGCAGATAGGCAGAGTTATGGAGGCGTGGGCGGGGATTGAGGGACTCTGGGATGCGCGACTCGGATCCCCTAAACGAGAGACTGTTGGAGGACGAGGAGCATTAATTAACAACTGGCTGCAGAACTGTTGGAATGAATAGGACATGTTTTCATGCTTCGTGGGAAACTTTGCTCGAGTGTCTTGTAAAGAGATTTTTTACCTAATGGTTGTTTTTCTGAACGTTGTCATGAAAATCGCGCCGATAACGTATTCGCTCGGAAAGCATGATACTAAACGATCGCAGCAATGCGGTGAGAATGATTCAGGACTCTGACGCGATTAATGGATTTTTATAAGAGTTATTCAGACTAAAAACCGAGATATTTCTCAATAAATGCACTAAAAAGCTAAAGGATGCATTAATGATAACAAAAAATCTTCGTGAATAAAGCCGCTTATGGTTGTTATGGTATAAGTGCTGCGCTCTATGGAAATAGCCATCTTCAATCAGAGACTAAAATAACTTAGTGGTATCAACTTTTTTGACGGCATTCTATGCATTATGACAAAACAATGCGAATCCATAGATAAATAATTTTTCAGAATGAACTCATAAGCTATCAAAAAAAATGGAAAACTACGAAACTCGTTCTCAGAAAAGGAAATGGAATTTCCGCACATTCTCTAAATAATATTTTCTAAGTCCGTCCTTATTTAACTTCCATCTTATTCACTTCAGCTAAACACTTCCTTTTGATCGTTTTGCCGGTATTATCCAGACCGACTTCGGCAAAAAGAAACCAGCAATTGTTTGAATAAAAAAATTCGAATGATTATAAAAGATTATATTTAGTGCTAGAACTAATTTTCTGTAAGATTATGCTCACACGTCTTAAATGCTTCTATACCCATTCCACATACCCAAAATCCTGTAAAATGTACCGCCGAAACGGCATCTTGCGATTTGTCCTTTCAATAAAAATATTTATTCCGGAAATAAAACAAAGAAAACCAGAAATAAGAAGTATGTAATAAAACGCAGAATAGTTTAGAGCAAGAACAAAGTAATACAGGTAAAATTAAAGATAAACGGTTTAAATAATATCGCTAAGCAGTTATTTTACAGAAATTTCATCGAGTAAACATTAAAATGGTTACTGTAATTCACTTCTTTCGTTGAGTATTCCAAAGATAATCAGTAACAACCTAATAAAAAGTTATCAGCATCCAATCTCAAAAACTATGGAGAAGTACTAATCTAGTAAATTGCAAAGTTGATATATTTAGGTGCAATTAAGATTAGTCGAAAAAACGAAAAGCAATCACTGCTCGCGAGGTAATAACCAAACGCACCACCCACACGATTTTCCTTTAATGACAAGGCAAAATAAAGGTGGATCATAACCCAGAATAAAAAAAGCGTCTGGGAAGATAATCTTCACAATTCGGTTCTTGCTTTTTTTCGCTACAAATTACGAGCGGACCCCTCCTTTTTTCGCAAGCTCACGGCAATAACCAACAATCGGAATGCGCCCCATCTCGTGGTGGAATAGAGAACAACACGCCCTACAGCTATTCCCACCGATTCTTTCGCTGGGGTGATCGCCGGGGACCGAAGGATCTCTACGGCCATTCCGAGCGGGGGCGTGCGATTTTGGCCAGGAGGGGACTAATAACTGCGACGCGAGGAATAACTACTGGAAGGCTGGCAAAAGATCGAGGTAGGAAAAAACACCATCGCATGCGTGATACCACGGATGTAAAGAATTCCTGGAATATTTCGAGGATGGAATTCGGCACCCGCTCGAATCCGCCCTATATAAAAGAGCGCTGGATAAATGATGCAGACACAACTCAAATCTAAGAATCATCAGTTTAAATCACAATATCCGTAAATACTTTGCATTAGTGCGAATGTGGACTAAATTGTTTTGGTCTTATTGCATTCATAATTACGTTTACAAGCCTCCAAGTAATATACTGTCAGATTGTTCAGCCGTCTTGAATTCCATAAATTCCTACTACATTCTTTCGTCAAGCCTTGAGCAACTCAAAATAAACAAGGTGATATAATTTCCCATATATTGAGTTATTGCTACCATTACTAGTAAAAGTAGTTTTATTTAAGTAAAAGTCAATGATGATTTGAAGGCGATGTAAATTACCATAATTATTTGGTTAGAACTTCCCAAGTTATCACATACATATTATATATATTTTCTAGAAGAAGATAAATTGTTGAGTTCAATAGTGGACAAAAGGTATACGATGCCAGATTATTCTAATAGCACTATCGTTCCAAAAAATATCAAACGCAACTTAAATCACTAGTTTGGATAATACTTGAACCAAAAGTCTGAGTAGTTTTGAATGTGTAATGATTAAAAAGAATTCATTTAAATCGAAAACAAAAAGAAAGAAATCATTCATTTTTATCTAGTTTCGGCATACCTCAATTTGTAACAGCAGAGTAAATGAAAAATGTTATGTAGAAGTAAGTTGCACCTTCATTCTGACTGCTATTATTTATGTTTTATTATGTGGCCCTATCTAGCAAGAGAAACCATTCTTGGGAAGAAATATCGATCTTTTGCGACAAGGAGGCAACGAAGCACAAATCATTTTGTGGCATCCGACCGCTAACTTAAAGCAAAAAATGGGGAATTTCGCCAGAAAAGAGCTAGGAACATCTTTTCACATACGTGCACCAAAAGGATACCTTCTCCGCCCACGCGTAAGATACATTCCTGCGAAGATTATACGGCTACCAAAAAGCCTCCTTTTATGTAGGAGAGTGGGTTTGGAGGGCTAAAGAGGGCGTGCTATATGAGCACCCTCGAATAAAAAACGGGAAGGGAAAAAACTCCTGCGACACGCCATCCTATCCTCAGGGGATCCGAGGGTTAAACACGTATGTTACACCGCCAAGCGAAGAAATCACCGGCATTTTCGAGTCCAGCCGCGAGGCACAGGAGTTGAGTGGAAAGGTTGTGGGGATGGAAAAAAAATTCCACCGGCCGAGAAATAATGAATCGCGCTAAGAAATAGGACCGAGTTTGGGGTGTATGTGTGGTGAGAATTTAGAGAAAAAAACTCCTTGCGTCCCGTCTCCTCCCGAAACCTTCGGTGGTTGAAAGTGCATCCTCCACCCCCGTCCACCCTCTTCCTTCCTTAATCTCGAAAGGCTGTGCCTCGAGCCAGATGCCCGCATCTCAATACATCCTCCCTCCCCTCTGTATTTTTGTCCAGAAAAAATTACATATATGGCATTCAGTTTTTTATGAACGCACGTATAATTCGTGCGTTAGCCTAATGCCGTGGGGAATAGGAGGATTTATATAGGTAGGATCCTAAGGGGAAAAGGGAGAGGAGGAAAATATATTTAGGGAAGAGTGAGGGATTAAGAAAGTGGACGAGGGCTGCTAAAGACGACGGGGACTGTGGGTGGCATTTAGAAAACGGAGGCTGAGAGGAAGCAGCTCTGCAAAGGACGATACATTTTGAAGAAAATCAAGAAGTACGAACGACTGTAAAATTTATAATTTTTCATATATTATAAGTTACTTTTACTAACTGTTCTGATTTAATATACCAAGTAAAATCTTAAAATGCAATAATAAGTTTGTCAATTTTATTGTGGATTTAACAATAAATTTACGTTATTATGGAATTTCACCAAATATCATTTAGCAAGTTTGATTTTATTTTCTAAAAATGCATATTAAAACATATGTTCTCAAATTTTCTGTCCCATAAATCGACATTATATCCAGAGATAATCATTAAGAGAAAGTGAATATTGTTCCATCGCTATCTGATTTGATAAACCCATGAAACTGATATATTTAAGCATGTGCTTTAAAATACCTTGAATTTCTTTGAAAAATCGTACAATTATTTGGTAGTGACTAAAAGACCCGTTGATTAGCGGCGTATCTTCCGTAGTAAAATACCGTTTGCAGCTGTGAAGAAAAGACCATCAAAATTTAACTCAGCGATTTATTGCCACGATTACCTTAAATAAAGAATTGCATTCTTATTCAAAATCCGGCTATTTCTGATTTGAATTTAGCAAACAACTTTCACTAAAAAAATCAAAATATTCATTATTCGGTAGGTAATATCGATTAGGCAAATAAATATAAATAAATTTCAAGAAAGCAAAATTCTTGCATACTAAAATTGCTATTATTCGCCAGGATAGTCTGCAGAGCTCTACGAAAAAATGGTATCACAATTCGCAAAATATTTCCAATCTTTCGTTTCGCCACCATCATTTTCTGTCATTTATTTTATTCAACTGGAGAACTACGAGCGGAAACTTCAATTTGAACAAGAACATCGGTAAGGCAAGTCATTTTAATAATAATATTCTTCTAAAAAAGCAAAAATAGTTGGAGAAGAAAGAAATAAGTCGCATGTCCGAATAAACACTTCCTCGGGGAGAGTCCAAGACACTACGAGATAAAAACGATAAAATAATCTATAAATCCAACACTGGGGTTACAAACGAGGGCGGAGAAAAGAGAAAAACGTTAAGGAATAGGAATCGTATCTGCGTCTGAAACGGCGCAAGGGAAGAAAATATATATCAGACCAAGGAAGGTATCTTTATGGCTTGCCCAAGCCGTTTGGACCCTTCAGCCAATGCAGTATTTCTTACCCCATTTTTTAGCGGGGCCAACTCCCTTATCTCCTCTTCCCTGCCCTATCTCACCAACCGCCCACCCCACTCCGGTTCACCACACAGCTTCCCTCTCTCGGACCGAACCCCCATCCTGTTCGCATGCTTTATGTACGTTCACCTAGGGACTAATAATGGACACCCTTCCATGGCGAGCGAACATTAGATGCGGGGGGGGGGGGGGTGATCGAGTAATCATCCTCCGGACTCCACGCAATCCCACGGGAACGACTCCCGTCACCGCGGATGAAACATTTCCGACTGGGAATCGGGTAAAAACGGAAATAAAATACTTCGGCCATTTCTGGCGACAAATCGCGCTTTTCCACCATTGGTCCCAGGGTGAAGGGGGGTGGTCGGAATGGCCTGTCTCTCTCGCTAGCACGTGAAAGCTGTAAAAAAAATCACGGGAGGATTTCGGAATGGGAAGGGTCGAGTGGCCGATGATATGGATTTCCTTACGGCCCTTTGTCCCTGTCGTCCTATTCGGTAGCGCCATCGCTGGTAGTATCTCCGTACGTTTTCCTCGCTTCGGAAATCAAACCAAAGTGGAAAGAGTGGACAGAAGGGTCACCCTGTCATGTAAATCTCCACGGTTTGGGGCGAGAAAGGAATTATTACCGCTGACGTGAACAGTTTAGTGTTGAAGAGATGGCATTTTACTCATATAGTCGTTGTAATTCTAATATCGATGAATGTGAGATGGTAATAACGGTAGGTAATGGAAACTGAAAAATAAGATCGCTTCATAACTTACCATATAGAATAAATGCTACCTCTATGTATTTTGAAATATTAATTTCAATGAATGTTGTAACCAGACTTATTTTTAAAATGTCTGCATGAGATTTACGCTGGATTGTCATAACAAATAATCACGTGATAATGAAACGGAGGTTGCTGTATTTCTTTATATTTGCGGAGTATTTCTTTATACGAACAGACGATTATGAAAAATTATCTTAAAAACAAAGTCAATCGCAGCGGCATCACATTTCATAATCTCGCGTAACAAATGTTTTTCTTCGATCATTACAACAAATTTTCTTCGATCATTACAACAAATTTTCTTCGATCATTACAACACATTTTTTTTCTTCGATCATTACAACACATTTTTTTCTTCCATGATTACAACAAATTTTCTTCGATCATTACAACATATTTTCTTCGATCACTACGCAGAGAGATGTAGATATCCATTCCGATTTCTAGACAAGATACTCATTCAAAATAACGAGCATACACGCACATGAATGAGTGTAATTGTTCGTTACTTAACATAATGATATCGTAATTTTGGCTCAATATTTGGTAAAAATGAGAATATAGCTGCATTAATCAAATGATTACTTACCGTTGTATATCAAATACAGTAAATTTGAAGATCAAAATATTTCTATAATTTAAAGAATCTGAAGTGTAACTTTTGCGAGAAAAAACTGTTTTGTTTCCTCATGTTCCGCATGAATTCTTATTCTCCTGTGGAACTTCGGGAATATGCATAGTCAGCATATGACAGCAAAGATATGAGAAGTGGAAGAATAAATACTCCGTGAAGCTTAAATTTCGGAATTAATCTTACCTCGCTGAATAAGAATAATAATGAAACAAACCCCTCCTACTGCACCTGGCATTTGCTTGCCTAACAACCGACGCTGTAAACAGTACTGCTTTCGTGACTAACAATAGAGCGTGCAACGCGCGCCTTTCATCTCGATACGTCTGCCATCTTCAGGAAATCTTGGGAATATCATGAGCTATGAAAAGAAAGGTGTCCGTCGAAAGAATTTCCACGGGATGGCAAACAGTAGGTGCACGCGTCGACCCCGGAGGCAACTTGGAACCCTGTCCCGGGGCGACCATTGGGAGGACAATTAAGCGAGGAGAGATCCTTTCAGTAGGGCCGCACGGGACCACTTTTAGGCCCCAGGAAGGACACCCCTATCTAGTCTGTCAAGTCATCTTTTTTTGAAGGAGGAACTCACACCCGATTGGTAGGCGACCACACAATTGGACGCCCAAAGTTGCAAGCGACTACCCGATTGGTTCCAGGGACGGAACAGTGGTCGGGGAAGAGTTTAAAAAAGCAAACATGTCAAAGGGAAACGATACCTCTCGCATTACTACCTAAATCGTAGGGTGGGGCAGAGATTGGAGGGGGAGTTTGAAGGTGGAGCAGCTGGAACGAATGGTGCGTGCAAAGCGGTGAGCAAAGGATGTTCAAGGATGAATGGAAGATGTCTCAGGGAGTCGTTTAACCCTTCAACCCTTTCCGAACAGTATTTCCGATACTCTCACATCCACTCCCTATATCAGCAACAGCTATCAGAGACTACTCACGCTCTTATTTTCTTCATACTTGGTCACGAATGTAGAGCTTCTCCACGGAAGGAAATAGAATAAATTACTAAGTGATTGCTATGAATATAACGTTTTATTATCATAACGATCTTTCAGAAAAAAATCAGAAAAAAGTTTTATGCGTCGTGAAGGAGGAATGAAATATTACTGGGCATTGGGAGACTCCATCAATCAATGTGGTAAAGCGATGAATGGCTGGACGATCTCTGACTGATTTTCGAAAAATCTCTTGCAAAGAAGCAAGAGCTGAATTAGAATTAAATTAAAATCCACAACGAATCGAAGTAAAAACTGCAGTTAAATGCAATATTTTTTTAGGGAGAGAAGCTGTGTAGGCCGATGATCGCGCCGCATGAGGAGGCCCAACTGGAGGCAGCCTTTTATTACAACAAAAGCCATTTTTGTTGATTGAAATTCCGTCGGCCTCTCAAGAAAAAAAAACATACAAAAGTAGTGATTTCATTATCAAGGAAAGTTTTCGTATTTCCGCTGTTTATAGCATATTATAAACAAATGAAAAACCTAAAGGAAAAAAACGAGCTCTATCATGTATTTGTATCTTATTGTTGTCATGGAATAACCTTTTGTGGATAGACGTACGTTATTCATATTTTGTGAAAACGGATTTTAGAGTTTTTGCGATATTAATCAACTTAATCATAAGTGACCAATTCCATATTTTATTCTATTGTAAAAAGCAAACATTTTACATTTTACTTTATCATTTTGATATGTGAATCTTCATTGAATAAGGTATTTGAATCGATTTTTCCATAACTATTTCTTACCGCTATCCTCTTTTAAAACGGTATATATATTCAAGTTTGTGCAAAGCTTCCAATTTTCTGAACTTTCCTCTATACATGATATTCTATTAGTCAAATATTTCAATTGAATCGACCGTTTAATTTCTTACACTTCACTCCATAGGCCATCCGTCTCATGAATGACTTGCATTCATACATTCTGGCGTAGTGAGGACGAGCGCAAACTATCTCATTGCTCCCTTTGCCTAGATAGTCTCATACCCTCTCATTGACTTTAGGAAGCTAATGGTGGAGTTTCAAACGGACCTTCAGGCTAAATACTTTAAAGACAGAAAACAAATAGAAACAAAAGGTATTCTCGTCATATCAAACCCAATGCCATTCATTAAACAAAAAGCACTTTATTCTTACGAAGATAACTTAGACTTTTTATTGGTGAGAGATTTCAATTTCATTGAAGAAGCATCATTTACTTCTTGAGAAAGTAAACCATTACAGTTGAATCGGTTGTATACGCAGGGATATGAACAAGGTAACGATGCAGTATATTGTAATCTAGCATTCGAACTGATAAAATTAAGGAAATCTTTGTTGGTACATTTAAATAAAGGGATTCGCGTTTAACTGAAGTTTTAGTGAGCTTAAAATTCGCTCACCCGTTAAATAGGCTGAACAATATTTATTATAGGTGATGAATTTGCGAAAGGAATACATTTAAGAGGAGAGTGACGCAATCTGAAGGATATAAAACTACACGTCGTAATATCCCTTATGGAAAATAAAAATTCCGTCGGCCAATTTCAAATACAGCAGCAATTACAGTTCATTCCAAAGCAGAGCCATGAAAAGAGATTTAATCAAAGAGTATAAAAAGTGTTGATTCTAGATAAAATTGAATAAGTAGCGAACACCATTTCGTGCAGCTCAAACAAATCCAGGGATGCAATTAAGTTTATGATTGAAAAACTCAATCAAAACAAAGCTTGGCTAAGAGATGAAAATGAATTTATTCCCCCGAAATCCTTAAAATTTTGTTTGAATGAGTTGGAAAGTGCACCGAACCGAAATTAAATTTGTAGTATGGGGATTTAATTGAAAATATGAAAATAAATATCCCTTCAAAAAAACCTCATAGCAAATAAATGATGACGAGAATGTAACTTTTAAGCTGCCCTATATATGACGCTGCACAAAAGGAATATTTTTCGATTCATGTGTAATAGAATTGCAGATCTGAATAATTCACTCTTCCATGCCGTCGAGCAGTCTTTGCAAATCTCAGTAATCAATAAAAAACCTTGTCCATAAAAATCCTCCATGGAAGTATTTATTTAGAATTCCCAATTATGTTTCATAAAAGCTCGGGCGGCATTTTCTTTGACTCCGTAGAAAATAATAACAAAAACAGCAAAAATATGGCTTCTATCTCTTTCTCAAATGGAATAATTCCATGTCCAAGAGCCATGCACTACGAACCCTGCATAAAAAATTAATGATCAAAAATGGATAGCTAGAAAGTATGCCTCAAAAGAACAAGTTTAGATGAATAACATCAATTAAGCGGATTAATATTTAAAAATATCTACTTCAATCAAAGGTTACATCTATTTTTTGTTAACTAAAATCAAAAACAAAATAATACCTCTGAACGGTAAGCAACTTTCCATTAAAATATTTCTTTCGAGATCTTTCTCTCATTTAATCAAATAAAAATTAATCTCAACATTAATTAGAATGACAGCTTTCAAGGACCACTACGAGATAAAGCGATTCAAATTCTTTTATAAATGCCTAGTTGACAAAGCATAGCATTTATAGTGGAAGTGTAAAGGAATCTTTCTTATATATTCTATGGTGTTCGGTCGGACTTCGTGGAACGGCATAATGTAATGATTATAGATAGACTGTATCTTTCACTTGGATCTATCGAATTGAACAATTTCGTATAAATCACTATTTTCAAATGCCATTTAAAATAATATCTCAGAAGATGGCGATTTAGGGAAAATTCGGTCGTTCCAACAAAACCAACTAGAAATTACAATTATTCCTTCATCTTTTCGGAATGATTGTAGGTTATAGTTCATGAAACATTCGGGGTGAAAATTTTCGCATTAGAAATAAATATCTATTATCACTAATATCCTATAAAATTATTCGCACCAATGTTGTTCAAATGCCATTGAAAATAACATAATAGCGTATTTTCAGTTTACTGATTTAAACGTGAGAAAATATTTCTCCATAAAATAATTGCTGACAATATGATCACGTTTTAATAGGCCGAATTATTTCTTACGAGACCGCTCTCAACATCAACCCTTACTAAAATATCATAACAGTTCCCTAACTAAGATTTAAAACCAGGACGTCAGTGCTGCTAACTCAACTTGTTAATCCTTACTTTATCGAAATATAAACACCTCACAACTTTATAAAATCAGAGATAGAAATCTTTGGAAAGCACCTTCAGTTACACAATATTTCCCATGATACTGAAACACAGTTTACGGAAACGCATCTGTTAATATCAATGTACTTCCCTTGGTAGTAATATAAAATAAATCCCTATCAAATTAAAGATAAATCCCGCCTCGTGGAGCACGCATCAATACGCCATGCATATCCCCCCTCCGTCTTTCTTACCGCCCTCATACCGGACGCCATCTCAAGAAAATAACTCCTGTTTCCATTACCAAGAATCCCATTATGTGAGCGTCTAAAACTTCACTCAAAAGACGAGAGAGGGAAAGAGAAGAGAAGGACTTTCCTTCACTTCCTTCTCCCCTCATCTTCCGCGACCGAAGTCTTCCTTCACCACACTCTCCGGCACCGCGCGGAGGGCACTCTCCTTTCCCACTTCTCAAACAATCTCTAATCTCCACCCTTCGCTCTACTCTTTTTTCTACCCTCCTCTACCCTATCCTACCCTCGTATTGATCCCAAAAAGGGGCGGGGAGCGATGTGTGGTTTTGGGGCGAGCAGTACCGAGATGAAGAGCGTCTCTTCCACCCCTTTTACCACCGCCTCTATACGTCCTTTTCCGAACCCCAAACACGTCCCTCTCCGGCAAACACGCTACCGCTAACGCCCCCCTTTTCCCCATCTACTTCCTCCAATAGCCAGATTCACGACGCCTCGTAATAAAAAGCACTCCAGCGTCGTCCAGTTTCTCTACTCTTTTTCCCTCCCTTTTTTTCCTCTCTCTAAAGAAAAGGGGAGCGAAGATGTGTCCGTGTGGGACTCCTGAAAGAAAAAAAAATATAAGGAGATCGCTGCCTCGGCCTCTCGTCCTCATTCTCCAGTCCACGTCTCGACTTCTCTCTCTCTTTCTTCTTTTTATTTCTCTTTCTCTCCCTCTTTTCGTTGATAATGCGGAGGAGGGTACCTCATTCTGAGGATTAGATTAGCGGATCCCAGTCGAGGGGTGTGCCCGAGTAGACGCGTGCCTGTTTAAAATATTTCTTGGTGTCCCGCGCATCCAAATTCTCTGCATCCGGAATAAAAATCCCTTTTAGTTATCTGCAATTTTCATTGACAAAAGAAGTTACAGTTAAACGGAAACGGAAGACGAGATAAGAAAACGTATTGCAGATATCTTCTGCGCGATCTGTTTCAACAATCTTAAAAGCCCAAGCCGTTATTTAGTAATATTTTATTATTTCCGCTGATTGATTCGAATTATAATTATTATTTTGATATTGATCATTAAAATGAGAATTCTCTGCATGAGTATAAAAACCCGACCAATAAATTTCAAACTCTCATCCTATAACTAACCGAATACTACCTCCAATAAAAGTTAATAGTTAATACTTTATAAAAGTAGTTAATACTGAAAACAATCAGCAAATCTTCGTTAAAGATTTTTTTTATTCCTAATACCATCGACCTTCAGCAATTTAATATTTCTGAAAGCGATTATGATTTTAAAATTCAATACACGTGGAGCAAATCTTTAGAATAAATTCCCAAATGCATGTCATAAAACAGTTTAATTCATAAAATTGCCGTTATTATTATTGAAATTATCAGCAAAAATTCTTACTATTGAAAAATTCACTGAAATACCGCAGAACAGAATATTTACAACCACAGAAATAAAATTTATCAAAAGAAAAGCTTCCTTTATAAAATAATTTAATTTATATCGAGACGAAAATCTATCCTGTGGCATTTTATAATTCATTCCAACGCCAACTATTCCACCATATAATAAATTAAAACCACAGCGTTGCAAATCAGTAAAGATTGTAATGTAACGGGCTTAGTTCTGATTTTCAGGAATTAACCTTTCGATTTCAACAGAAAATATTATTCAATAAGGAATAACGTCATTTCAATTAGGAATAACATCGAAATTAAAGTCCAATCGTATGTACAATGTAAAGTAAAGCGACTACTGCTACGCGAGTTTTCCCTCAAAAGCTTTACGGTAAATCGAGACCTCTTGAAAAACGTGCAGTTCGTGCTTCAGGCGTGAACCCAATAAGCGAACGGTACAGCCGCCATCAAAAACCGGACGTCAAACAAAGGGTGGAGGGAAAACCGAATTTCCTGGTTGATACTCCATCGCAGGGAAGGATCCAAAACCCTGATTCCAAAATGGCTCGTAGTGGGAGGAGGGGAAGAGAGAGGAGTCGCATCTCTAGTACTCTTTTGTTTTCTCTTATTCGTCCGTGGCTGCGCCCATGGAGAAAGGGAGAAGATTTGAAGGGAAAAAGGCACTGAAACTTTGGCTTTTCCCTTTCATGAGCACAGTGACCGAGTATTCAGGAGAGCAGAAAAGGAAGTTGAAGGTGGTGGTTGGGTTGCATAAAGAGTTATGAGGTGTGCGCGGTGGAATGAGGTTTCTGCTGAGCAAATAGAGAGGGAAGATCGTTTAGATGGAGATGGGAATTGGAGATGGTAAAGAAGTGGAAGCAATAAAGGATTTTTCAAACGAGGCAAAGGTCGTCTGATCCACTCAATAACTTTTGAATAGAAATCAGTAGTTACAAATGCAATATCTTCGCATAGATTTTTTTGAGGATATTCATCCCATTTCCATTAAAGTGATAATTTCCACATAGAGGTTATAGGAATATGTATCACAGTCAAAAATACTGATCCCAATTAATAATTTCTTATGCTAAAAACTTTTGCAGTAACGTAACTTGGTCAAATTAGTAGGAAGAAATAAAAGACATTGTAAAAGTCTCACATGATTAATAAAACAGGACGACCAGTTCGATTAAACAACGTGGAATTTTCACAGTTTTGTTTATTCCTAATATAGAATTACACAGAGAGAAGGAGTGATCCGTTTGTTATAATATTTAAATGAACTTCTTGGGAAGGATCTCAAAATTTTCATACCAGAGAGGAAACTTCCTGCGAAAGATGGAATATTCCACAATACACATGATTTTAAGAGAAATGGATTCACGACTATCGTGTAATATTACTTCTACTCAAGATCTATATAATCACAGTGATTATGCATTCAGTTTGTTACAAATATATGCTTTTAACTTTCTGCAAGATATTGAAATAAATAGAGCAAGTTATTGCAGAGGTTTTGAAGTAATTGCTGAGACATAAGGAAGCAAAGTCCATCTACGTATTATAAAAATATTGTGACCTATTCTCTCACCTACTAGGTCAGTTTTAATGAAAATTAAAGAAATTTTGAAACTAATAAGAATAAATTTCACTTAATAATTAGTCTCACTAATTCTTTTGAATTTCAAGTCTCCAAGCGATATTTCTTTTCTTTTACAAATCAAGCATTCGCTTTAACTGTCTTTTATGAATGCGAGCATTATAGACAAGTTTGAGGTTTTCCTTAACATAAAGATAAATAGTTTAACAGTCACTATTACACAGAAATCCTACCGAAAAGATACGATTATATAATTAACAAAAGACACCAGCCGCACTAGCATTAATTTAAGTACATGGATCTAGGATACATGAAAACAGAACTCCATTAATATCACAGCGTTCCCAGAAACTTTTCAAAATTAAAGCCTCTTATATCATCCAATTGGTTTGGCCAAAAATACACTCCATCACCGCATCAAAACTTCCCCTGCATCCCTGCGAACTCTTGAATGGGCCTTCCCACGGCAGCGAGAGAGAAATTCCTCTCTTGAAAGGAAAGTAGCTGGGTTTCATCAAGGTGTACGACACACAAATACCTTTTGATGTTCGGGGTCTTTGGGAGAATAGAGGGGAGGCCTCGAAAAAAAGATGGTTTTCTGCATGTGGAAGGGAACTCTGGTGAAGGGAGGAAAGGGAGTTTTCAGATGTTGTGAAACGGAAAATAGCGGTTACATTATAAAGACCGGAAAAGTGGGCGCCAGTCTCTAGCATCGCAGAAATAATCTCTCACGCGGGCGGAGGGGAATTGGTTTGTTTGCTCCCGCGAGAAGAGGAAAGGGGCGTCGAATGGCAGTGGACGAAAGGGATTCGCGAGGGAGGGCTTAGCAAAGAAATGAATGGCTTAGGCGCCTGTCTTGATTTCAGATCCTCATGGAGCGAGCCTAAAAGGGGGAAATATATTCCCAACAACCCTGTTTACTTTTACGGTGTTGAATTCTCGCTGCGCGTGTTGCCTCAAACTCACACAGCCGCTAGTTTCAACTTATTCTCCGCCATTTGCGCTGCTTTCCGGAAGTTTTTGCGCTCCACAGAGTCTGCTGAGCGTGTTTTAAAGGGACGGAATAATTGTTTTCTTCCGCGAGGAAAGATCGGCGAGACTGCGGAAGACGACGCTGGATTAAATTTGCGTGTTGTTAAAAGTTTTCGGCGAAATTATGACGGCGGAGCTGAATTTATGCAGCGGAAAAAGCCGAAACTTCAGCACAGAAAGCAAATGAGCAATAAATGCCGTTAACCCATTA
Source organism: Ladona fulva (assembly GCA_000376725.2). NCBI lineage: Eukaryota > Metazoa > Arthropoda > Insecta > Odonata > Libellulidae > Ladona > Ladona fulva. The sequence goes on from KZ308119.1 coordinate 889,760, forward strand.
AATTACCATTCTTTACGCAATCTTTCAATGTATAGCATATATGGACGATACAGAGATAAACGCAATAAAAGAAACTCAGATTTAAAAAATGAAGCTTTTAATCTTATAACCGATTTCTGGCGGCCATGCAAGTGTCTCGAGTACGATGAAAATGGAGAAAGTACATGCTCCGGCTACTATAAGTTATAGAATTTTTTTAGCGAAATGGTAATTACAACTAACGGCAACGGATAGCATGACCCCCAAAGTATCACGAAAGACTTTCTTCAAAATTTATCAAATTAATATTCCGTGCAAAAATGTAGTCCCTTTGACTACTGTACGCAAATAATAAATAATTTGATTTAATTGGCTCTTATTGGCTAGCGTACCTTTGTAAATTATTGGATATTGGAATTATTGCATAAGAATGCTTTATACGACATAGATAGAAAAAGTTAATTCGATGAGTAAAGAATGAATGATAGAGTAGTCCTAGATCGAACCGGCTGAAGTTGTTTATTTCCTTGTCTCGATTTAAGAGTAAATATATGGAAGCTAGATTCTGGAATAAACCATTTTGATTTTATAATATATCTTCTTTGCGACGAATGTTGCATTAGTTGTAAATTCGCCTTCGATGACTATTCCACATTCTGTCACAACTCAGATATGATTCAATGTAAACTTGTTGACTCTTCTCAAATCATTTCCTGGCTGTCATCAGAGCTAACATAAAAGTGAATCTCCTTGTGAAGAAAGGGCAGCATTCCAAATAATTGTAACATTTGCCTCACAGCCTCAAAAAAAGGTATAAATATCATTCATTGTCAGACTTCCTACAAAGACAAGGCTTTCGATGAAAATTAGGGGCATTAGTTCATCAACAAAACTGCAGTAAAATATGATCTTTAAAAAAGTTAAAACACGCAGAAATCCTAATTTACTAGCCAAGAGGAAAGAAAGAATTAGAAGAGCAAAACAAAAGCGAGAGAGTGAGTGGGCAAAATGTGTTCGAAGCTGAGAAAGAAGCGAAGGAAAAAATAAAATAAATGAAAATAGAAAAAAGAAGAGATGGGATATAGTAGTAAGATAATTTCGCCATGAATATTGCAATAAGTTGAAAGAATGCGAGATATGAGAGAGAATACGTATGCACCCTTTGACGCCGGAATAATACCAAGCGATAAGGCGGCTCGGGAAAAGGGATCTGACCTGAGTATGAGCCAAGCATTACTCGTGAAGGTTGAGTACGGGGGAAGAAGAGGATGATAGAACAGATGTGTGATGACCGCAGAGGAACGTGATATCAAAACTGAAAAAACTCTAGTGAATAAAGCATAAGTCATTCCAAAGAAAATTTTGGTACTCTTCATGCCAAACATTAGAGACGACGAGTAGTTAGGAACATGATGGTTCGATGAGAATTCTAATGAGTGAGTTCTCGGAAATTCTCACTCCAAATTCTCTCAGATATTGAACACAACTATCCTTGCAAGGAAAATGGTAAGGGTAACTTTACATGTGAAGGCGTGGACCTGAGAAAATTCCCAAGGAAAAGCAGACACGGAAAACGCCTGAGAGAACCAGGACTCGAACCTGGAATCTTCCGCTTTCTGAGCTGATGCTTTAGCCAAGTAAGCTAAAGAGCCAGAGCATATTCTCCAGCCGTTTTAGGAGACACTGTAGGCAAGGCCAAAGTGGTTCGTCCGACTGCGTGGCATCGTCCACAGCCAACGTCCTCGTTGAGGAACCGGCAGCACAATATGGTGGAAAGGAGAACCCCATCTGCACATCTACCGGGAAAGCGGAGGTTCCAGGTTCATGTCCTGGTCCTGTCAGGCGTTTTCCGTGTCTGTTTTTCCGTTAAATTTTAAAGTTACCTTTACATTTTTCTTGTGTGTTATCCTTAACTGGGATTCTCCTTTCCACCACTTTGTACGAGTACGGCCGGTTCCTCAACGAGGACATTGGCTGAGGACGATGCCGCACACTCGGACGAAACCACTTTGGCCTTGCCTACGAAGTCTACTGAAACAGCTTGAGAATATGCTCTGGCTCGATATCGTAAGTGCTGAAAGCATCTACCCGCAAAGCGGAAGATTTCAGACTCCAGGTTCGAGTCATGGTCCTATCAAACTTTTTTCACCGTTTTTTCTCGGGACAACTATCCACTTTAAATATTAAAGCTATTGAAGAGCACTTATTTTGTCTACTCATACTGAGATTTTTAATGGCGTCTAATCATCTTCGTATTCTTAAGTCTTTATTCTTAGTCTTAGGTCGAAATTCCAGCCGCATTGAAAATGAGTGGTAGAAATTTAGGGAAAAAGATGTACGAAAATTCCATCCATCACAATGACAGAGCGCGAAAAAGATTTGTCTGTTTTTAATATCAGACAGAAAAAATGTTCCCCGTATAATGAACATCTGCCCGGAGTGAATATTTTCCATTAGTTTCACAATTTAAGTAACTATTTTTAAAAATTAATTAATGAATCGATTAAACGATAAATTAATTAAATTAATATATCAATTAAATCGATAAATTAATTTTTAAATCTAGACCGAAAATTAAACGAAAGGGTTAGTATGCATTTGCAAAACTTTAACTGTACATACAGGAGGGATAGCAATCCACGAAGATAATTTAGACTCCTAAATTTTATTATTTTCTTTGCCAATTGATTATGAAAACTGAGCACAATTGAAATTGATCAAATAGCCAAAGTGGAGTGTTAGCAAAATTTTCATAGCTCTGACTATCCTACTTGAGCTAAAGGATTACTGTGAAATTTAAGGGAAAACATGCGAGGGAAAAGGGGAAAATGTGAAGAACTTCGGAAAAATTATATTAGTAAAACAAAGCATGTAAGAGATGCGGAAGAGAGAAAGGGCTCTATTCGGCATGATGATATTGCTTGGTGTATTTGGGTAGAGCTGTTGTATAAGTGATGCCGCGAACGACCCCAGCAGGTAAACAGTGGAAGCTGTGTAGGAAGTCTTTGAAGAAGTATAAATACCCTCATGCATTAGTTAAAATGCGTAGAACAAGAGATTGAGAGAGAAAGGAATAGGTGAATGGAAGTGGAAGTGAAGAAAACAATGAAGTGAAATAAAAGACTGAAATAGAAAAAGGAAAGGATAGATAGATAGTAATTGAAAGTAGGAAAATATTAAAGCTAAAAGATTAAGAGAGAAATAATATGTGTGATAACGTGCTTTGGGGCTCAAAGTAAGTAAGTGAGTAAGCTTGGATAGCAAAGTAGGTTGCGCTATCGCTTCTGGTGAAAGAGGTCCCGGGTTCGATTTCCGTTGAGGGCCCAGATGTGTGAAACGACCCCAGCTGTCAGTGTACTTTTAACAATATTGCGATTACAAGCAGCATTACGAAAGTAAAGTAGAACTGGGTTGCCCTTATCTAACTATAATTGAAATAGATTTTATTTATAAAAATAGGAAAGTGTTGATCAGGTAGTATCTACATTCACAAGTTAACTTATTAGAATCGCCTTTTCCAAATTAACCCTCGATATTTATCGCAATGCTCAGAGAATATTAAAATTCCAATTCGGTATTTGAAGGTAATTCTCTCGTCGAATATTCAAACTAAATACGAAGAGATGGTTTTCCTCGTAAAGTCGTAGAGGTTTATTAAAGATGATATTCAAGTTAAATGCAGAGAGGTCGTAAATATCTTTCCGGAGTTAATTTATTTGCTTTAATATATATCGAGCATATGTTCATCGTTCATATGCCCACGCAGGCATTAGCTAGGCTGTATTTTTATTTCTAACAGCTTTTTTAGTGATGAATTGGATGAAATTTAATGATGCAATACATTAGCGTTACATTTAACTTGGGCCAGCAAAGAGTTTTCATACCAGAAAATATTAACCATAATTATAGACTTACGTATGCACAATTAAAATAATTTTTGCGTCATGTTATTTTGTGAGAGAATCTTTAACAGTTTTTCAAAAGGTAGGACATAATTTAAATAATCAAATAAGCAATAAAATATCAACATCGTGCCTATTATTCTATCATTTCTTCACAAAGATAACACCCAAGAGCAATGGGAAATGAAGGTTGTAACATTAGCTCCAAGCATACCAACAATTTCAGCAGTAGTGAAACGATATCTTTATCTCATCAAGCACTAGATCAACAAAAAAAAATTCTTCCGTCGTATAGAGTCAAGCGTACATTTTACTAAAATGTTTATTCAGGCTCCAAAGTACGTGAAAGTTTACGATTCGCTAGGCATGTGCATGAATTCAAAGCTCGAAAGTAATTTGCTCGAATCGTTAAAGGAGGAAGAAATGAATTAATATCAACATCAAATAGGAGCAAGAGAGATAAGGAGTAGTACTATGAGCGGAGCAAGATGAGTGTTGCCAAAAGAGAGGGATGAAAATCACATATTAGGATAATGGAAGAAGAAGTACAAGGCTGGAACACAAATCCATTGAAGTGAGAAGGTCCTATGGTCATGGTTACTATGAGAATGAAAGTCTCACACTTTCTTCAATATGAAATCGAGAACATATGTTCTACAAGCAGAAAAAAAGGCCTCATGCTCTTGTCGAAACATGTAGTAATTGAGGATCTCAGCATCTAAAAATGATCCCTTTATTCGATATTTCATTATCCTTTGCCATGCGAAATTACATCATTATTTTAAATCTTTCTTCAAATCTCTTTTATGAATATCTTTTAAATATAACAGTAATTGATGAACCAACAGAAGGAAGAGACTCATACAGTCGGCTAAAAGAAAGAAACGGCCCTTAGTCAAATTATATTTATTTACATCATCTAAACTCTACGTTTAACAAAAACCTGGAGAACTCAAGATTATGATCTAACATCTGAGTTAATCAAATTCTATTTTATAAACACATTTATAAATGTCTAGATGCTACATACACTAAACCGGTGGATGCAGCTATTATGAGAATAATTTGTGAAAGTCTAAACTAGAGTTGTGGAACCGGCGGACTTATGGCCATATGGCCTTTACAGATGTTCAGTGTGGCCTTTTTGTCATTTTCTAGGCCAAATGTACATATTCCAGTAATATAGTTTCCCACTCTTGACTATCACTACAAATGAAAACAAGATGGTAATATTCTAATAAGGTTTAATTAGCTATTAAATTAATTATCCTTCATACACTTACAGTTTTCTACTATTTGAACGTAAGAAATACGCCACACAAGTTCGGCCTGATGGTTTCACATGCAACCTAATAGTTTCTCATGTGACTTAAATGCGGCATCTTGATGAATTAAGATTCCCCACCTCAGGTCTTAAGCAATTATATAAATATTTACTATGTTATTTACATAAATAAAGAATATTTCGGAATTAATCTACATTAATTCTCAATTTCAGATGCGCAAGACGGCCCTCTACCAAAATAAAAGAGAAACTCAAATTTCAGGATTCATAAAGCAACGCTCGCCAGCTCCAAATTTTGCCTATCGAGTTCATCAAACTGACAATGAACTAACACAAAGAAGCCTCTGTCAGAGATCCGCTCCATAGATCTGGCTTCTGAAGAAGTTACCGAAGCATCCCCACTGCCAAAGCTCTCACTGGCAGGACCTCATTTTCTTTCCGATGAACTGATTCGTCGCAGCTCCCACGCACGAGCAAGCATGCATCTTGCTCACAACCTCTTCACACTACATTTTACACCGTAGTTGACGGTTTCAACTTGACCGTGAAGAACTCCCTACAGCAAGACTACCCCGAAGCACCTCCAGGTCTTTTTACTGTCGATTCTACTCGAAAAATTCCATCTCTACATCCATCACCCCCTCCTTCCACAACACCTAACCTCTCCCCATTTTCCCACTCACCCTTGCGACTGCTTTTAATTCGTCCACGCCAAAATCTAACTCCAGCAGACCGCCCCTAGTTCGATCCATTTCGCCTGACGACCCTAACAGTCTCCTAACAGCATGCCCGCGCAAGTTAGGAGAGGGTTTCCGCGGGGTTCCGCTCCGTCTCTTTTTATCTTTTATTTTTTAACCCATCGCGTCCCCTTGCCTCCGCATTTATTGCCGAGCGATAAAGTAATTACGTATTCAATAATTCAGGGAAAATACACCGGCCCCGTAACCCTGGCACTTGCGGGACTCCATTGGATATCAGCCCCGGGGTGGAAAAGGGGTAAAGGGGGAAGAAGGAGGATGGGGAGAAAGAGAGAGGTGAAAAGAAGGAGAAAATAAGAAGGGATATTTTCCAAAACTAGGGAGAGCTTGATGTGACTGATATGCAGATATCTTAGTTAAGCCAAAGAAATAGGATGCCTACAATTCTCTCCACAGAAATGCGTAAGTTATTTAAAAAATGACACTTTTACAGAACAACGTGACTAAATCTCTATCAAACTGGGAATAATTGCTTAAAATACTTCAAAATGATAGTATATAAAAGCGAGCATTGACTTCAAAATGTGGGTTTTGTACTAGTTTAATTTTGAAAAGCAGTAATTAGCATAATTGTCTATTCCTGACAAGAAATGCTTTAGTAGATGCTAATTGGATATTTGACTTCTACATCAAGCTTGGCAGATACAAGGAGTTCGTTTAAATGAATATGCCATCTGGAATTTCAACGAATGAAAAGCATAACAATTATGAGATAATTTTGTAAGAGCACGAATCTATAAGTAGTGGAAAATAATTTTGAACGCGAAGAAGATAAATGGCAAACAAATAAAATCTGAAATTCATCTAATTAAGAGACAATAATAGATACTATGCAACGTCAGGGGTGATGGAAATGTTCAGATATTGAGTAAACAGAGTAACATATGGAAGTTACCAACAAAAAGGGTATAAATACATCTAAAAATAAAACATACATAATTAGCTGAGTCAATCTCTCTTCCAATAGCAAATGCATTTGACCGAGTAGAAAATTAAATGAGATATTCCAAGCATATTCAGTGATTACAGCGAAACGTTCCACACTTTCGTTCCGGTATTAAAATTGAAATTCATACCTTGGATATAAATTTAAGCATAAAATATAACGTATAAGGTAATTAGAGCTACTTGTCTAAATGATTAAATTTCCCTCTGGCTGGTCATTCTCTCGAATCTGAAGCAAGATCGGTGAAACCAATACCACATCACAGGAAAGAGACAAGCGATAAAAATGCTCCCAGAAGATGAAGAGATTGAGAATCAAAGACGATGAGTTTTATTCCAAAAGGAAAAGCGAATTGATGCGAGGAAAGTGGCAGGGAAGAACAAAGAAATTCCTCTTTGCGGAAACGTTTTGTTGTTTCCTTTTTCCCTTGGGGGAATTTGTTTGACGCTGCATAAAAATAAACAAGCCTCTCCGCCCTCTCTCAGGCATATTTTCACGAACGGCTTCAATCATTACGGCGAAAAATTAGAAGACCATCTGAATTAAGCGGGAGACTCTTGATTATTATTCATATCTGGTATCTCCGTTTTCTGTTTCCCCCCGATGTTTATTCGTCTATCGTTTGAATTATTAAATGCTTGAAAGGAATACGATGCCAACTCATGCGAGTATTTTCATAACGAAAGGGAAAATTGAGACTTCTCGGAATAACGGAGGAAAACAAAATTTGGCTACATCGAGAGCATTAGCTGAGCACATTGCTGAATAAACAGCTCGGATTAATACAGGATTAAAAATTGATTACGCGTAACAAAATATGAACGGCCAAAATAACGTCCCGAGCAAAAAGATTCGAAATCGTTCCATTGTATATGAATGAACTGCTGAATGTTATTCCATGGATAGGAAGACTATAATTGTTTGAATCGTCAGAATAATAAATTAAGAATTAATTTTCGAAGCAAAATTAAACTAACCGACTAAACCAACCGAGATGAAATTAGGTAAAATAAGAGTCATCTGCTGGCTTTTAATCCTACAATAGATATTCTTTAAGAAAACAAAAAAAATCCTAGGATTTTCAATTGATTTATAAGGACACGTATTGCAACAGCAGATCACTGAGAAATTTTCTTTGAATTGAATGCCATATTTGCAAACTTAACGATTGCTGAAGCCAGATACACACATGGGCGCGATTACTTCTGATTCATCGATCAAAACCGTTGAAATAAGGCGGTTCACGTCACGTAGTGAGATCAGAGATATTGTTAATCGTTTTCATGATCCAACTGGCGTATTTAGCTATGGACTCTTGGATCATTCTCTTTCCTTTGGTTAATCAGAGCTGATTCAGTTTCGATATATAGCGTCTGTTGTCATGGTAGTGAACCTTATAATCCTAGCATTCCACGCCGACTCATTCCAAAAATTTCTACCATTCATAGGCCAACTATTTAAAAAAGGTGATAATAAAATTGCCGTTGAATTGGTCAATTACTGAATTTTATTCGATAATCGATTGACACTAATAAACGGAAATTACTTTTTGAACATTAATATTACAATCACCTTTGAAATGAGATTGAACTTAAATCTCATTCTACAAAAATTAGAATAAGGTCTATTTTTTTGAACCTCACACAAGCTCCTTTGATAAAATTCACGATTTGACACTACGAATGAGCCCTAAAATCCCCAATCTTTCCATCGCAAGCATTCGAATCATTATAATCGCCTCGTTAAAAAAACAGAGAGGAAACCTCGGCTGCGTTCCAATGCGAAGTCGCCAACTCGGCGAAAATATCCCCAGAAGCATTCCACTGACATTGTCTTCCGCTTCCTCGAGAAAAATCTCCCACGAAAATCATCATCCTTCCGCTCGGCGCAGCGAAATAAAGAAAAGATCCCGGTGAAGGTCGAACAATGAGAATTGCGTAAAGGTCACCGCTCGGCAGGAACTAAATGCTCTTATATGAAGTCGGGTCTTAAAGGCATGCCTCCGGGATGGAGAACCCGGAGAGGAGGTACTGGAGGGAAACTCCGGGGGTTGTCGAAGGGAAAGAGGACTTCCTTGGTAGGCGAGATGCCGCGTGATGACTCCCACGAAACAGCGGAAGGGAGAGAGAAGTCGCCGGTAAGGAATGGTACATGGGCAGAACTGGGGAGGCTGGAATTTTATTGGCGGAGGCGGTAGCCATGGGGCGTATTCCGTGCAGGGAGGAGGAGGCGAGAGTTGGAATAGGGATAGCGGCGGGAGACGCTGCAGGGAAAGTAGAGAGGGGAGGGGCCTATAATCCCTCCAGTCAGCTTTTGCCTCGGGCACTCCAAGGGAAGAGAAAGAAGGGGAAGGCAGGGGAGAGGGGAAAAAAGTATCTCCTGGGGCGAAAGAGTCGGGGGTCGCGCGGTTTAGAGATGCAAGTGTGGAACGAGGTAGCTGCCGGACTGGGATTGGTGCATGGTGGGGCTAGTCGCAGGCTGCTTGCGGCGACGAATGGGGAAAGAGAGGGAGGAGAGAAAGACAGAGAGAAGAAGGGTAAGAGCGGGGGCTCGGGTGTGTGCCACTACATCTGTACATCGTGAATGATTTCTTTCACGCTTGATTTCTGACATAGTTGGCGGGGTTAGGATGTCACTATACTATTTCTGATGCTGGATTTGCAGCCGTGATCAAATTCAACGACACCATGCCATTTTAGCCTCGGGTGATTCAGTTAGTGACACGTTTCGGATTATCCATTATCTGACATCGTTCAATAAAGAAGCTAGAACCATCATTGTGTTTTAAAGAATGTTCATAGGCATTTCAATTCTAATTAATTGAGTAATGGCGGAAAAAGGCTTAAAATCATAAATAACATCCACGAGTCTTTTATCCTAATTATATTTATAAGGAAATTGTTTATAGTCAGTCTAACAGGGAAACGGATTATTAAATTCCTCACAAACCGACTCCGCCTAGTAATAAAAATCAAGTATTTTACTCAGTGAAGAAGAATTCGTAAAATGAACATGAAGACCATCACATGTAAGTGTTAACGGGACTAGTACAATTTAATGGAAATTTTTGAGAAATATTGTGAATCATTCGGCAAATCAAGAATATAAATTATTCATTATCAATTTTAACAAATTTAAGAGTCAGTACTTAATTGATAGAACCGGAAGGACAAGATGGGATGGGAAACTGAAAATAACGCTTAACATCATATAAGTATTAAGAAACCTTTAATAGTAAAAGTAGCGTAGGTATCCTTTCTCTGTGAGCAACGAATACCGCCCTAAATGTCTCATCGCCATCAAGTTCTAATCAGAGCTTCAAGAAACTTCTGAGGTTTATCATTAACCTACTTCTCCAAATCTAATGTCACAAAAATCGTGCTATCATCTTTATCTGTTCTAGAATTAAACTTAGGACATGAGGTATCCACAAAGATTATAATCATTCATTGCTAATAGCCAGCTTCATTATTATCACCATATCTAATCATGATCTAATTCAACAAAATTGCAAAATCCTGTCAGTTTTCAACTCTTTCCTTCGTTTCATACTGTTCTCCTTCGGATACTGTTTCCCATTCCCCTCTGATCACCTCCCTCCATCTACTTCAGCCTCAATATTTCATCGCCCCCCCCCTCTCCTAATTAATAACTCCCTTCATTTACGAGACTATCAAAAGAACGGGCTCCATATTCTTTGCTCCCGCTCTGCATCGAAGTGAAACCCCATGCTCTGTAGCGTCTTCCCGATTATCCCTCTTCGGAATCTTGCTGCTAAAAACGCGCCAACGGATCATATCCGCTGGCGGCGTTTTGCTGGAGGAGCCCCCCAAAGAATCGTTCTAGGCCCTGCGGGGATCCAATTAGTTGCCACAGCCTTTATACCACGGTTTGGACCTCGGCTCGCGGCTGAGTGGCAGTGGAAAGGAGAAAGATAATAGGCGCGAGGAATCTAAAATATATTATATGAACGATAATATCCTCAAAGAATAATTGCGCGACAATTAAAATGGTAAAATCGGTTTCTGATCGAGCATGGCTACCTTAGGAATTCTGCCAGCTTACGCTAAAAAAATCCTTCAAGCTGAATATTTGACTGACTATAAATAACATTATTCAACATGCAAGATGACGAAGGGTGCCTACAGGAGATTGCTGTAGTCACTTCATATTAAGCTAAACATCAGCGATAAATTTGCGTTCATGCCAATTATAATTTTTGTAAAGCAGTTGATATTGTAGAATTTTAAGTAAAAAATAAACCAATATCAGTCTTTAATATAAGTTTTATTTTCGAGATTTATTATTATATATTGGGTTAAGTACAGAATAGAATAGAATTCGTCTTTAGTCAGGGCGAAATTGGGACTAAAAAAGTCTCCTCTAACATCTAACCCTTAATGTAGGATTAATCGAAACTAAATTCCAAGGTAATACCATCTTTCTCAACGTCTGAACAGATTTACAAGAAAGCCACGTAGACAAGCGTCTTTTATTTTGCCTTCATTTCTCATTCAACCTTTATTGTGATAGTTGGGAAGGTTTTGAGAGTTCTACATTTCATACATTGAGAATCTACATTTTCGATTTGTTGAAAGAATCAAAATAAATAGCAAAAATTAATGAGTTTGTTTTGATGATTAATGTTCACGCTCCATTTTCAAAAAAGTATCATACGATAATTTGGAAATACAGTTAATTTATATCAAGGTGAATTTCTCTTTAAATAGTGAGTGAAAACATCATGATGAAAGTGTAATTTAAATATTTAATAAGTTTATATTTTTCAATTCGTGACGATGGTAATTCATACTTTATTTTTTTAATTCGATAAAACTACAATTCAACGGTTCAATAAATCGATTATTAAAATTTAACAAGAACCAGAGAAGTAAAACACTCAAAAGTATTACTGAGAAATTCAGATTATAAATAAGACTTGGAAAACGAACTTGGAAGCCTAAAATATCATCGTAACAAATATGTGCTTCGTCCATTATGAATGGTCGAGTCATGTTACAACGGTTTGCTCCATAGAAAGACAAATTTTTCAAGTTGAAATATTTCGAGTTCTTTTCTAAATGACGGAACATTTAATACCAGCGTGCGCGAATATCCCCTTCGATCCGTCACTCGATTTATTTGGTTTTTACTTTATTGGCCAATTAAGCACTTCAGAAGTTTCTCATTAATCAAATTGTGCCGAGGAAAAAAAATTGCGAAAACTTATCGAGTAGATTTTCATGCTAATAGAACACTTCAAGATTTTTTAAAAATATAAATAGAACATTTATTCTACTCTAAAGATGCACATCGTTTGAGCATTGAAACTAATCGAGTAAAGATGATATTATACAAAATAAGAACAAATGGTTTTCCTCGCAAAGTCGTAAAGATTAATTATGGATTTTACTCATGTATATGCTGAGAGGTCATGAATTTTAATATTAATTTATTTGCTTCACAGCGGATCACTCCACTGTTGGAGTGATCAGTGCATTGGGAATGGAGGTCATCGCAGCGAACGTGTCAATACAGATCGAGCAAATGTTAATCGTCCAGACGATATGTCCACGATGGTATCTTACAAATATGCTGTGCTCTAAAACAGAAAATGAATTTTTTTGACCCAATTTTCTCAGTAGTATATATTTTGTAATCCTGAAGTCTCTTTGATTATACGTACATACAGTAAGTTAAGTTAGAGAGTTGCTCCGCTAAGATCCGTAACAGTTGACACAATAAAGCTCGCTGAATTCCTGAAAGCAACCTGTACGGTATGAGCTAGAACTGAACTGAAACGTACAATTCTTCGTGTTTTAGATCGATTAATCTAAATAGAATCATGGTATAAATCGTAATAATGACCTCTTCCTCCAAGTAGTCAAGCTAGGAATTAGGCTGAATTTTTTCTAGTCCAAACCAACATCCAGGGGATGAATGTTTAAAAAAAGCCACTCCTTGTATTACTATTTACATTTTTACAGATCATTGGTGAACTAAAAAATTAATTTCAATAAAAACAATACACTTGAAATAAAGAAAAAGACTTGGTGATTTCCACAAGATACCTTGTGTATCTTGTGGAAATCACCAAGTCTTTTTCTTTATTTCATTATGTCTTTCCACGAAGTACAGCCAGAACGAGTTGATTTTATTTATAACAATACACTTCCTTGGTTGATGACATTCAAAACCATCAGACTTAAGAAATAATTTGCAATGGAAAACTTAAAATGACAACTCACATAGCTCTGAATTACCTGCGTTAAAAATGGTTCATAATTAAAAACTATTGATCCTCACTCATGCTGCTTATTCTTATATAAATGACACATCGAATTAAGAGAAATCAATTTGATAATAGGTTAAAGTTGTACAACTAGCACTAGTTGTGCGACTAATTTGAGTATCATAAACTCGTTGCTATGTAGGACATGATGATGTATATTCTCAGAAAAATTATGGAAGACTCATAAGTAAAATTCATTTTTAAGCGATGCGTTAACATGATGCATGAAAATTAAACAAAATGCGCACGAAAATTCAACGTCGAAAAATATTCAAATTATGGGGAGGGAGAAGCGTTCGGATGAGTAAATGCCAATCGAAATCGAGGAGAGGCATACGGGATCGCAAAGAGATATAGCCTAACGAATCACAACGAGCTAATCGTGACTTTAAATCCGAAAAATGTTTTCAATACTCCTCATAAAAACCTTCGGATTCTCCAGGCATTGTTGCTAACATGGGCAGTTCACGTCAACTCTTTTGAAAGTCAAAAACGTCAGGCTCAAAGCGAAAACCCATCGCAGTTCGATTCATCTCGTCACTCCATCCCCAACAGATTGAGCTCGTTTCCCGACTTCTCCATGCACGTTTCAGATTTTTTTGGCCCTCCTCGCGATGAAAAAGCATTAATCTCGGGGAAAGAGAGAAAAACGAATCAACTCGAGGCAGCACGTGGGCGACAACTCGGAAAATACGAAATTCTCGGGGAAAAAGGATGAAATCGTTATGCGCGATGGAAACGCATCGAACGAACGAACCGAGATATCGAAAGAGCGAGATGTTTCGCGAGGGAAAGGGCCGGCTGCACCGATTCGACCGCCATAGGCAAGACTAAAATCCTCTGCGTTCTTCAAAAGTGATATTATTTTAGCAGTTATAAATTTAGCTGTATCCTGTATTCTTATTGTACATTTTTCTATTGTTACATTACGCCAGAAAAGGTATGATTTCCGTGAAGTATTAAAGTCATTCCGTCAAAAATGTAACGTTTAGTTATTCTTGAGTTTTCAACCGAATTAGTAAACTAATACACTTTTCCAACAGAAAGATTTGCTTTATAATAATTAGATCCTACTTCAGAGATAGCACGCGAAAAATGATGATGAGCATGAAAATTTAAAAATATCGAAAACAAATACTGTAGAAATGTTTTAAATCTACTCTTTCTGAAATTCCCTTCCGTTATATAAAACTTTATGGTTTTTCTCAGGCTTTCAAAATTAGTCAACCAGTGCAATCCTTCGAGGGAAATTAATCTTTCCAAAGAATTAGGGCAGAAACAAAGAATAAACTTGAACAATGGTATTGAACCCTAAAGATTAAAATATTCTAGATTAAAGACTGAGGAAGCATTTTGAAAATCGTCTCTTCCATGAAACTTCCTTCCGTGAGTATAACATTAAATTTTTAACCTATGTCGCTTACATATTCAGAAAAAAATTATACACACGTAACACCATACGGCTAAATCCTGAGGAAGTACACTTCTGGTTCAAGTGCTCCACAGTAGAAGACTGCTCGTAGCAGTAAGTTTCAAACGCAGTGAAGAACATTTGGCAGAAGATTAGGAGAGATCTATCGTCGAACTATGGGTTGTGCTGAGGATATAGGGTTCTGTTTCTCGCGTTTTAAGGATGAAAGAGAATGGAAATACAAGAGGGTAGAAAAAGGGATGAGCGGGGAAGAATAGGACAGGGAAGGCAGAAGAGGGAATTTAGAGGGAGAGAGGGATAGGTCTTCGATAGATACTGTAGCCGAGATGGAAGAAGTGGTCTGAGGGGATGGAGAGAACGGAGGGGAAATATGTTTGTTCCCGGCATGACCCCCCGGGCTACGTTCCATTACAAAAACCGCCAACGCCGCCACCGACCCTTCCTCCGCCGATCCCACCCTTCCTCCCCTTCTTCAACCCTCTCCCTCACCCTCCACACTGGAAATAAAAGGAAAAAATCTCTCTGGCCCTCTCTTTCCCTTCCTTCCGAATAAAAAAATAACAGAACAACCTCTCCAGAGCCACCCCCTCTCTCCCTTGCTCCCTCTCCCGACGGTTTCAAACTCCACGACAATGTCCCCGAATTTCGACTCCGACACATCCCTTCACCTCCCCCCTCGACTTCCATTCTCTTCTCTTTCTTATCTCGGAATTTCTCATCTTTTCCGTGTCATCTACATTGTGCACGACGTGGAAATGTTGGTTGAGTGTGTGTACTCAAGTTTTTCACTTTTTCTTCCAGGAGTCTTTTTTCCTGCTACGTCCGTCCCAGGGAATAACTTACGATTCCTAGAATCCTGACTTGTTCAACGATTTAATGAGAAATGCGGCCGAACAAAACTATTGTTTTGGATCAATTCTATTCACATTCAATGAATCCGACATTAATTAAGATATTAAACTAAGGATCACGCATTTGGTTCTTGATACTATATGCTGATGAAACATGTTTTTCGTTTGTTATTTTGGTGCTGGATGGAGAAAAATGTTTCTTTCTAGTCTATGCCCGAGATAAACAGTCTAGTTTATGTGTGTGATGATTTGAAAGCTACAGAGATATTTTTAGATCCTACCTTATTTACTCCTACGAAAAGAGTTATTCGTTGAGTCATAGTGCTACACTTTCGTGGATGTACCTCACTACCCTGGTCCTTAAATTGCCTAGTAAATCTCATTTTCTCTCCTGGGATTTTGGCAGCTTATGGTGGTGGTTCTGTGGTTCAAACTGGCCTCCCAGCCGAGTACTGTATAGATAGACACCATGTACTTAGATAAATAAAAATTTTAATTATGTGATTTATTACATCTTTCAATGGGGATGATTTTTCCAAAATATTCTTCATAATCTTCTTGATGAATTTATAAAGATTATGTTACGTTGGTAATTAAAAAGCTAAGGTTGTGCTGAGAGCTAGCGTAGCAATCCTGAGGTCCAGGATTCGATTTTTAAACAGAATATGGCTGTTTGATGATGATCTTTGGGCGATTTATGATAATAATTTTGCGGTTGCTATCTATTATTTTGGGTAATACTTTTTCAACATAGAGGATAAGTAAAGAAATTTTAATGATCTTCAGACAATATCAAGTTGTTATGATTGGCTTTCTCCTCTTACGTAAACAACCCAAAATGCGAGGTCTATTGTTTTTAAGTCCTCTTCTTTTACCCTAATGTTTAATACACTTTAAAGAAATTTTTCCTTTGACTTTTTTAAATTCTGTTCAAAGGTTATTTGGCCTGCTTCACTTTAACTTTAGATATGGAAGAATTACCACCAATGGAAGGAATAACAGCCCGAAATCGGGTATTTAACATTCCACATTGCCCGCTAAGCCATTTCAATGGCAATGTAACTTGGTTATTTACGAGGAAAGAAACTGTTAAGTTAATACTTTATGAACTTAATAACCCCATTTCAGCCGAGAATTGGATCTTTCGCGAACGATGAAGTTGAATCGCGAACCCCACTCTCAAAAGCATTAGGGATCTTGCCATCCTCATCACAGCCTATACCGATCTCTGCTATCGTTCTTACGGCCGTCTTGAGTGCTCATCCTTGCATTCAACTTCTTTGCAACTTCCCTACCGTTCATCCCTTAAAAGCCCACACCCAGCAATGTCTGCAAACGCCCCTCGTACCCTCTCCACGCAAGAACCAAACCCCTTCCTTCTTTCCATATCAATAGTTCCTCCACCCCTCGTGCTTTCTCATCCTCTCTTCCTCCTTTATAACCACCTCCTTTGCACCCATCTCAACCTCCCAAAACCCCTTCTCCCCTATTCGATGATTGTGCCTCACATAACGCCCGGGGCGGCAGACTCACTGAGGGTGAGACTCAGTAGTGCAAAGGGAGGGAAAGATAGAGGGTGTATGTGAGGGGAAGAGGAAATATAAGTCACTCGGGGATGGGGCCGTGGAGAGGGTGTAGGAGGGAAAGGTATCGGGGAAGAATGGAACGAAACAAAAGAAAGTCGGAAATTATTACGCTGGAAGTAGGAATAGAGTGGAGGATGCGAAAAGGAGAGCAAATGAGACGGAGGGTCCGTGGAGGAAATCGGGCGATAATGCTCTTGATTCATTCAAACTTAGGATTCGATGCGGGTGACGCCTTCCGACAATGAAGTCTGTTTCCAAGGAAAAGTTCCGGTTTTTACGGAGTAGACGGAGACCAAGGTCGTTCGTACGTATCGATTTTCATAACAAACGTTTTCCGAGGTTTTCAGTTGTGAAGGATTTTCAGTTTGTTATTGGCTGGTGATTCGAAACAGAGTTCCTAAATGAAATATACACAATCGAAATACCTATCAATACGGTGATTATTTCAAAATTATAATCTAAGGTGCGAATGTATACAAATCATTAATGTGATATAGTTCTATCGATCTATCGATGAAAATCCAAAGCAGAATTTCTGTTGCATAACAAGATCCAAAAGAATTTTCCTAAATTCTGTCATCATTTCTCGGAATATTTTACTTTCCGATTAATTTAAAAGAAAAAATGATTGAAATTCATTGGACATTTTTTGATACCGTTGAGATAACGCAATCCACCCAGATACTATCCAGCGATACTTGAAGTACACCGAAGAAGTTTCCAACGTAATTTTTCGTGAGATGGCTTTCATTCCTTTACTTTTTCTCTTTCGACGCTAATCTTTTCATATTTTAATGACCCGGTGACATCATTCTCTCTTCAGAATCTAAGACTTCAGATATTTTGTGAAGAATATCACAATACAGAAGTACGTCATTAAAACAAATTGATATCCAAATATTCTGTAAATACACATTCTAACATACAATATTTGAACGAATTTCATGAAACGCTTCTATTTCTATGAAACACAAAACTAATGATTGTGATAACTGTAAGCAGAAAATGAACAGTGTTATGAACACGAACATAATGGCGAGTGAAATATTTAAAGAGCTAAAATAAGATTTCATGTTGATATAAACAACCAATTACTATTATTAGATAATAAAAAATACGGAAAAAGAGACCATTTCTTAGTCTGACTTATTGTTTAACAGTTGTGAAACAATAAATACAACTAAAGTTTTAAAAATTAATCTAAAGATGTGATTTGAATTCGGTCATTCACTTTCACCTGTAATCTAAATAAGAAATAACCCTAGTGTTCGGCAATATCCTGCCAGTCAATTGTCATAATATATCACACAGAGCGTAGAAAATGGCAACTTCTTCAAAATTATTATTCGCTTTTAAATCGAATGATTGATATTTTCCATATCTTGTCCATCAAAGTAAGTTTCTGAGACATCTGAAAAAGTTTCACTTGACTGAAATGCCAATTAATGACCAAATTTGCGGAAATTGCCTACATTCTGAAAAAACTGGAAAAGATCGAGACACACCATCTGTGGTTGCTACGACAATTTCCAACACCAAGTAACAAAAACATACGTAACGTAGAATCTTCGTAATCAAATAGAACCGCCCTCTTCAAATGCAGCTGATTTCTGTTGAAGCGCAAGAGCATTTTTACAAATCAAAGCGGTCCCTAGAAATGAGAAAGAAACACTGCCGGAAGTGTTGGAAAACCCGAAGTGAATTCTTTTGCTTGCCTATCATAACAAAAAAGCAAATTTTTGACAGGTAAAACATCGTCGGACATGTTTCTCCACTGACTCGACACAGCACGAACTTTTCGCCCCTGGTATTCATTTGGTCCATGTTGCCCTTCCAACGATATTTCTGATGCTAAACTCGTACCTGAAATCTTTTCTGGACATGATCAAAATACCTTAATTCTGTAGTTTCCATTGATATACCAACTGAAATAAATATATTTTGATGGTCTGAATTATCAAAAGTTTAACCGGTAATCTAATTAGGAACAGAGGATGGGTAAAGTTGAATCACGCAATGACACTGTCAATCATTCCTCATAGCATAATACATACCTAAAGTTCGAGGTGAATCGACAAATTCCTTGCAAATTAAAGTATCATTAATTTATTAGATATTGCTTCATAATGTAATATACTGTAAAGGAATAACTGTAATAATTGTACGTACATGAATTACAGATAAAAAGGATGAACTACTCTTTTCTTTCCTGTGAATAATTTGCGCGTGTGCATATGTTACAAATTACGAAGGCAAAATTATTTCAGAGAAAACTGAAAACTGTTTACTTCCAAATATACTTGATTCGTTTAAAATATTAAAAATATCCGAAAATTCTTTCGAATCTTTCTCTTAAGTTCCTTATCGTTTTCCTTTAATTGTATCGACGAGCTTTGTCACTAGAAAAATTTCCTTTATTCTTTTCTGGGAATATATAAAAACGAGATGCATCTATTGTATCATTATTGTTGTAATAATTACAAAATTATTATAATTAGACTCACTGATCAAGAATACTTGATGGCAGCCTCATCGACAGTAATTGGCTTAAGTTATTGTTTCACGACCTTCGATCTAACAAGAAGAAGTCGTTTAATTTGTGGCATTGACGAAAACAATAGAAGAATTTCTAAGGAAAAATAGTCCCTCGAAGAAAAATCTCTAAAGGAATCGAAGAAAACTTTCGAATTAAGTCACTCTTCCGAAAAATTAACGTAAAAATGGGAATTTAATACAGAATTACTGTAAACTTTGAGATTTAAATGGCAGAAGATTGGACTAAACAAACCTTCTTCACTTGAGACAAAAACTTAAAACTGGACTCATGCAGCAATCGGAATTTTCGGCCGTTCCAACGATCTCGCATCCAAAGCCCTCTTAATACTCTCCAAAATACCTCTGCTAATCTCTAATAATCTGTCTCATATTCTATGGAAGTTGAGTCACACGGAAACTCACAAGTGCTCATAATATGAGCTTGAGTTCAGGACAACCGACTTGGCAAGTACTTATTACCCGTGAAGCGAGACGGATATATTTAACGTGGCTCTCTCCTGACGTCATCCGTAGGTCACGCGTGAGTGATGCGTTTAAAAATCGCTTCGCGGAATGGAATTGTTAAGGACCAGGGTAGCCATGGCATATCACGACGAGCTGCGTGCTCTTTCGGCACGTGTTGTAAATGCTATGGGCTAACACCCACGCAAATCATGGGTGCTCAGATCTGAAACGCCGATTCTATCCTTTCGCCGAGATATAAAGCAGTTCCGGAAATATTCATGAGATTAGATCAAGGAAGAGATACGGTCACCGCCGTTCATTAAATACGTAACTACATAAATGCCGAATTGGTTAACATCATGGCCGGAATTTGTGGGACATTAAGCGCTATTTACGGGCTTCTTAATGACCTAAACTCTAAGGTTGTTAAAATAATGCCAGGGTATAAATTGCAGAGTAAGCGTTTGCAGGAAATTCTGAATAAAAGTCGCATTTGTAAAGCAATCAAGCGTCGCCAGAATTCATTATCTACAGGTTTATGCATGTTTAACTTACAGAATGCAGTGATAAATGGCATACTCAGACGCTTACTGGATAAAATATCCTCGTCGATTACATAGACCTCATGTTAATGTAATGAATACATAAAGCAACCACTTACAATTAGTATAGAACTTACTTTCATAGAAAATTCGAAAATTACGTAATCAATCGTGATACTTGGTTCGAAGTAGCCAAATTTCAATCGGATGTTTTCCGTTAAAGATACCAAAATGAACGCAAAGGAAGCAATAATGCTTAGATAAGCAATAAACTCAATATGAGAAGGCGTTACCTCGTGGAAGGTCATTACAATGAAAGAAAGACCGTTTCGTACACTTCCACAGCAATTTTATTTATGGAAACATGTTATGGAAACATGTTGCCATAAATAAAATTGCTGTGGAAGTGTAGGAAACGGTCTTTCTTTCATTGCTCACATAAGCATCTTATAAAAATCCTGAAACAGAAAAATTATCTAAATGGTATCATGCATAAATATATACTACCATAGGAAACAAAATCAACGATACAGAATCATCTATCATCTGACTCTAAACTTAGGTTAATCTCCACCTGCCAATTTGTCATTAAAAAGTAATTTTTTGTCCACTTTTAGCCTATTTCGCCTTCTAGTTTACTTAATGTTACCAAATAGAAACCAAGAAGAAAATATAAACGGTTACACAAGTTCCTTTCCAAAATACGTTTATGCATGACTATATCACAACGAGAATACGTTCGAAACAATTATTTTCTAAAATCTTGATCAAAAATGATAACATAAGAGATAATGATACAACAATAATAGACATTACTTGTTCGTGAAAATTTTACTAATCACGGCGTTGCTGAGAACCATTCGATAAAAGCTGAAGATCGGCCTCTTCTCATCAATCCTTGTGAGCCCAACTCAAGAGCCCACAATCCATTATTAACGCCAAAAAGGGTAGCTTAAAAGCCGCAATTAAGTCATAGATTCGATAATTCAACCCAATCAAAAAAAAAACCCTAACTGTTCGAGGGAGAGTATACTTCAATGATTTGGTAGCCTCAAGAGCTTTTCTAAGGAAAGGAAAATGAAGAGGTAGCTATATTGCTAAATTACAAGGCTCGAAGGCCGAATTGGCAGGATCTCATTTGATGACGTCCTTGGGAAACGTATTTAGAAAAGATGAGGGAAGAAATGGACTAGAAGAAAGGGTAAGGGATATGAAAAGAGACGATTGCAAATGCAGAACAACACGTCTTCATTATTCAATAACAACACTCCCGAACATTTCCCCAAAGTATATGATAGTATGATAATTTACGAAATACATCATTTTGTTCAGAGAGCAGCCAATATTCTCGTTGTAAATTAAAGTAAAGCGGTGAGTCCTCGTTCTATCTAGATAACACTTTCTGACCACAGCAATCAACATTTCGTTCCATCATGGCAATTAGAAATAAAAAGACTGGGAGCACTTAGGATAGCCCACGATTCGTTGTGGTAGTTTTAAGTGTGGCTAATCTAATAGAAAAGTTTACCTTTTTACCAGAAACAATATTTTGACAGGATATTCTGAAGGTTTCTAATCGATTAGAGAGCCATTCGACTACATCACCGTCATGGCGCAGCTATTTTGCTGTAAATTGCCTCAGCCAATCATCACTTCTTACGATCCAGACCTCAGACTCGTCCGGAGTATTTGAAATCGGAAATGAATTATACATTAAAATTTAATCATATTTACACCATTACTTGTCCTGTATTGAAGGTTAATATATCAGTTGACGAAGTTCCCAATATATATATAGAGTTTTCGCAGTGATCGAGCATTTCAAAACTTTTAGAAACTCTTAAAGTCTTTGATTCAACTTAAAGATAGACGGTTTCTGATGGTTTAGGTGGTTTACTTTGCTATATTCAAATCCGATGCAAAATATGTAAATTAATAGATTTTAATTTCCGATCAAACAATAAATGTTTCCATCAAAGTAGCTAAAAGTATTTTATGCTCCCTCATTAGGGTAAAAAGTCCTACGAGAAAAATGTAATGGAATGGCAATATCAGGTTGTAGAAGATAATAAATATTAGAAAGAAAAAATATAATGTATCTGTCGTAAGCAACGCTCACTTGCTAAAGTTATGTCTTCGTATTTTTGACTGGCTAAATTTTAAACCTGAGCAACCACATTTTCCACTTTGAATCGTAGTTTAATCTTAAGCTAAAAGTATATTGTATTTTATTATGTAAATGGGTGCATTATTATATGCAGTATATTATGCTTCATTTAGGATTTCATTACTCTTTACCAGATGATTCTTAAAAGCAGAAAAGAATAAATAAGAAAAACCTTAATTATTAGTTAATTTGTCGAAAAATAATTGATTGAAGAACCCATAGTTGCCGAGGGCGTAATCATTTTACTTTTCTGTATCTTCGATAAAGAAGAGCTTAAACAACTTAAATGAAACCTCAAACAAACATTCCATCCAGCATTCCCGATATGGTTTAAAAAGAATCCCTATTCGACATGAAGATAAATACGACTACGAAAATTAAAAAGAAGTTCCTTTGATAATTCCCCCTTCCACAGAATTTTCAAACTCGTCAAACCACATTCTTTCATTAATTAATGTAAAAGGAAGTATTCATCACTTATGGAACTCGTCTATGAGTGATCGGCTCCTCTAAAATAATTGCCTTAAATTGATTTGTTCCTCCAATTATGGGAGGCCGAAATGGATACCTTTAGTGTGAACTTGACCGGTAGCCTTCAGCAAGGTAGCGTCGCTTCCAGTTTTCAAACATTGGTCATTATTATGTTTAGAAATTAAATTCACGCCGATATCCCTAACAATCAGTAAAAAAAAAGCTTGAGTTATGGACTTCAGCAAGAGCTGATCGATACTTCCCATTAATTACGTCGTAAACATTCATCACGGGCGGTTATCTCACTTATTAATTGTTAAGCTATCAAAACCTTCGGAACTTTTCTAAGTATCCTTCAAAAATTTCTCCACCTCTCATTTACCCGCTCCTCACTTAATACCCTGACCCTCTTTACGGAGCATGATTAAAGTTAATAGCTTCGGGACGGGGAAATTATATGTTACCCGGCGGGTATACGAAACTAAAGACCTTCTGGCTCTAAGCAATGAAATAGCTGTGAGAGAAAGAAGAGAACAAGGGAGAGAGGAAGGAGGATGACGATGACGAAAAAGAAGAAAGTACCAGAAAGGAGTTGTTAAATCAAGATTAAAAAGTTGGCCAAGAAAAGAATTTCTAAACTGACGCAAATTCACGCGTTAATCTCGTAATAAAAACATACGAAAGATTCATATCGGTTGATAAAATGTATCTACCTCGTGTCCTGTTTCGATTAACTGTTTTTAACTTATCTTTAATCGAAGATTTGTCTTTAGAAATTATAGCACAAGAAGAGTGAATTTCCAGATACATATCAATGTCGATAAACAGAGTAAACAAATAAGAAATGCTTTTGTATTGAAATCGATTATTCATTTCCTGTTTGAAATAAAAGGAGAAATAGTTTAGATAGTCATAATAACCATGTATAAGAAAAGTGAATTCCAGAGATTACCTACATTTATCTATAAATTTATTATGAGAAATACAAATGATTTTAGAATTATGCGTAATTAAGAATATTAACAAAAAGGTTTACCATTTTGTGTATGGACCATACTCGAAAACTCGAAATATCAGGAAGGTAATTTTTAAGTGCTTAGAATACAATGAAATCATCGGAAAAGGATACACAGAAGTTTTTTAGATTAGTTGTTGTGTATCAAGGAAAAAGAAGCTGATCTCAGTTTGTAGGAGGAAAAGAACGAAGTGAGTGCTATGTGACAAGAATATAAAGAAAACGGAGAAAGACTGGAGGATATGAAACGAATATTCCTCCTGAAGAAATGCAGATAAAAATTGGAGCTGGCAATACGGGAGGAACATGTAAAAAAGGGAGTCTATAATAAACAGAAGAACAGATTTCAAAAGGATGGTTTAATGCTTAGAAAACTGTAAAAGAATTCTGATTCTAGAACATGCTAATAAAAATTCAGAACGACTTAGATATTAAGCTATTTTTTTCATTTGATATAGATGCACTTTATGATTCATTCCCTTTGCTTTCTATTGGTTATTTAATCGATTTCATAAATATTCCTCACCATTTTTTTCATCGCAATAGTTTACCTCATCAAGAGACAAGGTCGGTCCTCCCAAAAAACTAATACAAATTAAATTAAATTACTTGAAATGAGATAGCAAATCAATTGATCTAAATTCTATTCTCTTTGTAATGTAAAGAGCAGTTCAATCTATTCAACACTACCTAAACATTATCTCGAGATCTTTAATTTGAATTGAGGTGTTGAATAAGTTTAAGAGATAATGAAAATATTAACATAAAATTTTGTTTCTCTATGGCATAAAACAACACTTAACGATCGGTAAAATATATGGTAAGCACAACAATACATTACTTATTTGCGACATATGTTATTAAATTACGCAAATCTGCTCCTTAAGTCGACAGGAAGGAGAAGAGTGGAAAATGGATGAAGCAAGAGATGAACTTATATGCAAGAAAATAACGAAGAAATGGGATCGGAATATTTCTGCGAAGAAAAGCAAAAAGCAAAACGAAACGAGGAGCAGGACTCTAGAAGCGCAGGCGTAAACCAAACATCAGAAGAAAGAAGTCACTCGAGCAGGTAGAATTAGGCGTAAGAAGGTGTGGATTGGTGAAATGAGTTTTGAAACGTACGTTGTGAATCGTGGGAGGATGAGGAAACAAGCGGTGTTTAACAAATTAGTCCAACAGTAGGATTGAAGGCGTGGAGTGGATTCGGTCTCTGGACCATGGGAAGGAGCTCCTGCTTGAAGAGAGAAAATCATTAAATGAAAGGTTTTTTGGAGCGCTCTTAAAAGGGAAAAAAAGGAATAACAAAAATAACCCCCTATTCTACTCGTTGGCCCGCCTGGTTGTTGGTGGAATGAGGTGTTGGTCTGGAAAAGGGTGGAGAGGCGTCTTCTGGCTCCTTGTGTTACGCTACCGTGGCTATTATTGAGTTCGAGGGAATGAGGGTTGAGAGATGGGGATGTGCTTGCTATAATGGGGAGAGTAAGGGAGTTAATGACCTGATCAGGAAGATAATTTACGTCGCGTGGATCTCTTCCGCTTCATATTTTTAAAACACACTTTTCGTTCCTTTGATCCTTTAAGATCGCTTTCATTCCATCAAGGTCCCGCGCAGACATTGGGTCGCCCTCTATTTCATTCCGATTGGGTGGACTGGAGTCTTCAAACATGTAAATTTCACAAACTGACAGTATCTCGGAGCAAATAGGAAAAATTGTGACAAGGTTGAGAATGGTATAATGCAAAAACATTAATTTCTAATTTTCTTTGGAAATGTATACGTATTAGGAGGAATTTGACGAAGAACTACTGAGAGAATCTCTCAGATTTTTCGAAGAGAATATTTATTTGATAATAAAAATGTACTGAACAAATTGATAAAAGCCATGGAAACCTACTCCTTACATATAAAGAATTTCCACGGAATTACGTCTCAAACAGCAATTTTCATGAAAGGAAAAGTTTTTCCTAGGGATTCAAAAAAATCATAATTTTCCTGCTTGTGTATGTATGCATGTACGTTATATATGTCCACCTAAAATTCGAGAACAAAAACTTTCTAACTTTGCATGTTATTAAAAGTTTATAATCAAGGCATACCATAGGCTATCATTTATTAACCTAATGTTCTCCGATTAGATTCCAGACAAGCCAAACCTTCTTGTAAGAAATGCACGTAGACCTCATTTTCTCTGCCACAGGCTTTCTTTCTGATAGACAATTTAATTAGAAGGAATAGCCAAACAAAATCCAGACGGACACCTAAAGAAAGGTAATGGAATAAAAATGTTATCTTTGTTGTGGATTATTGATTTCTTTTCCCAATTGCAAGAAGTTTGTTAAATGCGCAAAATTTTGCTGTTTTATGGTTCTGACAGCCCATGCGATTGTTGAATCCGCTCTCATCCATTATCCCTTATGAAAAAATTGAAAATTTATCTTCATATAATGGTCATGGTAAGAGTTAACGATAGAATACATGAACTGGAAGCCATATATTTATAATATGTTAGCATTTGCATTTACGAACAATTTACCGTGACGAATCGCAGGGACAACAAACATTCGACCATTTAGTTGCGTTTCTTCTCGATATTTCCGAAAGTATTTCAAACTAAAGAGGCGACAAAATATGCTTTCTGTTGAGAAAAGCTACCCCTAAATGTGCACTACCCTGTGATCCTCCTATCGGCGAGAGGAAAAGGTGTGCATGTAATTTGACTGTATTTCTGGAATTCGACACTATCACGTATCGTAATAGTATATAATCCACTAAACACGAGTATTAAGAAATATTACGTCTCATTTATTACCATGGTTATCTATTGTATTAAGTCACAATTGCTAAGGTAACTACCAATATTTACTTCTAGTGTACACAATTGTCTCCGATTCGATCCCAGACGATCCAATGCGCCCCAATAAGAAGTGCATGTAAAGTTCTCTCCATTAGTTTGCAGGCTCTATTATTATTAGATTTCGAAAAAATCATCAGAAATACTACAGTCAAGGTTTATAAGTAATAAATTCTAAAAAAGTTCGTATTCTTATCGTTAATCATAGAAATAGACTCCATATTATGAGGACATTAATGATATGAAAATTTTCGTTCGCGGTAATATCTCTCATTGAACTAAGCTAAGATGGGTGATTTTGGATACTGTTATACGCAAATAGTAACACTGTATTTAATCCTACCTCTATTTTCCTCGTTAAGAATTAA
This sequence comes from Ladona fulva, assembly GCA_000376725.2. Classification (NCBI taxonomy): domain Eukaryota; kingdom Metazoa; phylum Arthropoda; class Insecta; order Odonata; family Libellulidae; genus Ladona; species Ladona fulva. The sequence continues at coordinate 917,209 of KZ308119.1, forward strand.
CGGGCACTTCAGATAGCCATTTAAGTTTTAAAAAGAGCGACAACTTGAAGTCTTTTCTACCAACAACTCTTGACTGCTAAATTCTTTAGAGAATACTATTATCCACGTTTGTTATTTTATCTTGTATTGTAAATCGATGGAAAATAAAAACCATATCTCAATTATGTCCAGTTAATATACAGTACCTATGCCTGAAGGTGAACTTTCAGTTCACCTTCAGGCATAGGTACTGAAAAGAAAAAGATTTGCTGCGATAAGGGCCAATCATTACTTTTTCTAAATTTGATTAACAAAAGACATTTCTAATCTTCAGCAAATTTAAAGTTATATTGACATCTAATTACAGGATTTTTTTCATACATTCATATGTAATAAGAGTATATTAACAAATGATTCAATGTAGCAGTTTTAACTAGAAATATCACATAAGGTAGTATTCGAATATCTCGGAATCACTCTTACTAATAACTCAAACTGGACCACACATATCCGAAACATCTGCAATAAAGCAACTAAAAGGCTCGGTTATATAAAGCGCATTGTAGGTAGATGTGACGAAAAGGTTAGAGGGCGATGCTATTTCACCTTAGTCAGGCCCATCTGGGATAATTGGGAAACCTTGTAAGAAAGGAGATTAGAATATAGGCTGCGACTGCTTGATAAATTCAGAGAATTTGCCCGTTTCAGAGAATTCAGACCGTTTGCAGATAACGTAAATGGTATTATGAGACGCCCCTGCAACTTCAGTGGATCCGACAATGAGCGTAAAATAAGAGAAATGCATGCGAGGAAAAGTCATTTTAGGTACTCATTCTTTCCGCAAATGATACGCGATAGCAATAAGCTAAAGAGGTAACTCGAACGCTTGGTGTTTACACCCCCTGCCACACGCCGAAAGGCGACTTGCAGGGTATTTATGTAGATGTAGAAAAAGAATTCATAATATTAAGACCAATCACGAAGTTCGACTAGAGATTCTTAAAGAACGATTCTTTCGCCTCCAATGTACGTAGTTCTATTGGGGAAACTGCGGATAATTGATTCGCGCGGAGTCAAAATCACATTTTTATTTTTTCATTCAACCAACAATCACGTTTTCAGTTTTTCATGTTAACAACAATTTAATAGCTATTCATGTGATATGTTTGGGAAAATTTTAAGACATTTATTCCTTTTACTCAAGGCATAGATTTATTGCTGGTTATACTTGATCGTGCAAGGAGATGTTCGGCTACCTGGGAATCACTCATGCTATTCAGGAAATACTTTTCTTTTTCTATGAGCTAGATGCCACGTCTTTGTGTCCTCGTTTTAGAAGTAAAAAAATCCATTTGTAAATGTACGATTAAAACAAAATCTAAATCATCTCACTATTCTGCGGCTTACCGAAAATGTCGAAACCTTTGTCGAAAATATTTGATGTCATATACCTATAATACATACATATGCATATAGAGAGGATACTCCTGAATTTTTTAGCAATTAAAATTAGATTTTACATGGCAGGTTCAATTATACAAGAAGTTTTTCCCAACTAATTATGAGAGAGGCTCGTAACATATCATAATGAGAAATGTTTAGAAAAAAAGAAACAAATGAAGCTCGATATGGTTAAAAATCACCTCGAAGTTATGACCTCAATAACGATTCTGTGACGATTATAATGTACAATAAATCAAATTCTTCGACGAATAGAAGGGTCTAAGAGGGCATGATATGGCTTAAAACGACAGAATTTATGTAACCAGAGTATATCCAGCTTCACAAAACATTTATCTAAAGTCTCTCCCATTTCCGAAGCTAAGCATCGCCCTCTCCAAGCTAAATTCTCTTTCCCCGAGTAATAACTGCGAGATTTGGAGCGGGAGAGGGAGCGGTAATTGGGAAAAGGGGAGATAGAGAGCGAAGAGGAGGGGGTGGGAGTGATTAAAAAGGGTGGGCAGACCTCCATGCGACCGTAGCGGCAAGCCTCTTGATGTCTCATCTCGGGAGTGTAAATACGCGAAATAAAACGATTACAATGTAGTTTACCTTATAGAATGAAGTCTGGTTTTTGGGAGTAAGATGAAGAGTAAGGGTGTAACGAAGGGGTAGAAAGAAAGGAAACGAGGCAAACGTAAGGAGCAGAAAAGAGGAAAATGAGATGAGGAAAGGCTGAAATATCAACTAAAAATCGTGATTTCAATTTCCTTAACAATTTACTCTCCGAATGTTTCAACGATGGGTATCGCTGGTTAAATGATGCCAAGCGAAATACTAAAGAAGTTCGGATATCGACATTTAAAGTACGATTAGGTCTAGAATTAATCATATTTTTCTCCATTCACAGTCATGTATGATATATTAAATCATTCATAGTCGTCACGGAAAATCATTAACAATTCATCCAAGAAAACCGTTGACTTAATATGTATATTTAAATACCCATGACACGTTGTTTTCATAACCTTCACATATAAAGTACGAATAAAATTGTATTATCGGTAGTTGAGGGATATTGATCTGACTAATCGCGAAAAGAATCTGAAATCCTTTCGAACAAATAAAATACTTTATCCTTTACATTATTGAAATTCATATCACTTACAATTATTGGCAATACAATTTATAGGAGCTCCGTAATAAAAATGCAACATACAACTCGTGAATGCGATGATAAAACTACAAATCTTTTCTCATAAAATAATAAATTTGTCCGTTTTAATTAATCTCGGTCCATTAATTAGAAACAAAATCGAACGAACTGCGAAAAATGTTGGCCACCCTTGTAATAAGTAAACATTATTATTAAGGAATGTATTTAGATATGAGACATGAATTCCCATTCGTTTCAAGTTATTAAGTTCATGGTCAATTAATGAATTCGTGTATCAATTTCAAAAAAATCAAGAATAACGAAGAAGTTCATTCTTAGTACCGAAAATAATCATTGGAAATTCGTTATTGAAGAGTGGTGGAAGAGTAGCAGCAAACATAAAATGCTGGAGATATAAGAACGAATATTACGTGTTCATTTCCTTGGATATGAAGACTGAAAAAATACTTCTCTGAATATCCAATCATCTTCGTGATACCAGATAATACAATAATCTTAAACGAAATCCCTAAATAGGATACCGTAATCATCAAATGTTTAGCCAAATGGTAAAGGGGGTTCGGGCAAAATCGATGCGTATCTTTTGGAAGTATGAGAAGTTTATGAAGGGTGGGATGTAGCCGAAAAAGAAGGGGAGGAATCCAAACTGACTGGAGGGTTGACTGCGTGGTTTGAGTGGCAAATTAAGGGGCATGGCATTAGGATGCATGGCGAGATAACGTCCATCATATATAATAGGTTATGACTTTGAATATCTCCTCTTTGAGGGAGAGACGCATGTCAGGAAAAAACCTATCGATAAATAATCACATCCGACATATATCATAGATAACTGAATGGAAGAGCAATTCGTTGTAGAGTCATGCGTCTGACATTTAAATAGACTCAGAAGGAATGAGGAATGTGGATTCTTCCCCAGTGAAATATGTTTTACATCTCCTAATTGTTCAAGTATCAAGAAAATATACGATTCTACCAACTGGAAACTTTGAGCTTCATGCCCTTATCAAAAAAAAAAAGACCTGCGTAAATCATCTGAAAAGTAGTTATATTATAAAATAATAATTTAACACATGTTTCACAACATGCTCGTCCATTTTGGCAGGAGGAAAGGAAATTCATAAGATATTGAAATATTGCTTTCATAAATACACATCCAACTACGATTGGTACATACCTACATGCATCGTTCAAGCATGATTTTGATAGGCGAAATTGTTATCTATAAAATTTACGATGCGAATCTAATGGATTTTCACTGTTAGTATTGTTAATATTGTTTTCGGTGTTTTATCATTTACGTCTCTCTCGACCTTATATCGAATGTAGAAAAATATGACTGTATTTCCATTCACTGCTTACCGGGTGCAGGGTAATCGAAATCCAGGATATAAAATCTGAGAAAATGAATTATAAATTTGAAGCAGGATGACCTTAAAGAAAAGACACCTTTGTTACATTATCGTCAGATAAAGAGTATTTGAAATATTTTTAAATTACTGTCTTAACCCCTAACTTCCCATTTAGTTTGAAAATCATTCTTAATATTTTTTATCAGTGTTTTTATTGAAACTATTAATTTTTGACTAAATGTGTAAATAGTACATTTTAAGCCACATACTCCGAAGAAATACGTTCATTAAACTTACAAAAACCTATTTGAGGAACTATAAAAGAAATTAGGAATAATTATATAAAAAATTAGGCTAATAGGCATTAAATCGTGAGTATTGCACATGATGATGAGATTATTAAGTCCTAAGAAAATTAAGATTTTCAGCTTTGCGGTAAAGTGAAAAATCTCCATTAGATGCACCTACTCTTAGAATAGAAATAGAACAAAAACCAGCCAAGTGTTGTTTTTATCTTCCGCTTCCCATCAAACCCGCAGACGATCCAACTCGCTCACCCAATCGAACCTCAATTCCAAACCACCAACCTCTCCTACGCCCCATCCCGCCCCCTTTCACGCTCGCTTTAACGCTCTCTGTCCCCCAAATTCTCATCACCCTCTCTTTTTAAGCCCTCTCCTCCCCCTAAACTAGTCATCGCTTTGCAAACTGCAGATGCTTAGTTCCGCTCCGAATACTTCCCCTGTCCCTCATTTCCCCCTCCCTCCTGCATCTCAATTCTACATCCTTCCCTCCCAGCATCCCTTCTTTTTTAGGGTGGCAGGGACAGATGGTGCGGAGGTGGACGACCGAGAAGCTTAGTTACATGGAAACTAATGTCGCCGAAACCCCTCGGTGCTGTGAACTTTGATGTCGGAAGTACACAAGGCTTCGAAGATGCGAAGGAAATGGTCGGGAACTCGGATGCGGGATTAGTCGAACCGCATTATACTTTTCCGGATCGAACAAACGTTTCGGACCGGTGGAAATTTTAGTTAAGAGCCGGAAACTTTAGCTGCGAAGATAGCCGAACGGGATATTCCATTGTGTATTAGCATATAGTTTATCTTCCTTTTGCTATAACAATTTAAGTGAGACTAATTAAGAGAGAATGGTCGTCAGCGAGAGAGAAAGTTGTCAATCAATGGGAGTGTATATAAACTATAGATGATTAAAACTAATCTGAGTGGCATAAGCATTTTAAAAAGAGATTTACGCCAAATACTGCACAATCACGAATTTAAATTTATACATGGATCTCTATGACGAGAGATCGTTACTTCGCGCTGAAATGCTATTTTAGTTCAACTAGAAGAATTAAGAATGCAATACTGCTGTAGTTAAGAAATAAAAAGATGGTTATTGTTCAGAACCCAGTCTAAGGTATGACCACTTATCTATTTGCGTTTATGTGTAGCTTAATATGTTTCTCTTCGCACAAGTTACATGTTTTCTTAAGAATGCAACCACGTATGTATAATAAAAATAATAATAACAGTTTGGAGGAATTCTTCTAAGCAGCAATGAACATCTAGAATAAGGAAAAAAATAAAGTATATTAAATTGTATTATTTTTATTGCTTATATAAATCATCGAGAGCCAAATATACTTTATTTTTCATAATCTTGTGCAACTGCATACACAAACGCCAATCCTCTAAATTAAGGATAACAATCACGAAAAATTTCATATTGGCGAGAATGAAGACTAACAGCAAGTAACGATATTTAAAAATAAGAATAATGGGAATAATGCCACGAGATTATAAGATTAGGTAAGGACTGCCTGTGTGCAATCTCTGATAGGACAGAATAGGAGTTTCACTCGTGTTATTATCTTTTGTCAAATCGTCACAAAATGTCAACCAATAAGTACATATATCCAAATGCTAGACCGCATTTTCGCTCCACCTATGTAACCCGCAAGAATGTCACCTGCACTGCAAACCGTTTTAATCCTAACATCTCCCACACCCACAATGATAAATCCGCGGAACGAAATCTTCTTAACACCGCCGTATCCCGCACGCATATAATCCGAAATTCGCAGTCGGTTTTAGTTTTTAATCCTCCACGCGTCGTCAAAAACCCTCCGCAGAAAAGAGTTTAGGTTGGGATAATGAGAGAGGAATCGGGACAAATAAAAAAGGGAAGGGGGAGGAAGGAAAAAAAGGGATTGAGAGGGAGTGAGAGACGTGAAAAGGGACGGGGAGCTGGAAAACAAAGGAGCGGCGGTAAAGAGGGCGTAGCGAGCGTCCTCCAGTGACACGGGATATCGGTGGACGGATTGAAGGGAAGAGGGCGCTTGAGTGGAACTCTATGGAGGCCCTCTCTCTCTCTCTGTGGGCAAAGCGAAATAATTACACCCGCCGATCGAGGGAATGGGATGGAATGTCAGGGAGGAGATTGCTTTCAGGAATTGATAAAGAGAGAGGGAAAGTCACGCTGCGGGACGGGTTTTTCGCCAACACCCGGCGAGGTTGCCGTTTCCATTCCGCCGGCTAAGATTCATGGGCGAGATGGTTTGCTTTAAAAAATATATGCATATCGCGCATTGATTTAAATGACGCGCTTTCCATTTCGTAGGAGGACCGGAAACGCCCGAAAATAAAATTCCTCTCGGGATTAAAACAGAGTAAAACATCCGTATATGTTTTAAGATATTTTCCTGTCAAACCCGTGGAATTCCAACCACTCAAAGATATTGATATTTTATTCTCAGGCATTTAATAAGAGTGCTAAAAAAATATACAATCTTATCATGACGGGCGTGTGCCCTCAATTTTCAAAGAAATTATCACCATTCTCTGAGGAAGTAATGATAGTGATTATACATTAAGCTATGTCTAAAAATCACAAAAAGCTTATAAATCAAATATATAGAACTTGTATGGAGGTGTGATCTAACGGTTGACGAAGTGCAGATGGAGTAGGCGATCACCTGATAAGGTGAGTATAGTAGTTCGTATTGTTAAGAGTGCTTTGACTGCTTTGGTCATTTCGCACGTAGGCCCCAACCGAGAATCGAACCCGGGACCGCTTTCGCCGAAGTCGAACGCGTTGCCCACTTAGCTATCCGGGAGCCCTGATAAGGTGAGGTACGGTGAAGTCTCCTCACCGGGACCGCTACGGTAACCGTGTAAGCCTTCTAGGAACCCTGAGAAAAACTTGTCTGATAATAACGAATGTAAATTAAAGAACAAAATTGACCTTTTAAATAGTGAAAATATACTGAAAATATTATGAATGAATTGGTGTATTTTTAAGCTAGAAGACAGATGTATTTTGATGTTGTATTTTAATAGCTAGGAGATATATTTATTGTTATAATGTATTTTTGTAACCTGGAAATGTATCTACGGGTTATATTATTGTATTGTGTAGCTTAATGATAAATATACTGTAGTAGACAAAAATGTTGTAAAATTGAAATTAGCATTATATATTCTACTGTATAATTGTATAGTGTAGTATTTGAATTGTTATAGAATAGTAAAAAGTTACCAGCGGACTATTGATCCATCTGCAACATCATATATATAAAAACGAATGTCTGTCCGTCCCCCTATTTATCTCAGAAACGGCTTGACTTAGATATCTGAAACAAACTGCATTGTGTTTCTACGATGCTGAAGCCCCCAGGAAAACTGTTTTTCTCTCTGTAAAGGCCCGGGTTCGAACCCAGGAGCACAAAATACGTTTCCATAAGAGATGTACGTAAATTATGTTTTCATGACTTGCAGAGGTTGTTTCTTTTACAAAATTAAATTAGAAACA